>KZ308341.1:93755-275109 GCA_000376725.2 Ladona fulva | reverse complement strand
TTAAAGTAGATGGGGTTGTCAAAAAGTTTTCTTTTTTTGTTTTGGCAAGAGACCAAAGTGAGTTGTCTTCAAAATTGACAGAGCTGAGAAAAGTTAGCCAGCGTTGGTTGTTAAATTTAGTGATCAACTTTTTAATTTCCTTATTTAAAAATTTCAAAAGGACCAAGTCATTTAGATTTCTGAAGATGTGAAATTGTCTCCTGATTCTATTTCTACATTGGAGTAATTTTTTAATTTCGATTGGGAGAGCAAATGGGTGGTTAGTTATGGATTTTATGGCTGTGGCATTTTCTTTGGCGGAAAAAATAAAACCATTTAGTAAGTCGATCTGAGCGTCAATTTGTGTTGTTGTGAATGGAGGGGTGAGTGGGGAGTAGTAATCTATTTTATGGTGAATGAAATTGATGAATTTATTCCAGTTAATACATTCAATATTTTGAGAGAGGTTTTGACAGTTATTAAGGTTACCATTGATAGTAAAAATAACTGGGAAGTGGTCAGAAGAAAGTTCGTAGTAAACTTGAGGGGGGGATATATCAGAAAAATCTTTAGTGATTATGAGGTCCAGAATAGATGAAAATTGAGGGGTTGAATATGTCGCAGTAAAAGGGGAGTGAACAGTGAATGGGTAATTATCCAGGAATTTACTTAGGATTCTGCCATTAGGATTGGTTCTTCCGGAGCCCCAGAGTGGGTGAGTTGAATTCCAATCACCAGCGATAATTGTAGGATAGGTAATTGAACAAAAATATTTGAGTTCGTCATAGGATAACCGATTAGTTTTCACATACATGGTAAATATATACAGTGGCATATTAGTAAATGAGACTAAGAAGAATATATATATATATTAACACCTCAGCAGCATATACTTATTAAGAAAGTAGTTCTTATGCTTACTATTTAACACTTACCTACGTGGGGAGGACAAGTCGTTATAGGAGCTCATTGTTTCCTCGAACGATATACGACATCAAAAAGCTTAAGAGGCAACTCGAAAGTTTGGTGTTTACACCCCCTGCCACACTCCGAAAGACGGCTGGCTAGGAATGTACGTAGATGTAGATGTGGAGAGTGGCGAAGCATTAAATCTTAAAATCGTTACGAAACTAAATTGTATGATAAACACGGAATCAAGGACTTCTAGAAATTTAGCGTATTCTCTATCTTTCGATAAAAAGTAGAGATAAGGCGAATTCGATGTTATTTGGTATGAATTGAGGTCGCAATTTAACGGAAGATGAAATCCATTTCTTGATAACGATATACTTGGCATATAAACAATACATCAAGCTAAGAATTACTACGATTACCTCGATGCCTATCTGTCAAAAATCACAAATCACTGCGCAAGATTTTCCTCCCGGAGAGCACTAGAGGCGTGAATTTTTCTTGAGGTTGCGCTTTTTCGTACTTTTTCTCCCGTAATATTCCCCTCTTATGTTTGCGAACGATGGAGGTGAACATTTTATCTTCTATTGTAGTGGAGCAAATACTGTCTTGCGGAAAACGGAATGCAGTACGATTTGGCTCAGCTATAAGGCTCAAGATTTATTAGCGGTTAGGCGCTATCTCATTTACCGCGCTTCTTCGCCGGGTGTTGTAATCTGATGCCGTTCTCTCCGCCGGAGAATAATTAATCGAGCGACGCAATGATCGTTTTTATCGCGCAATGATGAGGCATAAATGACTCTCCTAACTCCACCGGCTTTCAAACTAATTTAGGATTTGCTCGGTAAAAAATTGTCGTCATATGAACGGAGATGAGGTACTTCATGGTTCCTCCGACAGGGCGCGTTGCCGTGGGCTCTACTGGCTTTCCAGCAGACAGAGGGAGGGATAGAAATTGTAACCTTATGATTGAGCGAAAAGGTGTGGGGAGGGTTGGTGAAGTTGCGATAAAAGGAGTCTGCATGATAATAGTAATTCATTCTGCTCGTTACCGTATTCCTCCTGCGGAATCCGGCGGGTGTGTCGAGGAGAATACCGCGATGGAAGGCCCAGGTTAACACCTTGGCAGACGGTCAATATTTACCTTCAATAACGTGGATGGGTGGGTGACAACGATGGTGACCTCCAAATAGAAAATATGATGTGTTTAATAATCAAAGTATTGTAGTGGTATATCTAATAGTGGCATAATAGTATGGCTGTATTAACGAAACTGATTTTCCGTTAGAGTATCTCTTACAGCTTGTTTGTCATCTATAGTTAGCGGCGATAGTCCGTTCTTCATACTTTTAGATTGAATGTGATTAGTTTGAGATTATACTAAACGAGATGGTTCATAGAGGATAAAATGCTTTCAAATATGAATTGCCTTGTATAGCGAGGCAACGAAAAGAGATCACATTGTATGTCACGGCTTGAGGGGAGGAAATGTTTTCCTAAATCGATATTGAAGCAAACCGGAGAAGAATTGTTCCTGAATCAGCATTTGAGGGTCAACAATGCGTGGACGTACACGTAACAAAACTAGAGCGCAATGCAAAAACCAAAAGAATTTCGAATAAGTGAGGTGAAAAATTACTTCCAGCGAATTAATCAGAATGTTTCTTAACATTGAGGATGGAGAAGTTTAGGTGATTGTTCGCAGCATTTAAATTCAATTAGTAACGTGACTAGAATGAAACCGAACTAATAAACTTTCATTATGCCAAAGTAAGAATTGATATTCCGATTCGTTCGGATTTCCTTTCGCTCCAATTTACTCATGTACATTCTTTTGCCTTTCTTCTGCAATTCAAAGGATCGCACAGTTCACCAAAATTAAATTCTCACTTGAATAACCACTGATTTCAATACCTTTTTTACTGATAAAAATTGAATCAATACTAAATGCCCGATAGGTCTCAAACAGAGAAAGACTTTGATGAATTCGTTGTAGAGGAATAATGTTTTCGTAGTGCTTAAACTGACAACCTTTGCTTTGATTGAAATTGAAAGCATGGGGTTTGGATTACTTAGGTAGATATAAATTAGAAATTAACTCTAACGTATTCTAACCAGTCTACATGGAAATTACCACGTTGTAGCCGTAAAAGAATTTATTCTCCGATCAAACATTTTGATCTTGCGTAATCTCTCGCATCATTTCCCTTCCTATCGTATCACACTGCATTCCGTTAAAAACGGTACACCTATATGACCCGTACTTTTCTTTGCTTATGATAATCTATGTTTACTATTACGCACGTCACTTATTTCACGCTGAGAAGAAGTGTTTTCTGGCAGAATTTCCTCATCCTTTCTCTGAGCAATGACTATCGACGCTTGTTTGCTAGAAATCTTCCTCAAGCGAGTCTGAGGATCTTCTAGATTCCTGGATGCGCCATATATCTCTCCGGCGGAGCTCATTCCGCCTAATAATTCAATTTTACGCGTTCAGATTGCTACTTTTACGCCATCTCAAAAACTCTAATGCGGCGCGGTCTTGACGATAATAAGTTTGCCGTAAACACGGTTTATGTCCATAATTTGAATAGTGGCTCCAATTGTATGCTTTTGGTTTAAATGGCAACTTTTTTCATTCTGGAGCAAGCCAGTTATTTCTCTCATACTCAGCGCATGCCTACCATATATTGTAACTCATCTTTTAAGTTTTTAACCTCGTAATTCGGATACATCCGATTGAGCTGCTATATGTTACTTTCCATTTATCATGGAGGTATCAGTGCTTAGTCTATCTATGAAAGATTTCAACGTATATTAAACCAAAATTGAATTCAGTAATTGAGGAAACTTGTTAATATCAATTCAACTCTTATAATGCATGTACTATTGAGGCACCATATTTCAGTTTAATCACAGGTTTGAAGCTTTTAGATCTTTTTTTGATATGGCTTTAGATTCGAAATCAAATTTAAAAACTAATGTCTCTTTTGTTCGTTTAGAAAATATTCCTGTTATCAGAGAAAATTGATTAATCATCAAGTTCTATTATCAATACTGTGGAGTTATAAAGAAAGGGTACACAATAAAGTCAATGGTACCCTGAAGTCGATTGTTATTTACCAATCGATTAGGATCCAAGGAATTTAAAGAAGCTATCAGCACAATGATTAATTTCGTATATCTGTGCAACCTTTTTTTCCCTCGATTATAAGTACACCCTTCTTGTAAATTTTTCATTGTATTTACGTACATATGGGTTGTTCTTAAAAACTTTTTTCTCTTGTTGTTATTGATGGCCTAATGAGGATTGATGACTGAGGTAAATAATATTTACACGAAGAATGAAAAGAAAATCATGGTAACACTGTGGTGACAATGGCAAAATTGGTATGAGGTCATTGCAAGTAGAGACGCGAATTGAGCGAGGGCTGTGCTATTGACCGCACGCGTGGTCGTCAGTTGCGAAGGTGTCTTCTAAGGGGATAGCAGCTATTATGTGGTGTGTTCAAATCAAGTCTCTCTGAAACAAAAGGTTTGAAAGAAAATCATGGCAACACTGTCATGAATAGCACACCATTAATTCTAAACTTGGGCATATAGGCATTTCGGTTCTGTGAATAGCTCAGCCTTCGCTAGATTCGCGTCTCTACTTGCAACGATCTCATGCCATTATTCCCTGTATGACAACAGTGATGATTTTCTTTTCGTTGTTGTGTATAATGCGTGCATAGTGCCTCTGCCTGTCCGTTTATTCCTCTGTTTCAGATACGATTTGTTCTTGAGGTGTGTAGTAAATTGTGCTGAGATGTTAGAAAGCCCAGGTAAATTATCTGCTCAATGGGTATACGGGGGCTCTAACCCAGAATCCATTAACATGTTCCCATAACATTACACGCATTTTTAGAGGTTAGGATTTATTCATACAATCATTGAAATATGTAAATGTGAACGGATTTCCATATCTCTTACTTAATTTAAAATGGTTTTGACCAATGCCAAATATGCCATCTTTCTTATTCTTGCAAGTTTTTTAATCTTTTCCGGTAGATCATGGCATAATTCGACATTTATCGTGTTTCTCACTCTTTCTATGTAATCACAAAGGAGATCGCTGATCTCCTTTGTAATTACAAGGAAAGAGCTGTTTCTGATTCAATAACTACCAAATGTATCGTAGAAACAAAGATGCGGAACAATCGACCTTTTCCACATTCTTTCTTTTTGCCTCCAAAGTAAAAAATGTCTTTATAGCAACTTACATTTTTACGGATAGTTCTATAAAATATCAGTCTAAGGAGATATATTCTAAGGAATTCTAAGTGGCATAATAGTAAAAAATAATTTAATGTTGATTATCTGATATCAAGTGTAAATTATTCCTTTGCACTTCGTAATATATGAGTAGGTTAACGCTGCAATATGCATGGATAGAAACGTTTAACGCTCTTTTCAGTTATAGTCAGTGCTGAACGTACAATTTCAGAGTAGTACGAATTGCGCACATATTTTGAAAGTTGACACGCTAGATTCTTGAGGAAAAGGGATTCTTTGTTTCGTTGTCAGCAAATTCCGAAATATGGGTAAATTTAGCTTAGCGTTTCTATTAAAGATATTTTTTTTACCTTTTCATAGTGTTAGGTTAAACACTGACATTGTAGCTGTAATAAGGATAATTTTCTTAATAGGTTGGCAGCTCTCCTTTTAAAAAATATTTATCTTATTTGGTGTTCCAGTAATGCGTATAAGCGTATGCAAAACAATATTTTGAACTCTTTTATAGATATTATAAAAATATCCCAATTTTTCATGTTCGTTTTTCTTTGTGAATTTTTCTAGGTGCGCGTCTTTACGAGCAAAATTACCTTCCACCCTTTTCCTAGCATCATTAATGTTAATTTAAGAGGAGAGAAAGAATAGCTGAGTATTGACGGATAATATTTATACTAATTAAATTCCTCTTTATCCTTTTCGGAGAAGAAAGCTACACATATTTCAAATCAGACCAATTAATTGTTTACAAATATGTTAATATTTACCTAGTTAACCTGTATTTCTCAATGAAATTCTCTGCCATTATATTAATTTATAATCAAATTCAAGATAACCCTCTTAGTTTTTGGGCGTCAATTCCATTTCTCTTTTCTAGAAGTACAAGTCTATCTGCCTCGCCCAATGGTTACAACAAATATAAGCTATTTGAATTTATTTATGATTGCCCATCTTAATTTATGTTTACTCTATTTTCTCAGATTCTACAACAGCTATAAATGCCAATGCTTGTACTGGCTAATAAATCACTGCCGTAATTATCAATTAATCCGTACTTCTTATTCTGTTCATATTCAAATGTACTACATTGTGACATAGTATGGTAAATTATACTCATAAATATCAACGTGTTTACCTTCTCTCATAAGTATATGCGTATATTTATGTATAAATTAAATATTATTACGCCAGTTGCCAAATTTTTATGAATAAAATGCAAGGAGAAGTGAATTTATAAATTATTTGAGTAAGTAACAGCAGCTACGGGAGCTTTAGATGAGAAACCAAGGAGATTTGTATGAAAAACTTTGATAAATCTGTTCATAAAGTGTTTATCGATATTAATATATAGGTTCTAAATATGTGATATTTCAAGAATCCTGTTAAATTTAGATATGGTTCAGATATAAAGAGAATCCTTCCGTAAGATCTTTTGAATGAGAAAATAAAGCGGCTTTGGTTATTAAGCAGAAGAAGTGACCGTTACATGCTATATGAATTATTTATTTCCAATAAATTAAGCGGAAGTGAAACAACCTATAGTTGAAAAAGGATAACAAAAAATTTATGCGATACGGAAATCGAGCTATACTCGTGGTTAATGTATCAAAATTTGTGTTTTATAAGTGAAAATTATCCCTTTATTATTATCTTTCTATTTAAAAAAAAGAGTGATCTAGACATGGATCACTTTCCTCGCAGAATGCCAATAAATAATTGGAAGGGAACTCATCTAATTTATATTAAATTTCAGCTAAATATTTTACTATCGGCTGCATAGATTATGGTCAATCGCCCTCGCCTTTATGGCTGTTTCTATCCTGTAAAAAAATAACAATCAGGCTTATGCCTTTACCTGATAATGACCCAATGGATCAAAAGCATGGTCGTATAATAGATACACTCTGTGGTAAAGATATAGGTCTGATTATTATTATTCTTCTTTAATAAAAAATCGGACTTTTGCCTTACGTGATGATAACCCAGGGGATCAAAACCATGGTCGCAAATAGATACATTCTATGGTAAAGATATAGGTTATTATTAATATTATTCTATCTGCTACATAATTATTCACATCTTACAGCCACACATGTAAACTTAATATCGCCTTTTCCATACGAGAAATAATTATTATGATCATACGTTATCTATAAAAGCTCCCTGCATTTCTTAAAATTTTGATGTTTCGTAATTTATAACTCACATTTCCCATAGCGCCAGCTTGATAGTAGTATTTAAAAAAAAGTGTTTCGACAGCTGAGGTCGTGTCGCACATACGGACTCCTACCGGTATTTGAACCTGGAAAAGCTATCGCCAAAGGCGAACGCGCTAGCAGTGTATGTCACGTTTCCAAGTTTCCTTTCCAAGTTGTACTTCCACAAATTGGTGGAAACTACGAAATACATAAAATGGTTTCAAACTTAGTCATTGTGTTCCCCGGCCCCGGTTATATTTCATTTTTTTATATATTTTTATATAAGAATCGGCAGAGGCTCATAGTTTCTACATCTACATCTGCATAAGTACCCTGCAAGCCGCCTTCCGGCTTGTGGCAGGGGGTGTAAACACCAAGAGTAGAATTACTTCTTTAATTTATTATTATCGCGTATCGTTCGCGGAAAAAAAGAGTCCCTAAAACGACTTGTCCTCGCGTCTATTTTTCTTATTTTACGCTCACTGTCGGATCGGCCAAAGTAGCAGGGGAGTCGCATAATACCAATTACGTCTTCCGAAAATGTATTTCCTCTGAATTTATCTAACAATCGCAGCCTACCTTCTAGTCTCCTTTCTTTCAAGGATTCCCAACCTGCGTCTGAGAGCATTTGCGTTACGCTTGCTTCTCTATCGTAGCACTTTTTAACAAAACGTATCGCCTTACGCTATACTTTCTCGAGTTTAATTTGAATCAAAGGTTTTGCCGTTTGTCCAGCTAGAGTCATGGTTCCATTTTTCCATTTCATTGCTAAAATTGTTGTTTTAAACGTAAAATTATTTTACTTCCTACATTTCCAAATAAAATTATATTTTCTTTCATTAGTTTCATTAGATGTTGTAAATTTTGTGTAGTAGACAATTATAGAATACCTAGATCTCTTTTTGCTATCTTTAGCTTTATTTAAGCTTTAAGTTCTCTTAATGATGAATAACTTGGGTAGCTTTAATTACTTTTCGGTATGAAATCCGTCTTTTGCACGATAATACGAACGATATAATTAAACAATCCTTACGTGGTCGAGCTCAACATTGTATAAATATATCATATCTAGGAACTAGAGTAACCTTGTAATTTTATCACGACAAGTTTTGTCTACGTTGTAGATATCTTCAGGTTGAACCTTCTGAACCACGTAAAGATATCTAGAACGTAGACGAAACTATTCTTAATGAACTTATTCTGTGTAAATGAAAAGGTTATTCTCTTCCTTAACTGTGTAGTTATTCTTCAAGGGTAACTTTTAAATGTTTAAAATTAAAATATTTAAAAGAGTTACTCTAGCTTCCAGTTTGAGTCCAAGAATTTATTTTCCAGATTTCCGCAGATTTTGAGAAAGAAATGCGTAACTGGGCGTCACACCACACATCTTTAAAGCTTTTAAAAATAAAATTACCATTTTTTGATCGTATTATCAGCAGTCATGCCATCAGGTGATTATGAAATAACAACGTTAAGTTCATTAACGTGCGATGAAAAATGAATTACAATGAAAGAGCCTTGAAATGAAATTTGCAATGAAAGGTTACTTACCGTTTATTTTGACCTTAAATAATTACTCATAAGAATCCCAGATCCTATCTGAATGCTTTAACCGGTAGAAAGTTTATGTATCTACAAGAATTTTTAGGGTGAGGATTGCTTTTATTCGGCGTACATTTTCCGGTTTGTAGAAATAACCTCAGCTACGAGTTTCGCGATTATCATTCTAAGAAATTAATTGTAATAATCTCACTCCGCGTCCACCTGCTGTTGGTGTAAACGTTATCCTTTTTAAATTTCTTCAACGAAGTGGATTTGATCGCTCTTGAAGCAAACATGCTGGTGAAAGACGAATATATCCGACAGTTATTTAGAGAATATACAATGTTTATAGTCCCTGGGTGATCAGTCTTTCTGATTTAAATGCGAATTCCAATTTGTAATATATCTTTTGCTATGATAGGATTTTTAAATCAATAAATGGTGACATAAATAAGGAAGATAAGCTCTGATCGTTGATTTATATTCATTGATAACTTTGACTTGCGTATTTGATTCAGTTAGTTCAGAAAAGCAGTAAGATTACATCCCATTAACGGTAAGACGAATTCAACCGCGATTGATGAAGAACTCAGAGTTATGCAAGACAAGTGCTTTTTTCTTGAGTTGAGTATACGCGTCTGTACATTTTTCAGAGAAATTTCACGCTGTAGTACAAGGAGGAAAGCCTCCTTAAAAGGTGCAATTTATGAAAACCAACTCCGTACGATAAAGCAAATATATCGCTGAAACAGATTATTGTAAATTGTAACATGATTTTCTGAGAAATTGAAGCTGTCGTTAGAGATTACTTTTTCGATAACACCCTCCGGAAAAAAATTTAAGTGAGCAAGTACGATTTATTTAGCATGCCGCAATTAAATGTCACTTTCGGGATTGATAATTTGATAAGCGTCCTTTTTGCCCAACAGTTTAAACAGTACCACAGTCGGCTTTTTTTCATGGAATTAAGTTCCTTAATCTTCGCGGATTCTTCTTCAATAGCTATAGAAATACCTTGCAAGCCACCTTTAGGAATGTGGCAGAGGGTGCAAATACCAACCGTTCGAGTTTCCTCTTTAGATTATTGTTGTCCCGTATCTTGTAAACAATGAGTCTCTGAAACGACATCCTCGTTACCATTTCTCATATTTGAAGTGCTACATTGTCGGATCACCTGAAGTATTCTTAAGAATGTTGGTGAAATGGAAAATGGTTCATGCTGAGAATGGCATGTGAAAGAGTTGTGATGGTACGATATTCTGAATTAAATTTATTTGAGCACGGAATTTACTTTCTGCGTTTTCATTTTTCTTTCTATATGAATTGGGCTTAACATCGCTTTGCATATTATGATGCAAAATAAAATTATGCCACGTCATAGCAAAATAAATATGCGGATTTTCTTTCAGGAATTGAAAAATTGTATGAAGGTGATGAAGTTCGAGTGGTATTTGTAGTTTCGCAAACGTAACTTATCATCTTGTTCTCAGTTTAACACAGCTTTACAGCAAGTTTATGTTCAATTAATACCTTGTGAAAATGAAAAATAGTCCATCAGTCATAATTTCGCATCTCAATAAAATTACTAGTGTTCATTCATCTTTATAACGTGAAGGAATTCAATTCTCTATCTCTTCAAAATCAGCCTTATGGTATAATGATTGCTAACGACAGAACATAATTTTCTTCACCTCTCAATTAAGGCAGAAAATTTCCAACATGATTTGTGTTAAAACTTGATATATTGAGATAAAATAATCTGCGGCGAAAGCGCGAAACGGAAAAACCTCGCTATCGAGATCGAAGAAACCTCAGCCATGCTCCTCTGGATAAGCGATAACGTTAAACGCATGGTTTTTCAGGGAAGCAGATAATACATTCCTTTCTCCTTGGAATTTTACTTATCTGCAATAATTTCTCGAAATCACTTCCAGGAGAAAGCCATGTAGGTTAATGATAAGTACTTGAGATTTTCAATTAAGTGAAAGTTATCTCCATTTCCTTAGCTGTAGGTTACATGAACGTAATTCAGATATAATGCGGCTCCAGTGTTTTAAGAGAACGTGATGTATTGTTTTGTATCGAGAGTAGTTGATATTCTGTTTCAGATAGTATTTACTTATATTCTAATAAGGCAGTTTTTTCGGGAAGACTTTTGGGAAGTAGGATTCCTCCAAATAAAGCTAACCAATACCTATTTCACCAACCATATTGACGCATACGTTTGTGAGCCATACGAAGATTCGAATTAGGGAAAGGATTCAGATTCTAAACCGTTGGGTCGAATCGTACACCTCAAACCAGCCATAAAGTTGTATTTATGCTTGACACAAGTGAAATACAACCACATAAATACCCTGCAAGCCGCCTTTCGGCGTGTTGCAGGTGGCCGAAAGGTGTCTTGCAGGGGGGAACGGCTAAAGTTACGTAAAGGTTCTTTTTACTACTCCGATGTTGTCAACAACGTCATCAATAGTGCATATTACGGAAAACAAATATATATTTTTGTAACGAAGAAGGCATTGATGTGTTAGAATGCCATGTCCTTATCATTAAATTTCAAATCTGATTTAAATTTGAAGTGAGAGTGTCGATTCGGTTCCGAAAGGCAAAGAAGATTATAAATAGAAGATAACAATCATCTAGGTTGGCAGTCAAATTAGATTTAACTAAAACTATGGAACTTGATAACAAACCCAAACTCCAAAAACTAGGATTTACACGAAAAATTCGTGTGAGGTTAGGTAAGATATCTCATGAAAGAAAAGACAGTTGGAACACGGCTGTTAATGAATTAGAAGTTTAAAAACACTCCGTAAGCCGTATTTTGGCAGGCGGAACTCGCGTTAAGAGACAAACGAGAAGATCCGGATTACCGATTTCTGGGAAGTACCGATGTACATTTCAGAGACAAAACCTCCATCACATCGGGCTCCCGGATAGCCAAGTGGGCAACGCGTTCGACTTCAGCGAAAGCGGTCCCAGGTTCGATTCCCGGTGGGGGCCCACCTACGAAATGACCAAAACAGTCGAAGCACTTTTAACAATAATGCTACCTCCATCGTCTGGGGGTCTCTACAAAGGAAGTGGTACTTCCTTTGTGGAGAACAATAATGAATTTCTTTCACAATTTGTCAAAATATTACATGCTTGATTTTATGCTCCTACAAGTAATCTGGGAATGGAAATTTAGTATAAACGTTGAGAACGTGCTTACTGTGATCTTTGTAACAGACAGTTGCGATTGATGGAGTTACGCGTCTTTACTTTATGTGTTAGAAGAGTTACAGAGTACACCGTGTCCCATCATAGCCCAAGAAATTGAAGGATAAGTCGTTCTGTCGTAGTAGCTTAGTGGTCAGAGCATCTGAAGTAGGACAGTGTGGTTCGATTCCCGGCTACGGCAGACTTTTTCTATTTCATTTCTGCCTCTGAAATCAAGCATGTGAACCATGCGTTTTTCGTCGCTTATCGAGTTTATATGGAAAGAGTGATTCCCTAGATGTATTACGTATATAAGAAACTTATAGGGGAAAAGACTGAATTATCAGTACGAGTGAACGAACATTGTTACTCTTGAAACACGCGTGCATCTAAGACTGTATTAATATTTTTGTCGATGGTTGTCAACGTACGTTGCCCTGGAGGCTTTTGGAAGTTCCTAAAGTAAAATCCTAAAATAAGAATTCCACAATGCCAATTATTTATTTCCTTTCGTTACAGTCTAGGAATTACAATAAACGTTGAATATATTTTTTTCTAAATATAGCTATTTCAAGAAAAATGTTATCGAACAATTCTTAATGATTTGCTCACCACAGCGTCGTGGACACATCTCGACCGAACCTCGCTTCTCCCGTATAAGCTCCAATATGGATGCAAATATTGGGCGCTTCTTTGAGCAACCTCCTTTTGTCGTTCACTATTTAGCCCTTCACTTTCCCACGCGCCCGTAATGTCCCATCGAAAGAATACTTAAATCCCGTTCCCAGAAATGTGAAGAGAAATTCCGTTACGAGTCCGGATGTCGATCTTCGCCTCGGACTCGCTCTCTATCCTCGCTGTTTTCGACACATGGTCACGATAATCACTGTCGCAATATTAGTTTCTATGATATAAAAAGGAAGTGACACATCCTTTTCAAATGTCCAATGTAACAAACTAGGAATCGGAAATGCTGAAAACTATGTTGCTGCAGAAAGCTGAAATTAGCAGTTAAGTTTGGTATTCCTCAAAACCTTCACTTCTATATTAGTGAAGGTAGTTTTGTAACTGGATTTCTTAATCTCTTTCTCACATAATTTTGGAATAGTGCAAGTGGTATTCAAGGGTTCTTTCTATCTCCTTCTAGGAAGAGGGACCTAGAAAATCCTAGTTCAGAACAATAAGCTTGAGGTAACATGCCGATGAGAAGAAACATATCGGCTCCTCCTCTTATTACTCGATCTTGCTCCATTTACAAAAATATTCAAAATCTTAAGAAAGGCATGTCCACTGATACTGCACTTTGTCATTTTCACTTATCTAGAGAGAGAGAGGGCATAGAAAGAGCGTGAATACATAATTTTCGCCAATATCTCGTGCGTGTATAGTGCGTTCAGAAAGTTAGGTATGGCAAATTTATTTTCGGTTTTTAAACAAATATTTGGGGACAAATATACGTTAGCTTTGATAAAATACACGCGTTAACTGTATTTCGCGAAATCTTGCAATGTTTTTGCAGAATTTGGGACGTAATACGGTAATGCGCGCTCACAAATAACTACTAGTAGTAGTTTAGTACGAGTACTTTTATCACATAATTTTGTGAAACGCTCATTGAGAATCGTTTGATAACAGTTTTCTGAAAACAGGAATATTTACAAGAATGATATTTAATGTTTTCTGTATTTAATACCCTAATACGGAAGGAAATAAAATTAAATCGTATTATGTAATTCTTACTTTCATACTTTTAGGTGAAGCGCATAGCGCAGAAGTTGAATTGCCTATGATTTTAATAGAAAAAGAATCCCTACAAAATAGTTCTGCTGGCGCATAACTAGCTTAGAACATTTCTTTGATACGTGTGTGGAAAAACGTAATTGTGATTTTATTCTTACATATTCTTGCTTTCCATGAAATGGCCAAGAAGAGCGAATTTTGAAACCTCCTGGTGGATCATACCTATTTCATAAATTCAGTGTAGCGTTGCCCCGTATACTTACGATCGCTTGCTTCTCACCATCAGCTTCATAATTGAAAACTTCCAATATTCCTACACAATCTACTTAACTGAATAATAATTCCTTTGATTATTATTTAATTGAGAATACTGTCCTTAAAATATTCGAAACGTAAAAATACGTTTCGAATATTTTAAGTATTCTCTGAGTTAAGCACCACACGTCTTCCCACTTTCCGGAACGACTATCTCCTATCTTATTTAAACTGAAACACTTCTAAATTTTAAATATATAGATAATACAGTTTTGAGGGATCTATTTAAAGCAATCTACTTTCTCTATCATGAATCTAATATGACCAAGTTCTTCTTTGTAGAACGGCGCCATACTAAAGAAGTAGGAACGAACGAACAGAAAACTTTTCTGCGGAAATTACCCAGTGTTCGTTCCTACTTCTTTAGTTACTCTATCATCTGATAACCAGACATCTTCGTGCATCATCCATTACCTTTGGCATCTGTATGGTAAGTTATTTTTAAAATATCATAAATTTATGAAATCAAAGGAGAAAGTATTTTGCAATGGCCATTTTTAAGTTTGTAGGTGAGTAAATTTCACAAAAATAATAAGAAAGACCATCAAGACAGATAGATAGCCTTTTTGAAAGTTATAGCAGACAATTGGCAATTATCTTGGAAGAGATACGAAAAAATACACCACAAAATATTCCTCTATTAACTGACCCATAAAAATGAATTCGTTTATTAAATACTATTTATTGTTGGTAAAATGCGACTGCATGGAAATTAGGGATATAAAGTATGACATGGTACAAATTAAATTATGATAGTATATACAGCGAGTGATTTCTAATACTGTACGAGGGTCGTAAAAGGGTCACTTTTGTTTAACTTCCTAATACTGATTTCTCAGACTTCTGAATGGGTGATGCTACCTGTATTTTCCAGAAAATATACGTGATGTACTTCTTCTATTCTACTAAAATGTACTTTATTCTACATTTTTGTAGTACATTTCTTCAAAAATCCATTCGTTACCTAGATATTTTTGGATTAGAAATCCATCTTAAATTTAGTACCTTGTAAAATACACTTTGGATATGATCATGACAATGTAAAAATATTCCAAACAGCCAAGAAGACTTCTTGTAAAAAGATGATTAATTTTAACAGGTTTGAAAAAACCAAAATACACAAAACATAAAAATAGCTCTATAGGAAAACGCATGGAGTACTAATATGATATATATATACATACATACATATATTGTAACTTTGAGTATGAACATCTAAATGTACGCAGTAATGAAACTTAATTGCTATTTTGGTTCACCGAACAATGCCACGGATGAAATCAGAATTAAAATAAGATGCATCAGTCGTAAAAATAAAAACTCCCTTTATAAATTTAAATATTCATTTTCAACTTATAAAAATTCGAACAGTTGCTTCAAACTGCGGTAATAAAGCTAATGCTAATGATGTAGGCATATATATAAGCGGTTAGTTGAGTACTTTTTGAGCGCAGCAGTTCATAACTTCTTTTCAGTTCCCTCCCACTTCTCAGACTTTCAAATCATCGACCAACCTTTTATTCGTCCGTTTGAAATTCGGATATTAACCATAAGACAAATGGGGAATAAATGAACCTGGCTCTCATTTGCTTCTTTATCAGATCGTATCGTGGGCGATGGCTCGCGTATGATTATCTCGAGCAGTTTAACTTTACCTGCATTTCGCCGAGATGTAAACGTATGATTCGAAACCTGCTCTTTCCGTCGATCACGCTTTGGTGGATCGCGGACCGTAATATGCGTAAAAGTCACCCCGGTTGAACCTCTTAGTTCTCTCCCACAAAGCGTATCAGAACCAGAATATTAGTCATTGCGATACCTCTTATAAAATATCTTTTAAATTCGGGTTAGCAGTGGCTTAACCGGATGTTTCAAATTCGGTGTACCAGAAGAAAGCTTATTAGAAACATAAAATTAAGGAAAGTGATCACGGAATTAATTAAAGAATCAGAGTATATCCTTAACATCTTCGTATTATTTAGAGTAAGTGGGCCATTTCCATAAGTCTGACCATAATTATGCAAAACGCTCATTTTGTAGTTTAAGTCACGCCTTTACTATCTGGAGCGCGTATCGGATCCGCTGAAAGATCCGATGCATCCGATAGGGGTTATAAAGGCTGATTAGCCAAAAAATGTCGCTCAAGAGTGCGGGCTTTTTAGGGAAATCCTTTCTCAAAATTCTCGTGTTTCTCAAGGTTGGGCCAATAGCCTTGTTTGGCTGTCATTTGGCAAAAGTATTCCGGATATCCAGGTTACCTTTTCTGCCGTAATCCATTAACACAGCAATTTTTTCCCCTCGACGTAAAATTAAAATCTCTATGTTTTATTTAATGTGTATATGTATGTTTATAACTACAATAAGCAGATCTTTAATGATAGATTTTTATATTACCATTTAAAAATTTGAGTAATAATATAAACAACCGTGCCATAAAAAGAATTTGAACCCAGAACCTCTGCAATGCTAGGCTACCATGCAAACCTCTCCCCGATTTGTCTAATTTTCATCTGATGAATATCTTATTTGAGTCAGACACATGCACACACGATATACACGCGATTTTCATAATTTGCATTATTTCATAAAAATACTTAAACAAGCGTTTATCTATAGATAAAGATTTTTGTAATTAATTTCAGGTCTTTGCTTTTATGATCGACATTGGTCGCCTAAACCATGAGACTTAGTGGAATTCGGTGTATACAAACAAATACACAGTTACTCTTCACTTCAAATGAGGACGGAAGCTATCCTCCATGAATTTAGTTATCTGACTCAGATCATCAAGTCCTATAATACCGTAATCTAATTTTAAAACGGAATTTAGTGAGTGCTAAATTTTCTATTTTGGACAGATTATCTTCTGAATTACCTTAGTTTCTTAGTGACGCTTTCTTCTGTCGCCTGATTTAGCGATCTTCCCTTAATGAGCACAGCACTTGTTCGTCATTTCGTTTGACAATACTGCAAATACCACCATGGCCGATTTTGTTACTTTTTCTTATTGTTCCTCATCTTTTTCTTTCTACAATGAATTCCTTGTCCTAATTTTAATTTCAAATGAAAAAATGTTGAATTTGGTGCGAAAATTTGAAGTGATAACACCTTTGAAAATTACCTTTAGCAGAAAAAATTCCAGATTTATGTTACTACTATGGCAGATTGTATAAAAATGCTCCTAAACAAAACTTTGGTGTCATAATATGACGTAGTTCTTTAATTGTATATTTATTCCCCATTGCCAGAAATTCATATATCATTTTATCAACTCGTTTCTTATTTTTGTTAGATATATACCACTAACAATAATTTTGATTTATTGGCAGGTTTTTTTAATTTTTGACCTTAATGATATAGTATATTACGATAGTTATATCTGCGTTTCACAATGTAGATATTTTAATAAAATTAAACTCATGTATTGCTCTGATGTTTTGGATCAGTGAGAAAGCAAGAAGAAACTACGTCACTCCTTGCCTAGTAGGCCTCATTTCCTCTCCAGATCCTTCCTTTGCTAATGGCAGAGAAACTGAGGGTCATATCGACTTTTAGGTCGAGTACTTTACATATTACAGACAGAAAACTGTGGTGTAATTCACCACCGAAAAAGTAAATCGAAATTTTTAACTTGATATGGAGATCCTGAAGTTTTTATCTCCAAATCCTAGTACTGGAATCTAGTAGTCGAATAAACCTTTTAATAGAATTTTTTACAGATTAAGTCGGTGAAAATTTTTGCGTTTGATAAATCAGAACTTTGACGAGATGATGAACTTCATGATCATGCTTTACTTCATAATAAGATATAAGTGCTATTTCTATATTCATGCTGAATTTTTCAGTCTATAAGTTATATATTCTTGCTTTTATTTTTACTAAGAAAAGTTTGCTAGTGAAGATATTGACGTACAAGTCATTTCCCATAGCTAGCGGCTTAGTACTGTGGAAAACAGAGGCCAAAACTCTCAAATCTTCAAACCTGAGTATAATAGTCGAAAATTAAAATCGAGCGTTCACTGGCTCCTCCTTTTTCCATTTCTATCCAATGATTACAAGATTTTTTTAGCTTAAATTTTATGGAATATAATCTTGATTAAAATCATTCATACGCTCCTTCAAGCATTTTAAATTGAAGGAATCTCGCTACACACTCATCGAAGTGAAAAGTATTTCTGGAAATAGGAAACAATTATTTTAGTAATTCTAAGCCATTTGAATATCTTTTTTAAGGGGAGAATTTAATGCGATCTTTACGCTCACCTCCGTTTCCTCGTCATAAATTACTTATTCCTTCGGAATGTATTTTGAAAACGAGTATGGAAAGTAACTGTTTCGTACTCAATTCACATTTCTCATTTTGTGCACTTTTGATTTAAGATATATGACGTCAATAGACCTTATGCAGGTGTATCAATGCATAGTACTAGAATCAGATCAATTTGTACTTACTGTATAACATTATATAGTAAGTACAAATGGCCCGGTGGCAACGTTAAAGATATTTGCATATAATGCTTTAATAGATAAAACAAGAGCTTGAAACGTTCTTAAATTGTACGTAATTATCAATAATTTAGTACAAATTTCATTTCATCTACAATTCAATTGTGTATTAAATTAATATTTTATAGCATTTGCTTGAGTTGAAAGAGTGTTATTGGATGTTGTGCCCATTTCGTGCTAAAAATGCTGATCCATTATCCTGCTGATTATTATTATTAGTTAGGTCAATGCATGACCTAACTTATCGATAGCTTCCTTCTTGTTTACTATCGAGATATATCATAATAATACTCAATCAAAAAACAATGAACCTTCCATCAAGATATTGAAATAATAATATCGAGATATCTCTTCTTGAACATGGATCAAGACTTAAACTGTGAATAGAATAGAAGTCGAGGCTTAAATTTTGAAGCAGGCAATAAATACTTCGAAGCTTCAAAACTACAGACATTCATTTCAATGAACTGTTTCGTCCAGGATAGTGATTTTCGATACCCTTTACTTATATACTTTCGATACCCTTTACTCATAGTTCGTAAACATCACTTGAATATTGAGTATCAGAATTGGAAAACTGTAACCAGAAAGTTTACACTAGGAAAGTAAATATAAAATTGAGAAATTTAGAGATTTGGTTTACTTTTATTAAATTTGATCCGCTGGCAGTGTCTCCCTACAGTGCCACAGTTAATACGGTTGAGTCCTATAATGTAGCTTGCCAAATAGAATTTTCAGTCTGTCCATCGAAAGTGAAGAAAATAAGGTATGTATTTCCCTTGTCCGGCCTCTTGATTGAAAATCACTGCAAAAACAGAAATCATCATAAGCGACAATCGCTGATTTTGAAAGGTACAAAATTAGCAAAGTGGCTCAGAATATAAAGTACAAGTATATGTTAGATTCGTCAATAGTGTACCTGAAATAATGGCATCCTTAGATGGAATTAATCATAGAATTGGAAGCTAGAATATAGAGAAAATCTTTGCAATGATTAATTTATTGCGTGGAGTTTAAACGATTTTGTTCCTAACTTTTTGATTCTATGGAAATAAAGATAGCGATTACCGGTTACAGCCATTCAGGATATGGTAAAAACAAAATAGGTTTACAATGTAACAATCTCATATTGAGAAGAGTTCTAGTTATACGGGACTGGTAGTATAAAAGTCGTCGAGGTTTTGCAAAGAATTTTTTTCAGGAAAGAAAAAAAATTCTCGCTGTTCTTTTCAGATGGAATGAAAGGTGCTATATAATACATCATCGATTTCGTGGAGACATTGTTTCGCCAATGACGGCTTTTAGAGTGGGTTGAGGTCTTAAGATATAAGCGTGACAGTGAAGAATCAGATATAAATATAAAGACTCAACCGCAGTGATAGTACCGAAGAGAAGTTTAAAAATCAGTAATTATATTATCTTTAGCGAATCGTTGATAGAAGAAACACAAGTGACTACTCTTTCATGCCCCTCCTCCCAAATTTCCTCTCCAATTCTCTGACTCCCCTTGATCCCTCCTTTCCAATCCAATCCTTCCCCCTACTGCATTGCCTCCTCTCCCATGAGACCTCCCCATCCCATTAGCTCTTTCTCGCCCCTTAATGCCAACCGTACCACATGGCCAACCTGCGAGAAACCGATATACTCGTGCATGTTGTTAGCGGAGCGTTGTCTCCTCAATGTTTCTCCGCTCTTCCGAAAATCCCCTTCTTCCGCATCTTTTCTCGCCAATCGCCGTTTTCATAGGAAAAATGTATCGATGCTTTGGCATCATTTGCTGTCGCAGTTAACAAGTCTCGTTCGAGGCAGGGCGCTAGCGCATAGCTTGAGTTCGTTGCTTTCCTAAGGTGACACTGATACTTTTCATAGCCGAAACGGAAAACAGAGTTTTGCCTGACAAAAAATAACACGTTTTTGCGAAGACTGATTTGTTATTGANAGTATGAAATATGCGATCGTTTTTTATCTACTTAATTTTTAATATTCAGTGATGGTTGTAAAAAGCTTATTGGCGAATATGTTATGAGTGGCATTAGAGTAATATGAACCGATCAGTATAAAGGCAACGGGCGAGGTATTGTCGAATTCCACAGAAGATTGACAGTGATGGATGATGGATACCAATTCCAGCATCTATCTCTATTCATTACTCAAAACCGTTTAAACATGTATGCCTTCTATCTGTTGTTTCAATTAGGAAGTAAGAATTAGGGAGTTCTTTTAAAATGGAATTCCTCCATTTCGTGGACAAAGGGCGAGCGATGAACCACTATGAACAACTAGAAATACTTAAAACGCTTGGAAATCCCTCGCCAACGATCATAAACGAGAACCTGTATCAAGTCTCGTTCCCTATCCTTTCTTCGACGTAAGGTGACACTGATACTTTTCATAGCCGAAACGGAAAACAGAGTTTTGCCTGACAAAAAATAACACGTTTTTGCGAAGACTGATTTGTTATTGATGAATGGAAATTTTCTTGCGCCGAATATTTATTCTCGCAACTAATATCTATTGCCTTTTTAGAACTCGTAAGTTCGAGAATAGTTTCGTGTGATATGGTTGTCATTCGATTTATACTTTGTCAAAATAAAGAATCATAAAAATTTAAAGGATAATCAGGTTATTTATGTTTTTCTTGAAAAGTAACTGTTTACTTTCTGGACGACTTCTTTAATGCCTAATTCTTTTGCTGGGAGTGGATAATACAAAATTTTCTAATATCGAAATAATCTGAGTAAGAAAAGTGGTTGGAACATAAAGAAGATCGGCGTATCTATTATTCCAAAATTTCAATTTTTTATTTTGTTTGGAAATATAATAAGGAAAGAAATCTTAGCTATAAGTCTCATAACGAAAAAAGTGTTTATCTCGGAAGGTACCAATTTAGTTATAAACACCGAAAGCGTAGGTTTAAATCATGAATATTTTCACTCTTCCCTGAAAAATAACCAAATTTATACATAATTCTTCCAGGAATTCTTCCTTTAGATAGTCAGTTATCTTTTTTTTACTTGAAAAACCATATACAGCACTAAACCTCTATAACGGATCATTACAAATAAACAGATATAACAAGCAATACACAATAAAAAGATAAGGTGAAGCGACTAAAATATAAAATAAAAAGATTTTTTTGAGGTATTCACATGACATAAATGTATTCCCATTAAAAATATATAACATAAAATAAGCGGAAAGAGGGGTACGGGATAGAACACTTCTATGTGATACACGAGCACAAGAAAAAAATCATAAATCGACGTTTAGGGTTAAACTCCCTTCCCTTCTTATCTCTTGAAGCATTTCGACAGTTAGCGCAAGCATATAAGTTGGGTATCATTGACGCAAGCAATTAACAGCGCTTAAAATCGATTTTTCGCGACGAGAGAGAAGAGCTGAGGAAATCTCGACTTCTCCGGAGAAACCTGTTCGAATTTTCACAGATGGAGCACCGAAAAACGTTATAATTTGAATGTATCTTTGAGCTTTCGGTCTCAGAAGTCTTCCTTCTTCACAGTTGATCTTATTGATTTGGAGTTGAGACGTCCTCGGTCGAGTGCCACATCTTCCTAACCCCTCCCCCTTCCACCTCCTCTTCCCTAAATCTCTTACCCCCTCTCTTCATTCTGTTGCTTTTCCCTCTTCCTCTACATCAGGTTGCTCTGGTGATAATTCGACCACACCTGCGCCCACCTTTGCCGAGGTTTGACAAACGGATTAGCGCCTTTGGACAAGTGTTAAAGAAGGCGATAATTCCAGTACGGATTCTCCTCACCACTGCATTGGTTTCTTCCTTCTCTCTCGCTAATACCCTCCCAGGTATGACCGGGTACGTTCCAAATAGTCCTCTTCACGAAATAGTTCGCCCGCGCTTCGAAACAGTTGCGACAGCTCCAATCACGTTCTTTTCAAACTAGCCTTCCTTAACGATTTGGACCGTTTTAAATTGGTGAAGTTGGACGTTATTTGATAGAAGTTTGCTAACACGCACGTCACCCTAAACAATAAGTACACCTAAACAAGCAATCATAAATTGTTTTGATGCAATTCTGTGCATCCCAGCCTATTGGATTCCGCAGCAACCTTAATCGCATTATTCCCCGAATTTCGAATTGAATATGAAGAGACCGCCATGTACGAAACAAGATATTGTAGTGCTTTATTTAGAGTTTTAATATAAATATAAAATTAAAATATTTTGAAAATAGAGCGCATAGATGATGACAAATTCGAAAAATATATTACTCTCAAATACTACGCGCCACACTTTATTCTCGGGACACCAATGTGCCGTAGTATATCGGTTGGGAAGCAAGTATGTAATTCATCTCGAACAAGGAAGATACGAGACTAAATACGTAATATGTTTATCATCTTCCTTAGCCAAACCCTTAGATAGTTAACATGCGGTAAAATATTCTTGAAAACTGATAGAGAAATACAGCATACACTTTTGTAAGAAAAATAATGGAGATCCTACTATCTTTGGTTTTAATAAAACCTTTTGGTGCATGCCTACGTGCGTGTACATCCTCCAAAGAATTCGCCAGCCGAATCCGAATTCGTTATCAATGTCCGATAAACGGCAAAAAGATACCTTTGTTTGCCGAGAAATTCATAATTAGGTATACCTGGAAGCAAAAGAATAGTTATACATATTTTGCATATACGAGTAAGTGATTTCCTTGTGTACCTGAGCTTCCAGGTTTGAATCCCATTCTGAGTATGAAATATGCGATCGTTTTTTATCTACTTAATTTTTAATATTCAGTGATGGTTGTAAAAAGCTTATTGGCGAATATGTTATGAGTGGCATTAGAGTAATATGAACCGATCAGTATAAAGGCAACGGGCGAGGTATTGTCGAATTCCACAGAAGATTGACAGTGATGGATGATGGATACCAATTCCAGCATCTATCTCTATTCATTACTCAAAACCGTTTAAACATGTATGCCTTCTATCTGTTGTTTCAATTAGGAAGTAAGAATTAGGGAGTTCTTTTAAAATGGAATTCCTCCATTTCGTGGACAAAGGGCGAGCGATGAACCACTATGAACAACTAGAAATACTTAAAACGCTTGGAAATCCCTCGTCAACGATCATAAACGAGAACCTGTATCCCTTCACTTCCCCTATCCTTTCTTCTACGGTGAAAACTTTGTCGCATTTTGGTAACTCTGTCTAACCCAACCCCCCTCCCTCGTCCACCCACTCCCTTGTTTTCCCCTCATTGCTCCTCTTCCTATATATTGTGAATTTTCTCTGTTTCCTGTACCTGACGATGACGCGACGCGTCGAAACCTAGGCCGTTTCATTAAATTATCCTGTGGTAACGTGTATAAGTGTTTCTTATTCTTTTCATCATGAATAGCTACCACAAAGTTGAGGCCAAAGTATTGGATTTTGTTGTCTCAAATCATATTTATACGATAATTCAAACGAAAACCTTCATTGCCACAAACTTCAGCCTACTAGGAGGTTTCATCCGAAGGTGTAAAATATTTGTAAGTCAAATTTGTTTCTTTTAATGGTTCTCATAAAACTTAACCTAGCGTGACCCAGTATTAGTACCGTAACCTAATAAATTATATGTTACCTACTCTGTTCTGAAATACTTGCTTAATTTCCTCATCGTTCGAGAAAGTTTATCTTGGTAGTGGATATAAAGGAGAGGCTGAGCAAGTCAGTGGTTTCAATAAGGATAGGAAGGGTTTTAAGAAGAAAAAAATTAAGGCCTAGTATGATATAAAATCTATTTTAGTGGAAACATAAAACTGGAAAACACAAGAATATGGTTGCAACATGTATAGGAAAATATGAGACATCTATGTATGCACCTGTCGAAACACAGTTTACTGATGAAATGTACAATGAAGATGAGTGTAATAATTCCTTGGCTTAAAATTACGATATTTATTCTACATTCAGTTGTGAAGAAACAATCAAAGATTATTCATATTCGAACTAATTTAATTGGCAAATATTAACTATCATCATATTCACGATGAAAGAAGTTTGATTGATTGGATCAGAGCCGCGCCCGACCTATCTGCCGCCCGGGTGCAAACAATAATTTGATTTAAAATTAAATACCAAAACCATACATATTGTGATTTGCAGGTAAAAATAATATTGTAAGACTTTGAAAAACTATAGTTTTATGACCTTGTTCCCCAGCTTACATTGGCCACGAAAGATCAGTAACAGTTAATAACCCATATTCCGTATGCTAACGTTGTGAATGTTGATAATGATTTACAGTTCACATGAAATTGGATTATCATTATCTTAGCAGCAACAGCCTGTCAAAATACGCAATGTTATTTAAAAATTAGGAAAGACTTCAATCAAATCTATAGAAAATATATATTTCAAAACCCGAAGAGGATTTATTTTATTTTCTGCCGGAAAATCTTTTAATAATTCTAATTCTTCGATTAAATCCACTGCACAAATATTCCTTTCTCGTCTTGAGTTATTCACAATTCTTTCCTCTATATGTTTGACAGTCTTTAATTTATGTCTATGTGTATACCCTGCTAGCCACCTTTCGGCGTGTGGCAGGGGGTGCATGCATCGAGACTCTATTTACCTAGTCGATTACTTTCGCGTATCGTTCGCGGAAAAAACGAATTCTTGAATCGGTTCGTTTTCGCATCTATTTCTCTTATTTTCCTCGCTGTATCGGAGCGGCCTATATAGCAGGGAGGGCGCATAATGTCCGCGACGTCTTCCGAGAACGTGGTTTCTCTGAACTTATTTAATAAATTTACGAAACGTATCGCCTTTCGTTGCACCTTTTCTATTTCTCGAATACAGCACTTGTCGGCCGGGTCCCATACACTACATGCATACTCAAGGCGAGGCCTGACTAACGCGAAGTAACAACGCTCGCGGACTTTTTCTTCGCTTCTTCCGACTATCCTCTTAACAAAACCGAGTTTCTTAAAAGCCTTTCCACATATGTTATGGATGTGGCCAATTTACCATCATAATCCGGCAAGTAGTGTGTCTCTCACAGAAAACAACAAATAATATTGTTGTAATAATAATAATAATGGCTGGCTACGCTTCTGTTGCCGCCCTTTAGATATCGCCGCCCCGGTGCGATGCACCCACGGGACGGCGCGGCTTTGGGTTGGATTTTATATATTGTTAGATGGTTTATTAGGACGAAGCGCAACCTTTCTCGGATATCGAAATGCTCAAATTCTTAAGCAATAACATTTCCTAATTTTAAGTGGTAAACACAGGAGAAATTATTTCCAATCCACTTAACCCATAGACAACAAGATACTCGTAAACTTATTTTTTCAATTCTTCATCAAACCAATCCTTCGAGACATTGTATTCTCTTTGTCTTTAGTTTCCTTTTCCCATTAATTAACTTCTTAATTTTGTCAGGTATCGGATCTGAGTCAGTTAGGTGTCAGTAATCTAAGCAGAAACCAACTCTCGAATAAAGGAAATGTGGAAAATTACTTTTCTTCCCCCATTCTATGAGCAAGGAGATGGCCGATCGTTTGCCATCAACTATATGTTCTTTTATCAAAAAGAAAACGCGTATTTTGTCAGCTGAATAAACTCTAACTTAAGACACTTTAGTTGCTAAACTGTTTTTCATCTAATTAGGGCCTCCCCGAAGTCAGTTCTCCTTTCAGCTTTAAGAGGATCAAAGTAAACGAAATTGAGAAAGTAACATTTTCGCGAAGAATTCCTTTGATTAGCTATATAAAATTCAATTTAATGAGAAAGTAGATTTAAATACATCCATTTTCGAATAAGTCACGCAACAGGAGCGTGTGCGTATTATTGCACATTTTATTCCTCTAATTTAATTCATTGGAAGAGGCTGAGGCGCTGGGCAAACTATTTCGTGAAGAGGACTATGTGGGACTGAGGCTGCGCAGGTGGAAAGAGCGGAAAAGTATTTGACCAATTCGCATGACTTTTATTGCCCTAATAATCGGTAATTATTTCCATTTACCATCATCATTTCTCTTTTTTATAGGCATTTTCATTTCCATTTATGTTATGTCCAGATATTAATAAACTTCTTGCTCCTTACTCATCAGTAATTTATCTACACTGTTGCATTGAAATGAGTTCAGTACTCAAGTGTAGGCTTTCTGCTATTCTTCATGTTTTTTTACAATAACACTTGATCCCTAAACATACCAAATACTCTCTTTTTAAATCTTCTAGAATACATTATATTACGAAAGGATTCAATTGTAAATAGAATTCCTAAAAGACAAATTTTTATTCTCACTTTACTTTTTGCAAAAGAGGATTATTTTTATCTCATAATAGATTGACTTGTTGAATTCAAAACTTTTTTGTTGATAAAATAAATACTATTATATATATTTATCACAGAATATTTATTTATATGGTATTGTATTTAGAAATGTGATACTACAGTATTTACTGACTGAAAATACTTGTGTGAGAAATTCCAGTTTTATCTTTTAAAATGAAGATCCTCTGTTTCATAGGATATGGCACCATCTAACTTTTCAGTCACGACTGTCTTGCGCTTGCGCAGCATTATAGAATATGTTTTAGGATTTTTAAGGGAGAATTAGATTTACAATAGAGAATAGAATAGACAATAGAGAAATCACGTCCGCAGCTATTCAGTAAGATGAATCTTTGGAGAAACGCCAATCCCTGTAACTTAGACGATTTCCCTACTAAAGGACTGCTTAGATTGTGGCAATGCTGTCAACCCTTTTTATTTATGCCTCTTCTTTTCCTGAGAGAGTGGTCATTATGGAAAAGTAAATAGAAATCAAAAATGTACTGTCCATTCGGGCTTCGTAAGGGTAAAGCTTGATTCCCCGAAAGATCTTCACGTTTTAAGTACGTAGAATAGACTTTAAATCTTAAATCTGGATCGCGAAGAAGAATATGTAGACAGAAAATAACTGTAGAAAAAGGGTAAATGGGTAAACACCTTTACTTCTCTCTTTTAAATATAAATGACCATTCCTATTTTTCCTATCGATTTTTTAAATTAAGAGTAAATTTATCCTCGCTAGTACAGACCATTGGCACTTCCAGTTTATTAAATCAATACTAGGTGATAATTACTTGGTGGATTGAATTTTCAGATCAGGTTCTTACTTAGTTGTTTCTTTCCATGTAGTCTATATTCGGATTTGGCGCAGCTGATTCCTCTCCGGTTACACTCTCAAGCATTTTCGCTTAGCCGCAGGTGGGAAACCATCGGTCATTTCTTCGCTTCCTGAAACAAATGCAACGTCATCGTAAAATAAAAGTACAAATATTCTATTTACCTAGCGATTAAACTCATTTTACTTCGATAAATTTCGATTTTGAATCGAACACACTTTTCATATGGTTTCATATACTGCCTGATGCCTGCCTACTGGTTTCTTATGTGGCCGGATGGTGCTTGCGACCATCCAACTAAAACTAGCTACTTTCCCCTAGCTTAGCCCCTGTAAGACTCGTTTAAGGCCTTGGACACCACCCTCTGTAGGGCTGTGGATGCGTCCACAACGTACCTGTTAATATTAACAGGGAGTGTTTACTCCCTTATTTTACAACAGTCATCTTTAGATAATATTTCTTTCCTATCATTTGAATCGACTTGCCATTAATAAACTTAGTAGAAGATCAATCTACGTAATTTATTACTATTGCAAATTTTTAACAAATTTGTAACAAATAATATATGGTCAACAACAAAATAACATCCCAAATACAACCCCATTCAAGAGTTTTAGAAATAAAGTTTGAACTGCTTTTTAGCTTGTGATATAGTATCCTTAAATGTTAGAGACTTATTTCTGTGAAATATCAGAGTGAAAGGTAAAATAATTTGTGCTTATAATGGATGATTTTAGAAGCATAAAAATGTATTTCCAATCCCGTTTTTTCGATGTTAACTTTAACGTTAATAGGGATCTTTCGCAATAGAAGGTTAATTAAGTAGAACTAAGAGCGTTTGACTTCGGGGCAGCCGTTTCGCTGGATAATCTTGATCTCCAAAAAGGTGCAGCTATGTGACAATCCCTATTTTGCATTAGAATGCGCACCTGGTGTCATCAACCATTTTATTACTGCAGGATAAGACCGGGTCATTAAAAAGAGCAAACGGTAAGATCACCTTCTTGTTATATTTGAAAAATTTTTATGGAACGTAACTCCGTAAATGAGGCCATAGCATATTTAACCGACTCTGTGTAAAATTAATGGAATCAACACGAAATTCCCCTTTAACTTCAGGATATGAAATTCCCTAATTTATAAGAAGTACATCAGAAATAAAAAAAAATTGTTAATTTACATTGTGGGGTTTATGAGCATGGGAAGCTCTCATCTGCATTTATCGCAGAATTGTAGCCCGTATCCAGGTGAAACCATGAAATATGCACATATGTCGAAACTTATCCTTGATCTGGGTAAATTACTAACGTGCATTCCTCTTTAGTTTTTCGCAACTGTACTCTTCTTCCTCAAATACTCGAGTTGTTGAGATGTATTCTTTATATTAATTGACAAGTGATACTTATGTTCATCTTTCAATAGTTAACTTTTGTATATTTTAAGTAACCTTAATAGTGTAATTTTAGCATTGTGTTTTTATGTGCTTATGATATTACTGACTCGGTCCATTCCTAATCGTCAACTTTTATTGAAACATCGTGACAGTGAAAAGTTATTAAGGTATTATTTTGAATTTGTTTGTCATTTTAACCATGCTTTTATTTCCAGACTGCAATTAGGGTTTATGTTTTTAAGTATCTTATTCATTACTCTCAGCAGGTTTGTGCAGGATTTTCACATCCCCTTCTTTGTGGGTATTTTCCTGCTATGGATATTTTTTCGTAAGCTTCACTTAGGTTTTTTAGATCCACAGCTAAATCTTTCAAATTTTCAGTTTGAAGCAAGAAGTGACTCAATTTCGACCAAAATGAAGACACTATTTATTTATTTATCTATTCTTATCAAACTAACGAAATAGCTTGTTGGAGAGTATTCAGAGATTACTCTAATTTGACAGTAACATTGATGGTGATTTAAAATACTCCGCAACTTTTGTGGAAATTCTGTTGATGAATTATTATACGATATCATTGATGAACGGGCGCAGAGTATATGCTTGTTGATTTTTCTTTAATTATGTGTGATTTGAAAACGAATGATAGGTACTACTTCCTTAAAGTTTGAACTCCTCATTTTCTACATTCAGTTTTCACACGAACTTGATTACACTTTCATAACCTGTTATCCATTTCATAGTCGCAACTTCAATTTTAAGTAATTCTCTTCTCTACGCATCAAAACCTATCTAATATCGATTTTTATCTTATGTATATTTACATTACTGTCCATCCCTTTTTTACTCATATTTTTAAGAAAGTGCAGCGGTTTTAGATTGTGCTTAGTTTTCTGAAATCCCATGTATCAATACAGTTAACTCTCGTTCTAACATTTCGCTTGTAACATTATTCCGATTTCTGCATCAACATTTTGAGATTCCAGCCATAAAACTCTCAATATCTAAGTGCATGTACATTACTTTTTGAGCATCTCAAGTAGGTTTCCTTTGGCTCTGCGAATAACTCCAGGTAGTAAATGGTTATCTAAATGTAAATTCTTCTAAAAATATCTATATTATATCTAGGACAGCGTTTCTCAAACCTTGGAGTGGAGTCGGTAGATATTAGTCATGAATTTAATGCAAGAGTCAAAAGTTTAGGTATTCCACAATCCATTAGCATATTAAGGAGAACCTATTCTCTAAATATGTAATAACTAAATACAGGGTAGAAAATCATAAGTGAAGTATAAATTTTCATAATTTTTCTTGAAAAACTTATTAACTGCTCGAGGAGCGCGAACGATCCACGGAGCATGGTTTGGGGAACACTGATGTAGTGTCTTAGTAATTGAAATTTTTAGATAATAAAGGATGATTCTTTGTAAATTTTTTAGGAAAACATTTTCACACGAATCCTCACCACGAAGAACTAGGAAATCAACATCTATTGAATAGCTTCTTCCTGATCAGTTACTATAGTAATTTCACTCTTTCCTTCATAAATTGCCACTTTTAGTCTTTTTTTGGATGCTGGCGAGTTTTTCTCTTTTTGGTCAGAATATAACACCCAAAAAGCTTTATCGAAAATGTTAAAGAAAAATGCGACAGGTTCTACATATTATCATTTTCTTATCCATAGTCAAAAATCATAGTCGTAATTTGTTCAGTTATGAAACTGATTGCAGAAATTGCATTCTATAAATAATTGTCTATAATTATAATAAATCTGTAAGTGAGCCGTTTCTGTACATTAAATAAAATTTCAAAACAGTGATAGATACGGTAATTAGAAGTGATACTGAGTCCAAAACATCTATTAAAAAATTTTGTCTGTCTATTTGTTATCACATTACGCAAAAACTAGGTATCGAACTGATTTTGATGAAATTTGACAGGATGATAATATATGTCCTGAATTGACACAGGCTACTTTTTATCCCGATATCTTACATCTTTCGATGGTTGAATGGACGATTATATTTTTTATGACGTCAATGGCTTAGGTGAAAGAGAGAGGGGTGGGGAAAGGAGGGGAGGAGAATGGAAAATTTATTTTCCCCTAAAACAACAACTAAACGTTCTCAAACTATTACATCTCTTTCATTATTAGATATCTTCACCGCACAGATTATTGGCTACTTTTCATGTGCCTTTAAGTACTCGGCTCGATCCTAGACGAGGAAAATGTTTTCCTTAAGAAATATATGTAAAGTTCACTTTTACTGTTTGCAAGCTTCATTTCTTTTGGAAAATTAAAATAGAAGGACTCATTGTACGGAATCGATGCAAGTATCGTAAGAAATAAAATTTCATTAAGACATCTTTTCCTACCGTCGATTATAGGTTTCGGGATCAAATAACGCACACTTTGATTACATATATGAACATTTCGTCAAAGTTAAAACGGCTTCCATAAGAAATTCATATACAGCTCACTTTTATCGGTTGAAAGGTTTATTTCATTTGCAAAATTAAATTAGAAATATAGCCGTACGAAATCGAGGAAAGCATAAAAAGAGGAAACTGAATAAAAATTCTTATTTTGGCCGTGGAACATAGCTTTTGTTTCAAAATTAAGTGAATTTTGATAGAATAAACGGAACTTTTCTAAATTTTTGAGGTTGCAAACCAACCGTCCCCCTGACAACTAATTCCATTGTTGTCCCAGCTCATACATTTTTACATTTTCCTCTTTGGGAATCAACGAGCACTTCAGTTACCTTTTAATATAATGAAAAATAATACCATTATATTTTGAAAAATTCCAAGTATTCCGTCAATTTGCCGTATAAAGAGTTTTATAATAATAATAATATCATATAAAGGCGTAAGAATCATTTTTCTCTAAAGTTAATCGATTTTGTAAAAAAAATCAATCAATTGTTGAATGTCTAAAAAAATATTTTTAGGTCCATCACTAAGATAAATATCCTCAGTCATAAAGTCCTCATATCCCTGGTTATATGATTCAGATGTTGATAAACTACTGTGTATCATAGGCCACTAATAATATTGTGGAATATGTACTAGGTAATACATAATTAAATTACGTCATGTATATGCTACCAATTCCCACTTTAACTCCATTTCATAACACTCAGTTTGGTATGGTTTACCTCGCATCCATCTTCCTTCTCCTTTTACTCCCTCTGATCCTCAGGATGTTCGACCTTTTATAGCCCCATTCCCGCTCTCCCCATTTGCCGCGCAACCCCTCTACATCTCTCGCTAATCTCTTTTCATTCAATAGTTCCTTCTCGAGAAACACCCACTCCTTACCCTACTTTCACACCTCCCTTCCTATCGCCTCCCGTATCAGCCCTACATTCCGTCTCGTTACCCTTTCACGTTCGCCCCTTATCACCTGCTTGCGCTTCCTTCCCTATATCACCCACCTACATATATATTCTTCCTCTGCCGCCTCTCCGCTAGATCTGACAACATTGCCCGGCTGAAACCTGTTGTTTCGGAAATGCGATGACGGAGAAAGAGTGAGTGAGTGAGGAGGAGGGTTTTCCCTTGAAAATGGGATGAGCATGGGGTGGGGAAGGGCCTGGGAGGAGGCTTCGAAATGGAGACAGGCCGGGGCGAGGGCGGGAAAGGAATGCGGGATGATCGTTCGAGACTCCTCTATCCCTTCTCCCTCGGCTACATCCCTTAAACCCCTCTTTCCTCCTTTCAATCCGTAATCCTGATGCCGGGTCGTCTTTTTCTCGACGCTCAGCTGATTACGAGGCACGAAATCTTGGCTGGATTAAGAAAGGAATTCGGAGCATGCGAATTTGAGAGGGAAGAGCTTCCGAAGCTATTGACGAAAAATCGATGGTTTTGCTGGCGAAGAAAGTGCGAAGAAGTTCGTAATCCTGCTCCGAAAAAGTTTCAAAGTTTTGTCTCGAGTAACGAGTATAGAATCCTCTTTTTTGGCAAAAAAGGAAATATCATAATACAGTAGATTGTTATATTGCTGTTGATTCATTACCGATCGAATTACAATTCGAATTACCGTAATTATGAAGCAAAAATAGTAAATATTTCTTTTGTGAGAAACTGATGATTAAATAGGGGCAAGTTTCTCGAAAAGTTAGGAATCATCCATCTTCGAAATATAAATTGTCAATGAGTTTCTAAGTTCTACCCCCGACATTTCTCATTTATATACAACTTAATAAAACGACAGCTATCAAAATTGTATTCGATGTATTCGAACGAATCCTATTAACTAAGGATAAGGAAAAGATACATGCGAACAAATCATTATGTATCACAAAAATATGTTACAAATAAAGATGCATACAAGAGTTTAATAGCTATATATGTAGCCCATGTTCAAACATTTCTTTCTCAAATGTGAATAGTCAATTGTTTTAAATAAGAAAGGGATAACAACTTGAAAAAGTCCTGGTTTTTTCCTAAGTTTCATGTTCGAAGGAACGAGATTAAGGTTACCCTGATAAAATCAAATTGCTGCGCTGTCAGCATTCTCCCGTGTCAATATAACTTATCTTCTGTGGGTTATATTAGAGTTCTCGAAAAGTTGTCAATTAACTTTATCTCTGGTAAGATGAATTGGTTTAACATGTAAGATTCATAACGTTATGTTTCCTAAGTATTACAAACATTATTGCTCAGTTAAATATAGAGCACTTTTATTGTTGCAATAGCGATATAGCTTTCTTATATTTATTAATGTATATATTTAATCATTCGTTTTCGGAAAGCCACTACTTGAGGGTGTTGGAATAATGCGCTGACAGCATCTTCCTAACATGCACATGTGTGTAAGAACCCTTCGTTAGGTCCATGTGCTATAATATTCCTTATTTAATGCCATTTCTTTCGTTTCTCTATATTTTGTCGTTATTTTCCGCTCTTTATTTTTCCTTGCGTCCTACCTTTAATTGCATTTTTTAGCAATCTCTCTCCTTTTAATATTTGACCCATCTATTTCTTCTGTCGACGCTTAATTACTTTAATTAAAACCCTCTCCTACCCACTCATCTCTAGTACATCAGTGTTCTTCTATCGACCCAAATTACTTGTTCTACTCTACGCCACACCGATATCTCGAAGGCCTCCAATCTTTTGATGTCCCCCCTTCTGAAAATCCATGTTTCACACCATTATAGTAGTACACTCCATATTAAGGATATTATCATTCTTTTCCTGATTCCTTCATCGAGACCCTTGTACATCAGTTTCCTACGCCTTCCGAAAGCTTCCTTGGCCAATGCTTCTCTTCTTCAAACTTCAACCATCCCATCACTACCCAAGTAGAATTTATTCACCTGTGGTAGCTTTTTTCGGTGACACCACCACTCGTAATGGCAGCCCCACTGAGGTACAGACGTTACGAGTACTACCTTTTGTATGGCCCCAACCAATTGACCATGAGTGACCCTACCAAGTTCCAGTTCCATAACACTCATGTCGTTTTAGCTGAAACTACGTATACCATTGTACTCAAACAATGTTGCGTCACTGATCGAGTTATATGCAATGATAAGATTCTATTGATCTACATTTTATAATCATATATACAAATTTATCTTTTCAAGGTATGCTTTTCCACAGTCATTTTAGACTTAAACCTAATTTATTTCGAAAATTTTCTTTGAAACTAAGAAGCTAGGCAACAAAATGGGAAGATTTGGAAGTCTTTACATTGATAAATAAGAATCATTTTCATTTATTTTTATTTGGATTCTATGAAAATATTAGTCAATCGACATAGCTTCATGTCACATGTCCATACCTTCTCGAAATTGATTGTCTGTATTAGTGGTTCTCATGAGAGAACGAGGTATTCGAGGGTTTAAATCTAGTTTAACACGATGTAATCCTCTGAGGGAATAAAGGAGCTGGAATGCTTCCTAGCTGCGTCGAACTCAATAGAAAATTGAGACGTTGCGAAGAAGGCCAGGGCTCTATCTCGTACAAGTTGCAGCAGTTTTAAAAGGCTTATTGGATTATTTTGAGCGGAGTTGGATTTTAAAAGTGAGCCTTTACCTTCTTGTGAAGTTGGCAAAGGAAAACTGCCGAAAGGCTTTTCAAATATTCGAAGAAATCTGCCGAAATCCAGGGAAAGGGCGCCTGTGTCCAAACGCATCGGTGCGTGAAGGCAGGAGAGGAGTTCCTACAGAAACCCGAGGAACTTCTTCCTCAGGTAAATACCTACTGCTTGTTATGACATTTAACTGACAGTTAGGACCCTTGCTTCACCGACATCTCTCTTGGACTCAAACATTGTATTTCAACCAAGTCTGAAATGCTTAACTAAGCGGATTTCCCCAAGAATTCCTCTGAATCTCCTAAACTGACCTATTTTTAAAGAATGTTACAGCTAATAATCGGTCTCTAAACTCTTATAATCTGAACTAACCATCTGAGTTTCAGCTATATAAAATGACGGCATTAGACGGTTCAAAAAATTTTCAGCCGTCAATAGCGCAATAATGAGGATCGCAAATAAAATGTATTTGGAAGGCCTCCATAGACTACATTGATGATATTAATATTCACAACATAATTTGCGGGTTTTCTTCATCTTAATCAGCGTTAAAAGCGAAACGATTTGCAGGTAGAATTCATTCATTCTAGCCCTTTCCCGATCCCATCACTAATTTCTACATTGCTTTCCTGCAATCCTCGCCCACTTTTCAAGGGTAATGATATTTATGCGTCCTAAGTGATTTTCAGATGATTACAGCAATGAGCAAGGCTGATTTTCGACCAAAATAAATTAAAAATTTAATGTCTCTGTCCTTCATCTAATAAAAAAAATATTCCCTTCATCAAGATATGGCTGCAAGAAACGGAAACTTTACTGCTTTTGGTGAAATTCCTTCATGACGTAGAACACCTAAAACGGAAGTATCTTTAGGCTTTTTTCTATTGGCTGTATCTTTCTATATTTTAAATACATGGGCATAGGATTATAGACTATTTTTTATTTTACAAGTCTCTACTTATGCTTCCTTTATTCGTAATACGTTCGATATCGTCTACTTTGTTCCTTTGAGATTCAGCCCAATTACTCGATACTCCTACCCTTTGATCTCCGAGCAGAAGCGGATCTGCAAGCTTAACAGGAGATTGGAAGGGGACGATTTCTTCCAAGGCTCGTTAAAAATTGTCATTTTCGATTCTCGAAGAAAATCTTTCCATTCTGAGAAAAAAATTCTCCCTTCTTAAGGGAGGCTTCTAAATCCTCTCATATTGCTATCTATAGGGTATTTATTAACGAGTACGGTTTCCAGTGTTGCGGGAGGACTTTTCGTAAGATATTCTCTAGTATACTCTGACGGTATTAAATGCCGCAATTTATTCCACTGTCGTGGAATGTTTCAGCTAGGGCTAACACTTCTATTCAGGAATGTAGTTGAGGTTGGCTAAACTGTTTTCTTTTGATATTTTAGTATATAAAATGTATTTTGTGCAATATCTAGGGCATTAAACCAGGCTAACGTGATTTCAATCATTATATTGATGATTTAGACCACTAATTAAATATTTGAAATACACGTTGCTTTTTACGAGAAAAATTACTTACATCAGTTGTAGATTGAGCAATTAAATTTATGGACTCAAGGAATAGTTTGTTATATACTAAATCTACTAGAATTATCATGGAATAAAGTTGTCGATGAAAATTTATCCGTTGGGCAACTAAACAGTTTTTAAAATTCCATCGTCCAGATTTTTATGAGGAAATAATTGGACTATATCTTAAGAAAATTTTCTACCCCAAACTAGATCAATCCAAACGAAGTATTAGACAGCTATTGCTGATTAATTTTTTTACGGCTCAAGACTAAGATAACTTTTACCTGATTTTAACTGCTCTTATATATAAGATCTCTTTGTGGAAGTAATCTGTGATATTTTACTCCAGATTAACAAGAGCTTACTTAAACCTTCAATGAATGTCGAACAAAGAAGATAGAATTAGGCACATGTCAGACATTTTATCATGCAATGTTGAAAGAGAAATATTTGTTTTGTAAACAGACATTCTTGTAACATTTTCTGCAACCTACGAGGTTAGTGTGTTTCCAAATTTCACATAAAAATTGAATAAAAATAATTTCTTGTTCAAGGAAACAGGTTTCCATTTTAGGAGTTGGATACAACTCTTTTTTCGTCAATCATTCTGGAAACGACAAAATTATATTTGAGATTTCCGATTATTCTGGAAAGACTTGCATAATTTTCATTTTACCCCTGAAGAGCGATGTTTTACTCGATAGAGGCACATTATCGACTTTTTACAAGAACCTCGATTAATGGTGTCCTACCGCTTGAAGACTACTTTCTTTGTAAATTATACATATAATATATATTGGTTCTTACTCCAGTGATTGGAAAAATGTTAGCCATAAATGGCATTTTTTTCACGATTTGTTCGTCACAACTGGCAAGAGCTGCATAACAAAGCATGCGTTTTATAGTTTTCAGTCATTTAGTTTCTTTTTCGAATGAATTTTAAATCATTCTTGTTGTTAATCATTGTTTTGTAACGCTATACTTGTGGCAGATACATTTTTGCTCGATAGTTTAGTTTGAGAAAAAATAAGCTTGCATTTGTTTATTTCCCAATGCCCCTACAAACATCTATTGATTGGATTATTACAGTGATAGACTTTTTTAACTTAGATGAAGACAAGCAACCATTCCCCAATCGGCTAGCACGCTAACCACTTCTCCACCAATTGTACCCACCGGTTGTATGCCACATTTCTGATAAAGATCTCATATACGTTACTGAAAAACAATTTTAAAAATTATAATTTTTAAGAGTAACAATACACATTTATCAGTTTAGACAATTTATTGCGGGAGGTACCTGTGCCACCAATACTCAATAATTCCGTTTGTACTTAATTTAAGTATCCTTAGTCGGTTGCCTTACTAGGTTTCTTAACTGGCTGGATAGTCATTATTTAGCCAAGACTGCTCCGTAAAAGTCCTGATTTATTGCATTTCTTCATTCATAACTCAAAAGTATCATCGATAAAAAGAAGCAACGTGGTTTTTCTTTCTCATTCATAAAATTACTTTTATTTTTTATTTATTACGTAATTACCGATAAATTCAAAATACTGCAGAAAAGGTTTACGTGGAATGAAATGGCTGATATCAGAATGAGCAGTGCAAGAAAACAGTCCTTTCCATAAGGATCAGGAAAGTTTAACATGACTTTGGAACGGAAAGTTAAGGGATTTTAAGATGACGAATGATACTACACATAGCGTTGCTCCCGAAGCGATGATTAAAGGAAGCCGATGCCGAAAAGAGAAGCTCCACTAATATTCCGTACTAGAGCGAAGAACTATACGGATGAAAGATTGTAATTATATGGCGCAGATGAGAAAAACGAACCTCAGAATAAGGAAACTAAATGGAAAGAGAGCGATCAAAAGAAAGATATACGTAGAGTTCCGGGGGCTTATGCGAGAAGGAAATTAATAAGTCTAGCGAAAATTTTTAGGGACAGTTTAAACGGTGAAACTGAATTTCATTATTATTCTTCTCTGAATATGTAATGATTCTCATAGGTAATTATTGCAATCTTGAAATCGAATATCTTTCGTCTGGAGAAACGATGATCTGTACTGGGAGTGGCCAACGTATCTCCTGCTTCGGTGGGCATCGGTACTAACTACTCCACACCGATCAACTTACGCTAACAAGAGTTACACAGGTTAGATAGATAGATCAATAGATAGATAGATAAATAGACAGATAGCTTGATAGATAAATATATAGATAGATGAAGTATATTGATAGAGAATGGATGTATAGATATACAGATGCACCCTTTTTTTCGTTGTTAATAGATGAAGCTTTTTTAATGCTGATATTTTTCATATTTTCTGCAGATTCATTGTTATTAATTAATGAAGCATATTGGAATGCCAGAAGGAGTTAACCGAAGATAAAAAGTCTGTGTCTTGCAAGATACCTTTCGTGGCTAAGGGATCGCTGGAATGTTTAGTACTCGGACTCCGGTCCCGATCTCATAATATTTATTTTTCAATTCCGTTTATTCTTTAGGTTTTTGGATGCACACCAGAGTATAGATCAATGCACATCTAAAATCAGAATATTTCGCGATCAGAGGAATATTACTATTTTCTGTGATAGTCGTTGTGGCATCCTTCAAAGCATACCTAATATCTTAGGGTCTGAAATAAAAATTTGGAGAGGTATCACACGAGCACTATGACAAAGAGCGAGCGGTTGGAAAATGCAGAGTGTACATCTGAAAAGTGATGCACAGATAATGTAGTACCTCAGCGTACACACATCAGCGTTACGCTCTACCCGCCACTCCCAACATCCGCGAAAGAGAGATTATCGATCCGAATCTGCTTCGCAATCGATTTTCCACCAAATGGTCGCCCTACGGATAATTAAACGAACATAGGCGTCTTCCAGAGGGAAAATCCTCGGCAGAGAGGATAAAAATTCGGAATCGATAAAAAGTGGGAACAATAGGTCCTGCGCCCTGTCGGTCATTAAAAAGGAGCGAATCCTTTTTATTTAAGGAATCTCCACCCCGCACCATAAAACCGCCGTTCCCTTTTTTCCAGCTGGAATCGGCGAATCCGCATTCCCTGAGATGCCCCCGCCCAACCACCACCACGCCCACTCGCGATAATCATGCGCGGATTAGGACGACTCGAGGTGGTGGGGAGGAGTCGGCAACTCTCGGATTTGGAGAGGCTCTCCGGGAAAGGGAGGAGTGAATATCCCTATCCAGCCACTCCCGGAGCCCGGCGCACGCCCCGGAAATCTCCGGGGCTCAGCCTCAGCGGAGACCAACCTCCCCCCGTCAACCACTCGGCGTAACCCCGTTGCTGAACAAACCGTATATCCGAAGAAGACCACGCCCCTCATCCCTTCATCTCTCTCCACTTTCACCCCACCCACGCACGCTATTCCTCTAACCCCACCCTTGGATATCCCTTTCCTTCTCCAATCCGTAGCCTTTTTTCATTTTCATCTCGACTCGACTTCTCCCCCACCGATTTCCCGCGAGTATCTCATTTTTGATATTTCTCCGAATAAGTGTTTACATATCTAATTTTTCATTTAAAATTTAAATGGCAGAAAAGAAAAACTGTTTTAATTTCTTCTTCTCCTATTTTGCTAACTTTAATATTTTGCAAATTCTTTCATTTAATTATCTGCTTCTTCTTGCTTTCCCTCACTTAATTTCACTTTTCATTGTTACATTAATTTTTATCAGTAGTTCTGCTCTTTTTTCTTACTGTCACCTATTGTAGTTAAATAATTGGTTGAATAATCGAAACCGAAATTGATCTGTTGGCATTTTCTGTGCTTGCTGTTAATTTCTTTTCAAATCGATCCTTTGATTGCTTGAAAAAACCCTTAAATGTTCTTCACCGAAAAATTTTTATAATCCCAAATATGATTCTCAGTTTAGTTTTGGAAAGTCGTATTAAATTTGGTTGATTTACTAAATCTCTATTTTACCATGTTTGTACTTTTTATCTCATTCTTTCTCTTATCGCTCTGAAATTTGGCATTTCCAATTCTTAGACTAGTTTGAATGTATTCAATATGGTGCACTCTTTACTTGTATCATTTGCAATTGTATTTTATTTGCAATCTTTTGCCCATATTCCGCTCATGATACTTCTTACGTAGTCGTTACCTATGTTTGTCTTCTCTCAATTCTTCTCAAATTCCATTCACATGTAACTCGTGCTTATCCATCTCCACCTTCTTCTCCAATGCGTATTTTACATTTAACTTCCATCTCGCTGCCTTCTTTTCCCATTTAATTTCCTCTTCCTTATTCTCCGTTCCCCTCCTCAATTCTCCTCTCCTTCTGCGACACGCTCCGCACCGAAATGCCAACGCACCCCTCCTTTTCCTTCTTAATCTCATTCCGCAGTACATGCCCAACCCTCTTCTCAACCCTCTCTCCCGCCCCCCTTCTTGCCATCTTCCTCCCCTCCCGCCTCCCCCTCCTCCACATCGCCGAATAGAGTTGGCGGTTACTTATCGATTTCGGTATTTTTACGCGGTGGAATAGGTCTCTTTTTTCCTAACTCCGTTCAAATTGCGGGAACACGGTGAGGGTATTATTTATAGACATGATAAAGGGTAATCCCATGTCTCGCTACAATTATGCCATGGCTATGTTTAGGTCCTTCCCTTTAAAGGAAAAACGTGCTTTCGTTGTGATTTCATTAATTTAAATACTGTCGTATTCTTTTTCGTCCACTAAATTTTCGGCATTAATAATTATACATTGCCACGGTTATGCATTTAAAGTCTTCGGAGATAGTAACCTGTGATATTATCTGCGATTGAAGATTAGAAGCGCTGGAGATGTGGAGCTAAAAGAATGATGACGGGTAGAGTGAGTATCTAATTAAGAAGTTCTTTGAAGAGCAGAGAGAAGTCGTGTTACCTAAACATTGATAAAAAGGAGGGCATAATAAGGCACGATATAGGAGAGATATACTCAGAGAGAGCATTGAAAGGAATGGTGTAAAGAAAAAAATCATGGAGGATCACCTTGGATAGATAATGGGAGGAAAATAATGGTTATTATCACTTGATAAATTATAATATGATAAAGCGGTACGCTAAGAAAAGGACGGCCTGGAGAGCTGAATAAAACCAACCTATATGCGGCTTTTTAACCTATGATGATGACGCAGAAATTAAGTAATTATTAATAATTAGTGAATTTCCGAGTTAGAAATGACGGGAGTCACTTTAACTATATTAAGCACACATACATATTATTGCATTCATCTGGTCCTTCCGTACAAGAATGTAAGTCTATAAAAATCTAACATATTCCTCATATCTAATATTACTAAAACATCATTCTCTAGAGGGTTTGTTTTTTAGAGGAAAATTTTTCAATAATATTGCTAATGTAGTACATCATACGTTAATACTAGATGATAAATAAAACGAAGAAAAAGAACTATCAACTAAAGAATATCACGTTCTAAACTTTAATTCCATTTGGGCTGAAACTTCCCGAACATACATTAAGCATGTGAATCAACATTGAGTTTGAAAAATCTCCCCATTAATTATCAATAAACTGGCTTTCATTTGAATTGAAAATCTATTATAATTTAGAAAATAACTTATTAACGTTATAAATAAAATTTTCGTTTCGCCCTCTTTGCGTAGGTAGTCTTCCGAATTTCGAAAAAATAATATTCCTATCAAGACTGTTTACTTAAGTAGTAACTCAAAAATCCGAGATATAACTTTTATTCAAGTTTTATACCTGTAAACCTATTCGTGAATCGTTCGTGATTGTTAGGCAGGCATTCAAGCGATAAGTAGATTATTTCTTTATTTTTATTCGTACATTTTTCTAAGACATTATTATGGGAGTGGTTCCAACCTCAACTAAACTTTGTTGTTAAAATTGCTGACTCCATATGTTGTCTCGTCAATTTCTCGTGAAATATCCTAAACGTAAGCTATTCATAACATCTTTAGAGAATCCTCAATTTATCACTTTCGCTGCTATATTTCTTCTCTATCTTAGGTAATTTTCTAACGTTCGTAATGACACATAAGGATTACTCTACTCTTAACACTCCGTTTAAACGCAAGTCATCATTAATTCATATTCCTTTGTTCCCGTTGAAAAAGGTATTTCTATATGAATACACCCAACAGTCGAAATAATAAACTTACAGGCTTGCGTACATAGCGGACCTCTCCTTTGTTTTCGAAAGTCCAGTAGCCTGGATGATTCGTTACATTGTAAATGGTTTCCGACTTAGCTTCTTAAATTCTTCATCCATCTCGTTCCTAAGGGGTTTGTCATCTGTGTAGGAGGTGTTTGTTTAGTTTCGAGGAACACCTAACGGACATCTCCGCATTCCAAAGACGAAACCCAAAACCGAAACCTCTTTACCTTCTCACTCCTCCCTTACGATGACTATTCTCTTTGGCAATCGGGTGGAATCGTGTGAGTTGACAGTTCGCATGGAAGCTAAGAACTTACGGACGAAATATACCGAGCAAAACTGGCGTCCAACTTGCCGCGCTCGTCTTCGCACTTTGACGCCTTTTTCTCCCATCCTCTCCTCCCTTTCTAAACCACTGCCCGCATCCTTTTTAACCCTCCCCACTTTTTTATCTCCCTAGAAAACGCCCAACCCTTTCCGTTCCTCCCCGCTTTCTCCTCGTCCCTCGCACTCAGGGAGACTGCTACTAAAGCTTTCCTTCATCGCTAGCCGAAACCTCTTATCTCGAGGCACTTACCCCTGCATGCGTATGCAACTGTACGTGCAATTCCATTGTCGTGTGAAACGAGGGCCAAGCCATCATCATCACGGATGGTAAATATCTCACTGCCATGAGTTTTCCTTAGCAGTATCCCTCTTCATGAGTCCTTGGTTTAATTGATGCTTAATAAATATGTACTTGATGTAAGTGTGAAAGGAAGGAGATTGGAATCAAAGTTGAGGTTGCTGAATAAATTTAGAGAAAGTATATTTGCAGAAGATGTCACTGGTATTATACCATTTCGGTCTTTAGTGGGCGTAACTAAATAGGAGACAGGAAAAACTTTTAAATATATTTCTGTTAGCAATTTGTGATTAGAAAACAAAATAATAAGTAAGATTCCATATTTTTAGAGACCCTTTCACTCGTAAGACGGCTTGCAAGATATGTGTATTTACGTGGATGGTGAAAATCTATTGCTATCAAATTCTAGTACCAAAAAAATGTCATCTTTTTACTCAAAGTTAAGAAGTTTAGGCTTAAGAAGGGTCGATTCCAAGTTTTCACATTAATGTCGTCATATCTGCCCTCTAAATTTAGGAAAACTTTTCCTTGTAACTAACGCTAATCAGTTGCAATGTTTTTAAAACAGTCTGAAAATACTACTAAAATGAAGCTTTGAGTACGTTAAAGGAAACATTAATGGATAAATTTGGAGGATTTCACGACTACCGTATCTAATTCCTCAACTTTTGAATGCCTTAATTTCTTTCCTAGTATCTCCTATCCGGATGACACTTGCTGCGCATACAGTTAAGAAATGACAACTGCCATTTGGGTCAGCTTCCCCTATCTCATTACACATATTTCGGAAAGCACCTCGTCAGGGCTGACACTTTGGTTTATGAAAGTATTGCCTTTTTATATGTTGAAACCTTAGCTACGTATCCATTGATCCCTAATCAACGATTAAGACGCCTTATCTTTCTGCGGTTCTAAAATGTTTTCTAATCAATTCTTAGTAATTATACGATAATGGCGGTAGGGTGTGTAAACGGAATCACTTCATAAGCAAATCAACATAAAGGTTTGTGAAACTGTACTCACTCGTTTCGTAGAAATATAATCATCCAAAAAATAGACTTAAAAACATAAAACACATGATATTCTTCTTTCGTAAGGATACTTTTTCAATTGGGTCTCGTTATTTATTACATACAAGGGATTATCTAACATGAAGAATATTTGTGTTATGAAGGAATTTGTGCTTCGGTTAATACCAAACTCATCATTCAATCTATTCATCGCATCTTATTTACTGGAGTTAGATTATAAACATTTTTAATCTGTAGTTAATTCTTTATTTTCTTATACCTCCCTTCTCTACTTCCAGCTACTCCAGCAAACTACTGAAGATTGCCCAACTAGAATCTGTACCAGATGACTGAAAAAGTCCAATGGTGTTAATTTTCTGGGAGCAATGGGAGGGAATTATTCAATCAAACATTTTACACGTAATACCAAAATGCATAATCTAGATCATTGTATATTTAAAACGAAATACGTCTTTTAACGATATAATTATATATTCGTTGTTTCAACGGCTATGGCCATTTAGCACCCTGGATTAAATTCTTCAATTGTTACCCAATTAATATAATTTCTTTTGTTTTAATTCTTGGCATGTTTTTGAAATTTAAAATTAACAGAATACTTTTTGGATTACATAGATTTTTTAAATATTTGAGATCTATGTTGAAATATGAAAATGTATCTTCAGGAAACTATCCTTCCTATTGATATTGATTATCTGTTGCTGACTCAACGAAAATAAGCAGCGAAATAATTTCAATGTGGTACCCAATTTCATAGCAAACACACTTAGTTCAAAATGGCAGTTTATTCTACGGGGATAAATAAAAGTACTTCGTTATTTTTGGAGATACCACAATTAGTTCGATGCAGTTACGCATTCCAGTATAGTCAACTATAGAAATTATGATTTTTTTGCCTTTCCTCAGCGCGCTATTTACAGATCGGTCCATCGTTGTGATGTTAGGAAGTATGTTGGATGAACTGAACGAGTATATTGCATCAGTTACTAAAATAAATTAAACCAGCCGCCCCCTCAATTAAGCATGGTAATCAGTCGATCTGTTTCGGAGGTTAGGTGATGATGCAGATTCGTATTCATGAGATGGTGAGGTACAGTGAATTGTGAAAACCTAACCAAAAGATAAGTTTTTGAAAATAATGTAAAAAGTGCAAAAGAAATACCGAATGATTATGAAAAATTTCACGGCTGTAATAAAATTAACGTACTGTATAAAAAGATACAAGTACAGGAAATATTTCAATAACGTACTAAATAAGGTTCTAAGGGTTACAATAATAAGGTTACAAGAATGGAGATAAGATTGAAATCTGGAATACCGCATATTTCCGTTCGTTTGAATCTCGACATGTAAAGAAATTTAGATATAACTACATTCCTTAAATATAGTGCTGTCGGTTAGTCCCCAAATTAGGATATATCGCGGGTGTAAGAGACTTTCCCTTCGGTTTGTAACGAAGTTATGCTTGCTTAATCTGATTTTTAGTCTGTATTGCCATTGGAACTTACGGTATTTTGCACTTATATTACGTATCGCATATATAAGTTTTACTTGTATACTAAAAGCATCCTAACATAGTCTTATTATATATATCGTCTAAATATTTTTATTTAGTTCAATATAATTTCTTGCTTTAGAACGATATTTTTATCAGTCAGTTTTATCTCGGTCAAATTGAGAGTGACTGCCCCAAAGCTCTCGTTATAACCTAGTAGCGGAGTAATTGATCCAAGCAACATAAACAGAGTTAGAAAAAGAGAATTGAAAATTAAACAATGTACATTGGAACGAGGGATGCTCCAAGAGTGGGAGGGCAAAGATAAATCTTTCGGAGATATTCGTACATGACACCATGGAGCACTCTCTCTCCCGAAACAAGTTCTCCTTTATTCTCCGGCCGCTAGTCGTTGAATTTCTCGCCAAAATCGGGCAATTCCAATTCTTCCTCTCCCTACGCGCGCTGCGTAAAACGATCCTTAAATCCTTCGGTCACTTCTATTTTACGGCTTTTCTTTCCTTGCGATCTCCTCCTTAAGATCTCTCCTTCAGGCCACGCCCATTTCCAAGATCCTCTCCTCTTATGCTCCACTTATTCTCTGTCTCTTTTTCTCCTTTCTCCGTCTCTTCCTCTTCTCCCTTCCCTTCCTCTCTTCCCGTGCATCCCCTCCCGCAGAGGAGGCGCTTGGGCAATGGCCTGTGACGCCACTGCGCAGGTTTGCAAACAAAGCCAGAGACTGGGTGAGTGTGGATCGAAGGAGTTGGAGTGAGGAAGTGTTACGGAGAGACTTACGGGTGGTTAAGGAGGGAAGGGAGAGATGGAGTTGGGGTGCAGAAAAGATGAAGGGGAGGCGGCGGCAGAAATGGAAGGAGAGATTTTTAAGAGCGCTGATTTAGGAGGGGTGAGGGAAGTGTGGGAAAGGGTGACATTCAGACGTATGAATAACATTACTCGGGCGAATTTGATGTCTGCCAGATCCAAATCACGTTCACCCATGCATCGTTGCCCCGCTTGACCATTTAAAGTTCATTTTCGTGCAATCGTGATAGAATATTAAAATTAATGGTTCGATGGGATATAGTGAAATCACGATTTGACATTTTTTAGTGTGCATGGGAAAATAGATTTATAACCAGTGATTACGTGAGATGTGAAAACTCTCGTGAGATGTGAGCTTCTCGTATTTGATACTTGCTACCGGGGACTCAAAACAGTTATGTAAGGGGCGAAATAGTTAAGCCAAGAATTCATTAACTGATTATGGCTTCGGAAGTGAACGAGTGACTAAACTATGAATTATAAAAAGAGATCTAATTTCTGGTCATTATTTTGAGATATTCGTAATCGTACTTCTCTAATAGCCTCATCTTCAAGAAATCTAAATTAGAAGTATTAATAAAAGTGTGGAATGTTCTTGATTTGAAGAAAAGATTAGAGAGAGATATCGCTGAAAGAGTAAAAATGTAGCTAACAGGGCCCGTTTTCCTCACTCTGGACTAGACCAATTGAAAAAGCCCGAGTTTGATTAGTTCGTTTCTGATATTCTATTAACTTGTATCATTGTTGCGTAACTTCCGTTTCATCGCCATGATTGCCGTACGTGAGAATACTGGTTAAAAGACCACACTAAGTTAAATAGCTTTATAAAGCCAATACAAATTTAATTCGAATGAAACGTGAATACGTGAGCGTGAGCAGTCATCAAAAACACAAAAGGAGGTAAAACAATCAGCGTACACTTCTTCGTGAAAAGAGTAGATGGTTGAAGATCACAAATAATTAATATGCCTGAAATAAAACTTTAATGGTTATTCTATTGGTAAAAGTATACTCCCTGCATAAAAACACGTTAGTAGAGAGAGGATGGGGGGTGAGGGAAGGGAAATATATTCAGGAAAGAGGGACGGGTAGGGCCAAGGGAAAAGGGAAAATTTTGCGTGGCTGGAGTAGGAGAGTTGTTTGGGAAGAAGAATAGTGAGGGAGGAGAGAATTGGGTTTTATGATTAGGAAGGGATTAAGGGCAGGAGTAGTTTAAGTATAAGAATAAGAGGGAATCAAAGCGGTGAGTTGGAGGGGGCTTTTCTGTCAAGGGTTAGAGGAGATATTAACTTGGAGGAGATTACTCATTCGCAATCAGCCATTTTTAATTTCAAAGAGAAATTTTTGTGTTAGTTATCTTAGTCTGAGGGGATTACTCTTATTGCTCAAAGGAACATTTGAGTTAACATAAATTATAGAAATATTTTCCATCGCCTCCAGAAAGAATCCACTACTTTTATCCGAACGACAAATTCGTCATTACATATGTAAACTACTTCTAAATATCATCTAGTAACGCCCATTATGAGGATTAGAAATTAAATGACGAGTCAGTGTGCAGATAACTTCGAAAGTTGACGTGAGGGACGTTTCAAGATCAATATCGTTGCAAAAAATCTTTATGTGAAATTATATCCATTGCCCATCGTCATTGGACGAATATTGACTCTCTTGAGGAGAGATTACCTAATTTGCTCCTTTCAATGTGAATGTGGTACCTTCAACTAAGCACCAAATGGCAACGTCCGTTTTCTGGGCTACACCACCAAGTGGTGATGGACTAATGACTACGATGAGGCGATGTTTTTAGAAAATTGTCTTGGAGACCATTGAATTTCATTTTTGTCAAAACTTTATTCATTTACATTGCCGATCGCCTTATCGAATATCATCATCTACTATTACTTATCAATTGGAGCATTACGTAAAATTAGTTTGTGGTTGATAACTCAACCTATTCCTTCACTTTAAAAACGATAGATGATATGTCTATATACTTAATATGTTTATTGGAATCTCGGTTTCATCCTTCTCAAATACAAAAATGTATTTCATTGTATTGTGAGAAAAGGAAGGGTTTTTAACAAAACATTCAATTACTGTTTATATAAAGAGTGCATTTGCAGTATGCTGCTGCGTTCTCTTACTAAGCTTATCAGTTCGAGCTTACATAATACATTCCAGAAATGCATTATTACGAAGTACTTGTTAAAGTGTTTATTGTTAAAAAATTATCAATAGAATTGAATGGATAAGAATACAATGAATGCTAGTTAGATTTCTGGCATTTAAATGATCATATTCCAATCAATCCGTTAGTAGACACAAGCTAGTTGAACTAGTGATGAAGAATTGTGCGTGATAAGTACATTCCCTTGCCGTTTAAGCTATGTATACATTTTGGGATTGAAAATGAACTTTAATAATATCAGAGGTGCAACTAAACATAAGTATTTTGTAAAATGCTTACATATTGTTTGTGGTATAACCAGGCTAACTGGTTCTATTTCAACCACGAGATTTAAAAAAATAGCAGTTTAGGAGCGAGGAAAAATAGAACTTATCCAATTTCGCGTTTCTGAAGTAGAAAGTGCTATATCGATAATATTAAGGGAGAATACTGAATGTAATTTATTGAAGATTAGAAAGATATTTGGTGATAAGTAGATGCAAAAACAGATAAGATCTGCCGCAGAGGCGGCAGATCTTATCTGTTTTTGCATCTACTCATATTTTTATGAGCTATTATTGACATTTTTACGTAATATGTTTCTCATATTTTTACGCAATATGTTTCTCATAGTCCTTTTGATAGTAGTAGAAATGAAATTGAGGAAGAACCTTCAACGACTTTTGGTATTGTATGCATAAACGGAGTTTCCTATTTACACTTATGTAGGTATAATCTCACATTTAAATGTTTTGTTAAATAGGAGTCGTAATATTAATTGAAATAGATTAATATAGGCTTATTCGCTTACGCAATATATCATTCTATTACTCTGGCTATTTCCATTCAAAGAGTGTAACTTCAATTAAATATATCTTACACAGATATATTTATATTCAGAGTTTTGATGGTTATCCAAAGAGGTTACTTAATTCTGAAAAATTAAGCTTTCGTAATTGTAATAACGCCGTAAAATAATTAAGGATGAATGAGTATAATCCAGTAGCTCGAAATTCCTACTGTGTCGGGAGTTGTGAATGGCGTTGAAAGAACTCGCTGATGATGACACGCACGGACAATAAAACGAGGAGAGCAGGCAAGCTCCGAGTCAGTAGTAAAACGTGTTTCCATTCTAAAATGCATTTACGAGCTCAGGTTATGGCTTGAATCAAATAAACGTCGAGGAACTGCCATAATCTCGATAAAACGGAACCTAAAAGCAACCACCGTAGGTTAACATTCAAAGCGTAGTCACTTTTACAGATTGCAGACCATAAAGTAATCTCAACTGCTGCAAATTCTAGGCTTAATTTTATCACTATACCATTCTGTTAGTATTTACTTTACCCTTTTATGTGTTGTATGTCTATGTACTCAACCCTTTCTCGGTTGGCTTTTCGCTACAACCATTTTTGTTTATACTATCATTACTAATCAGTTAGAGTCACCCTATACGGGTATACGCGAGATGACCAATTTTTGTGCGATAACCGACGGGTATATAGCGGTGAGCCTCACAGCCAAGCATCCAGCAATATAAGAGAACAAGGGTAAGGTAACGTAAATACTCATAATGACGAAGGCTCAAATGCTAACAGCGCCACAGGTCCCGCTTAGGTTCTAATTTTCAAGTCATATACTGGAATTAGTTTAATCAAATATCAGATCGAAGATAAAAGGCAATTGAAAATCGCGAAATGCGATTTTTTTTAAGGATAAGCAAATAGATGTGGCTTGTATATGTACGTACATTGCCATAGTGTTGAGATATGGAGAGATTTGAACTTTATTTCAGCTCTAATAGCTACGTTTACGCTATTTAATGAGGAAAATTTTATGAAAATTCCGAAGCTAATAAGGTAGGAAAAATATGTTATGATGATAAACTACTTTCTCTAACAAACTGCAATCCTCCTTTTGATAGGTAAAATTATTCAAAGATTGCATAGTTAATTTTTTTAAGCCAAACGTTTTTCAGTTTCATCGATGTTCCAAGTTTTATCTGTTTTATCTGATTATTGATATTAATTAAAAAAATTATTTTCAATATATGATATTTTATTTTCCATCTAATAGTAAAAATAAATTATTTTATTTTTATCTTCTGGAAAGCTTGATATTTACATTTACGCAGTATGATAAACCACTAAACACTCTACCATTGTATAGTAGTGTATAATAGTTCAAACTGTACTCAGGCGCGCACCCAGGGGGGGTAGCTGACCGGTTTAAGCTTCCCTCCCACAAAGTTTCTACTCGTATATATGCAGAACCACTTTCTCAAGGGTCTTATCAATAAATATTTGGTCGCTTAAAACATTTCCTTATATTCAATATTATCTTATGAAGAGAATCAATAAGTTCGCATTACATCGTTAATGGGAGATTATTTGTTCCTTTGCTTACGTTCAGACCCCCAAAGCGAAAATTCTGGGTACACCCCTGAACTGTACTATTCTTAGGGATATAATATTAATAGGTTCTATCATATGCGACCTCTATCACACATTTCAAAACTTAAAGCCATCAGTTGTTAAAATGGATAATAACGAACACCAGTAAAAATATAGTATAACGTCACGTGTCAATAGACATTTATGTTTATTGACAGTGCCCGTAGAGGTAGTCAAGGACCCTATATGAAATCTTTGAGAAGAAATAAAATTCGAGTTCCATTTCATTCTTGTTGTAGGATGTGTTCACATATATCGTAACATTTTACCGAGGAGAAATGCAATTTACTTCTACCATTAACCACCACTTACTGTGCTTTCGATTGAATTAGCCGGAGAGTGGTTATCTTTTATAGTTTAAATAGCTTACTTTCGCATATCAGCTCTATCTTATGAACCATGCATTTTCTCATTGGAAGACGCAAAATATAAAGAAATTATAGGAATGTAACTTTTTTTGATCTACATAAACTGGAATCACTTTTCCAAAGAGTAGTAATGAATATCTCTTTACGATATTACAAATAAATTACGGAATCTCTTCTCTCCTTGCATTAGTTACATTTTCTGATGTAAACACTGCACGCTTGTTTCTTTTATCAACATTGATAATGTGGCTGAATTCATCACATATAAGATTTCTGTATAAAAAACCTCATTACTTTGCCTAATTTTATTTTTTTACCAAAAGGAATTTTCTCTCCATTCCTATCTATATTAACTATTACCGAATAACATATAACAAGTTGTGAATTCGTTATCGCGCAGGGATCTAGACATACTTCAAGACTCACTGTAAGCTACAGTTTGCAGCCATGGTATATATTTTTGTTATATGTAAAAATATATGGCTCAAATTGATTACAAAATATTTATAGATGACATCAGTAATTGAATACTCTCTCTAGGATGCTTTCCAAAATTTCAAGAGTTACATACAGACATCTCCATCCAGAGGACGACTTAAAAGGTGTAAGGCCCCATGGTTTTTGCAAGGCATTGCAATGTTGAATTGTTTTAAGACAAATGTTTACCAGTTTATGGAACATGTCGAAATAATGTTTATTTATCTAATAAATTAACACTTACTATTTAAAATGTATGTATGTACTTCTGAGGTTCATCTCGGCTAAGTCCATACATTTTTATCGGCAGACACGATATTCTATATAATCTTACGCATTCACGAAAAGTACTTAACAAATATTTATCTGTAAACATTTCTTGAAGCATCAATAGATTCATAATATATTTGTACTCTTCAGTGAGCCCAATTCCTCCATCAACTCAGAATTATTCAAGGAGATGGCTTTCTAACTTTCATTTCATAACATCACGAATCAAGTGATTATTCCATGTAGAATTGCCTTTCTAACGACCCAAAAGTTTGAGTTAGTGATATGTGTTTATATGCTTGACTTCTAATATCATAAGCCAGCATTTTCGAAGGCTTGAGGCTCCAGGCGGACGGCTAGTTAACCCTTTCCTAAATCTGCCCTCTTAATTACTAAATTTCATTAATGAAATAAATAACGTAAGTTTTACCTTTTAACGTTTCTGAAAAATTTACATATTTTGTTAACGACAGTTTACAAGCTATCACCGTTAAAATAAATTGCAATCCGTAGTTTTTACTTATTGTTAGATTTAATTCATATCTGGGGACGCGTCGATCTGGTTCGATGCAGACGACTCTTGCGTCACAAGTTAGAATTGGCGGATTATCACTCTCCGCTCGAATTGAAATTAAGCGTGTTTTGGTCCGTGCGAAGCGTTGCTCAATCCATTTATCCCGGCAGATCCATCGGTCAGTCGCGCTCTGCAAGTGATTCATTCATTGGCACCGATTACGTGACTATTGACATTTTGTCGTGAGTGGACGTAGATCCTCTAATTCCTCATTTAAGCGAAGGCTTCAGATCAGTACACTTTGTAGTGTGGTGCGTCCATCCTCGGACAAAGATGCGAATTAGCGCTCGCCGTTGCAGCTTCTTTATAATCTCCATTAAGGCTTGCAATTGATTCCTCCCAAAATCTATACTTAAGCATTCCGTGTAAGAAAAAGTTATCACTTTCGTTGAGACACTTCTCCTATGCCGTCAAAAATCGTGGTAGTCGATCTTTTTTCCTTTCATTTATCAAGATTGATCGAGAAATAGCGTTTCATATTTCATAAATAAACGTGCTGGCGGAAACTTGTTCCTATCCTGTATCTGTTGACTTAAGGCAGGTGCTACTCAAAATTCGTCGGTTTACCATAAAAGACCGGAATGTTTGAGAAAGTCTTTGAGCTAGAATTACCTATTTATGCTCCTTGCCGTGTGTTTTGGTGATCGAGATTTTTAATACATACGTGATGATGTATCAATGAGGTCTACCACTGCCCATTCCAAACTGATTTCTTGGATGTACCATCGCTGTCTAAGCTATACTTAAGATTATTATTATCCTCAAAACTTCATATCTGTCCACAACATTATTGAATACTGATTAAATATACCAAGAAAATGTTCACGTAAATGTTGTCTTCTCTCATTTGCTGTTTATTACCAATCCTCAAGTTCACATTTCTCCTATGAACATATTTTTTAACTTCTGATGTATATCAGATCGCAGTTTAGGTACTTATCTTAGTTTTATCGTGCCGCGAAGGAACTTCTACATAGCTTCTTTGATGAGATTAAGTTTTGCATAAAAATTACTTAGTATAAATCCGGAAGCTTAACTAGGCTTACCGCCACAGTGAGACAGCGAAGTGGATTCAACGAAAATTAGGAAATTCAACTTAATTGATGCAGAAATGAGTCATAGTTTACGTATTTTATACTCATCTGATTATTTCCCTCTGGTTAATTAAAATGAAAGATCAAGATGGTCGTCTTCTCATTTTTCGTCATCATAGATGGGAAAGAGAATTTTTCTTCAGAAAAGTTCAAGATAAAAAAGCTGTTTTTCTTTCAATTGCTTAGAATGTTAAAGCTGACGATTTTGATGAATAGATATTATCATAAACAATTGCTTATAGATAGATTTTACAGAGCACCGATATTAAATGCGTGAACTTATTTATAAATAAACTCCTGATGTAGTTTAACAGATTTATATGCAACAGAAATTATGATTTAAGTTATAAATCTAAATTTTTACGTAGCTTCTTTGAGATTTATGGAAGTTACCGGATTTAAATATCTGTGCGATGCGTGTTTTTTAGATCAGTTATTCGATGAAAATATATTTGATTTTTGCTTATTATTTTATTATCGGGTGCGATTATTTATTTTTTAAGAGATTTTTTTTATTTCTTAGAAATACGATTATGGACTTCCACTTCCAATTCCATTCCTTAAGGTATTCTTCCTTGAATCCGAGGCATTTCTCCTTTCCTTTCGTTTACTAATCCCAGCAATATTTTTTTCTTGAGTAACACCTCTTCAGCATGATCTGTCTAGAACTGTCGATGTTTTCTGCCTTCCATTGATTCAACCGTAAAGAAGCTCACATTGATTGGAACGGCAGCGCTCAAGGACATTTCCAAGAGGAGAGGTATCATGTTAGACCACTTCAATCTGTTATTAATCAGATGAGATAAAATTTATCTCGGAATAATCTCCTCCTCTTTCCTCGTCACGTTTAAATCCGAAATCTCAGCTAATCCACCAAATGCTTCACTTACGATATTGTGTACGCGGGGCATCATAAATGTTTCCAGAGTTACAGAGTTTCGGAATATTTCTTTGAAAAAGTGGAGTGCTTACTTTTATCGAATATCTGCTTCATTTTCTGTTGACGTAACCATGCTGCCAATTGATTTCATATTAAGAAAGTATCGTTTATTTTTCGCAGATAATCAACTGTTTCGAAGAAACCTTACAGTCAAAACAATTAGAGGCCTGAATTTTGCGAATGTGTGTATCCATTATCGTGATTGCTTATAGCAAAAATACTGAAAATGATGGAGAACGGCACAGTTTTGATTCTAACTCCTTTTTTTTCTTTCATGAGGAAATGGAGAAGTGAGGAATTACTCGAAAAGTCGAGCGGCTAAGCCTTTTATGACCACTAATCTTATTTTCTTTGTTTTTTCTTTACATTACAAAAATATCTCTAAGAAACTTAGCGCTATTACTCGATCTTTTGATTATACAATTGAATATGCAGGGGCATCGAAATAAACCGAATTATATTATCTTAGGCGTGTAAATTACATATTGAGTGGTGTCTCTCAGAACATTTGTATTAAATCTTACTCATGGCAAGAATTTCAAGTGGAGGGACAAATTATTGTTGGATTAACCTTGGATTGATCATAATGGTCCACGATGCTAGTTTTTACAAGCAAGAATGAAAAATTAAATCTTTCACATTCACTTTATTTCAAATGACATAAAAAATTTCCAATTTTAACAAGAAAAAAATTATGAAAATGCTAGATTTGAAGATTCACAAAAGAACAATTTAAGCAAATGACTGGTTAATTTAGTTAAATATTCGGTCTAAATCTTATATTCTTAACATTAACTTAAAGGTGAATATTTGGTAGACTATGGATTGGTATCATAGTAATAAAATATGTAAAATACGTATAAATACGTAAAATGGAAATTATCTAATTGTCACTTTCGGGCCTGATATTATAATGGTTTGGTAGAGTTAAAGTGAAGATTAAAGATAATACCCATGCTAATCCGTCTATAATATCAGAGGAACGTTCTCAAAAGTGAGATATTAATATGATTATTTCTACGTTCACTTTTTCGCTAGGAATAATCACCGATTAGCCCCCGAACGGCGGCGAATGGTTTGTAGCCTTCAATTCAATTAGCCTTCAAACGCCTATTTACCGGGTTCGAATCAGGGCTATCTGGAATTTTTAGGTTAGGGAATGGATGACTGTGTTTTTTACTTCACTGTAATTGTGCTATGATTAGATTTTTGTGAGTACTTGAAGAAATAAATATTCTTTTAAATACTTTTCCATCTCATAACAAATGTATTAAATCAAAATTAAACTTGTTAGTTAAGAATATTAGGAGAAAAGTGAGTTTCGAGAGGTTTTGAAAGGTGACGGAGTTGTTTCTTTCTATCCTTTCTATTTCTTTCTAGTCCACCTTTCTAATCTAATTTTTTGTTCGATATAGATGGATTTAGACCACTTAATTATTTCCTAAAAAGATATGTACCCTTATTACTTTCTCTATTTCAAATTTTCGGCCTCAGAGGGTAAATCAAGTCCCGAATTTTCATAGAAATATTCCCATATTTGGATTAAAAGAACAGTTTCTCTGCTGTTATATCTTATCTCGGATTATATCATAACACTTATCTCATTAATATTTGCTCCAATTTTCTCTCACTCTTGCGTATCCAGTGAACTAAAATTTTAGCCAAATCGATTTCAAAAGGAATGTTTTTTTCGATTTGCTCATACCTTTTTAATTAGCAAGTTGCTGATTAAATTTCCCTAAGAAATGAAAGTATCACAAATGATAAAAACTTTGGCGTTATTGCTAGAAAGATTTTTTCGACATTTGAGAATTAAGTATAGTTTCTATTGACATCTATGGAAATCCCAAAGTATTCCAATTGAATTAAGGTGGATTTAAAATTATTGAATGAAGATGGTTTGCAGCAGCTTTACTAGCTCTCATCTCACCTCATTAGTGAAAACATTATCTCTAACCATTACCTGCCATTCATAATCTAAACTACATCTTTCTCTACATGGAAAAATTGCATAGATAGAGTCAATATCAACTTAAAGTTTCTCCAATTTTTACTCGGCAAAGAATCGTGATCTCTTTCATCCAGTTACTGGCAATGTTTGCATTACAATCGCTAAACAATTTTAACGTAATACTGGAGTGAATGTGCAAATGCATTGTGCGAAATTTGCGCCAATATTTCGGATGCTTTTTTCTCTTCCATTCCCATGACTCAAAGTATAGTTTGATCTTCCAAGCAATTGCCCGCGAAATCGTTCTAGAGAAATAAAATTGTAAATAGCGAATGTCGCCCACGCTTAAAAGAAAATAAACCTCCCGAATTCCTTCGATTGGAGTACTCATCCCTCGGCATCTGAGATAGAAGAAAGAGCAATTTAGCCGTGGAAGCGATCCTCCCCTTGGATGGGAGGGCGCAATATTCGGTGGTGGGGGGGGCGCCAGGGAGGTCCGCGGGGGGCGTAACAAAGGAGTGAGCCGCGGAAGAGGAGGGAGTAATGAGGAGAGAACCGAAGAGGGAGAGAAATTTTCGGGGGAAGAGTGTACGCGCTGGCGCAGTGTTGCCAAGCCTCCCCTCCACAACACGCACCCCACCCCCTCCACCGCTCCTTACCCCGGCGGGGAGGATAAGGGCCGGAGCGGAGGAGGGGGCACTGCTTCGTCCCTCCGGGGGTGGGGGCAGGTTAGGCTTATCTGGTTTGTCGGCAGAAGGAATGGCAACGGAGGGATGGTCGGCGCGGAGGGGAAGGGTAAAGGCGGTTGGGAGGGAGGCAAGGGGGCTTTTTGGGGGCTCCGAGGGGGAGGGGCCTTGGCCGGGTCGGCGGGGAGGGGCCGAGACGGAATGAGAGGGGCATAGCGAGGGAGAGCCAGAAGGCTATAAACACGAGAGCGGAGAGGGGCGCTACCGCCAGTCAGGAGGTCGATTCGTAACCGTGAACGACGGGTGCGTCGCGGCGCCTATTTTTCCCTCCCCATACGAAGAGGTTCCTTCCCGACGCTTGGCCCCGGCGCGCGTTGAGGGAGGCTCCCGACGGCGCCGTGGTCCACGCCCGGCGCTGGCTTTTGGAAGAAGCTGACGTAAAGAACGTGACGCCGCTAACCATGTGCTGAAGGGAAGAAGACGTATTTTCTAAGAGACGATCCGACGGTTGACGGAGGGTAGACGGCGCTTGGCGACCTCTGACATCCCCGCCCACCGAAGAGGGAAGTGGGAGGATGGATTTTCAGAGTGCGATGGAGACATTCGCGGAGGCGTGGGTGGCGGCCAACACGAAGGGTGCGACTCTTGGGGACGTTGCGTGTGCACATCAGGTGAGTGGAGTGCCGTCGGTGTGCGCGGTTGTCTGAGGGTGACGATGCATCTCGCAGTTACCAAAGAGGACGATATTTACATCAGTTCAATGCACGGATAGGAACGGCATCAACCGTTAACAAGTCTACCGATGCGAAAATTGTGACGGACCCGTAAGATGATTATTGCGATAATCAAATGCTCATGACGGGCGGTTCGGACGTTCTGCTTAGGGGTTCCAGAGCTTTGTTGTACGAAAGTGTTGTTTTCGTAATGATGTTGCGTGTTTTTTTGTTGCGGAGTGCGTTCGTCCGTCTTTTTCTGGCGACGCGCGGGATCGCTTGTCCACTTCCGTCGCGCGCTGTGACCTTCGGCATCGGGACAATATTGTCGTGTTGATATTTGTACAGTCGGGGATGAGGGTAGGGTAGAAGGGTTGATTGGGAAGGCATTTCTCTCTCTTTGTGGCTGGAAATTCTTAACGGTCGGAAGGTTTGGCTATCGGTCGCTGGGGTGGGGGTGAGGTAGGGGTGGAAGGCAGTCCGCGGCAATAGCCGACTCCACCTGGCAGGAGATATGTGTGAATGGACAAATTCTAGCAAGGTCAGCGGCATGTTATAACTGCGGGCATTCTTTCGCCCCGCCGCCGTTTTAAAACGATTGAATTTTGGCCTCTCTGTTCTCCTCTTTCGTATCCCCCCATTTGGTCACCTACTGTGCCATTTTGTGCGGTCGTACATACAGGCCAGATTCCCCGAGACCAACGAGAGGAGAAATTTTATTTTCGCCACGCTTAATACTGGTAATAACCGTGAGAACAGGGTATAGCGTAGCAGTCTCTAGCATCTGCAACACTTTTCGGGTGGAGGTTTTCTCGATATTTGGGAAGTTATGGGCGTGAATGGTGGCTATGTAATTCACTCTTGGCTACCTCTTCTCCTCCGCCAATACCGATTTAAATAAGTCGTTTATATGTGTAAATCGGTTTAACGACGATCCATGGGTTTTCTTTTCAATGTCCGTGATTTGTTTTGTACGTTATCGCTAAAACAGTCGGTAGTATTTTGTGTTTTTCTCATTGTCAGAGCTATCCTGAACATTGTCAAATTTTTGGTGATATTTCGTATGTTATTAACATAATATTTGACGACTTATAGAATAGGTTCTATGAAATTCCTCGGTAATTCCTAAGCCAGTTAGTAGAAATCTTCAATGTCTCTTTTGTTTATATCATTACTAACTTATGCTTTCAGTGTTGATGGCCTTTGAGTTGGGTCCCGAATTTCAAACAAAATGAAATTTATGTTGTTATCCTTACTATTGCTATATCGATCCTTGTCCTTTGACAGTTGTTTTGTAAACAAAGTCCATTTTGGTGTTACTTTCCATACAATGCTTTCAAATGGTATGTCACCTTAGTTATAGGTATAAGTCAAACCCTTTGTTTTCCTCTCATCAGTTGGAAAAGTTTCCATGGGAGAGTATTACTAGCTACTATGTTTTGCGTGGCTAATTCTCCAGTTGCTCTTTGCTGAGTGTAAAATAGAACGTAATTTAGCAGCAGTGGTAGGTAATGAAGGGCAGAAATGGTCACTCAGCCTTCCAATATTTTTAATGTTGGAATCGGAATGTGCATTGCAGAAAATATTTTCTTTAATGCTGTTCATCAATCTGTCGCCCAAAACTTGATACTACTTTTGAGATCTGTCAACAATTGAGGTTATCTTTCTTGTATCGCTTTTTCCATTCAATCCCGTAGCATCTCCGTCCGCGCACTTTCGTATCATTTGCTTAGGAAACAGATCCATGTAATGGTTTATTTGGGTGCTCCGGGTAGTTCATCAAGGATCAGGTTTGTTGATGTCCGGGCGAACAATGCGAAGCTCGGATATCCGAAATTACCGTGTCTGTCATTGGGAAAACGTGGGCCGGCGATTGTTCGTGGGGCACCACGCGTTTTCGAAGCGGCGAGGCTGGAAACCGCCCAAGGGAGGTACTTAACACTGCGCTTTTTTCTCAAATTCACAGACATTAGATTTCCGAATAAGCTCATTTTACTCCGCTTCCTGTTTCCGGTGACCCGTTATTTCTTGTCACAGTGCTATCGTGTCGGAGAGTCGAGTCGGTTCTTTTTTTTCTTCATTCTCACCAGTCGCCGGAATATCTCACTCACATTCGCCGCCCCTCGCGGGCTTAATCAAATTACGCATCTCACAATTCCGCTGGATGGACAAATGTATCGGATGCATCTCCTTTTCCCGCGATGCACCACCATGTGCTGTAATTCCTCTCCTCAACCATTTTCTCGGTGCTCTTAACTCATTATTTTAAATGATCATCTTTATCCTGAGGGTGATAACTACGTAGCAAGGTTCATGAAGTAGACAGGATGTTTTGAAATGCTCCTATTACATAAGTCCGTTTTAATAAGGTTGTGTTCAGTTACATCTTGTTATATTTACAAAATATTTTCTGTCTATAAAACGTGAAATGAAAATGAGAAATTAATAATTTCTTCATCCTCAAAGCAGTAAACTATTCGCATATTTACTATGGTTGGTATAAGATTTTGGTAGAAGAGTATATCCGATCGTGGAAAATACTTCTTTCTAAATTGAACAAGAAAATATAAATAATTGTTGCCAGCTAATAAATGGTTCAATGTTTCCTTGAAGTCATTCGGAAAAATATTACTTTAGCTTTACTTATTATCCCACTAATATTTTCTAACTTCTCATGTCGGTCATTTTTTAATTCCTCTGGAACTTAGTATTTAAGAATAACGATGTTAAACGACTATCTTGTCATAATTTTGGGAAAGATTTTTCGTGTAATTTAATTTTTTATATAAAAATTTCAAAATGTACGTGGTTTCTTCTTTTTTAGGCCTTCACTTGATGCCGTTAATTTACTGTGTTCTGTAGTCTTCAACTCCTAAATATCTAATGTTCATCTATTCCAGGAATCTTTTTTCTGTACGTTAATGTTATACCTCCTAATATTTCTTTGATCATTTCATTCCTACATTGATCCAGTCTGTATTAACCAAATAAGCAATTCATATTGCCTTACACTTTGTATTAATTTTAAATCGTCGTATTGTGGCACATGTATACTTTATTATATAACCGAATTCTACTGTAAAACAGATTACGTAATTTCTACTCATACGACTAAACCATTGTTTCACTGATAGGTGAATTAATGAAAGGTAAGTAGAGTTTATTTACCGCATTAAACCATACCAGGTAAAGAGAAGCTTTGGGCATAAACGACTTTTAAGTAATGATTCTTTGTTCATGTTGGGAAGGGTTGAGTTACTATTTTGTATCCTACTGTCATTATTTAAACTTTCTTAGAAGATGGGTCGCAAAGTGAGCACTTCAGCTGGGGAAACATAATGACTCTTCATTTCTTTGTTAGATTTTCAGTAGCAATATTTTATTTATTACCAACTACGAAAAATTTCTCTCATATTATTTCAGAGAATGACAATAGTTATGTTCTCACCGTATCGCATTACAAAGGTTATTATTCGCTACAATCAAAATAATATTTATCTGAGAAAATTTCCAAGAAAGTAATGTCAGCCGAAACATCAAATTCCTGAGTGTTTTCGAATATAAAGCAATAATCCATTATCAAGATAACAGTTTTTCTGTACGAGAGCTGTATATCAATTAACCCTAATTTAACCCGAGAGAAAAATCAAGGCTGAAATTGAGCTAACAAACTTTTTGGTAACCTGCTTCCGATCTCTTAAAATGGAAATAAATGTTAAAATAAACGTTAACTATACGATTTTAATAAAAAGATGGCTATCTTACGCCTTAATTATGGAAAAGGTCATGCGTTTCACTTATCATATTCTTTATATAATTTATTCTTGTTTGTTTTTATATTTTCATCACGCATGGGACTTTATAGTATTAAAATCGTCTTTTAAAGTATGCGTTCAGTGACCCCTTAAATGAAGTATAAGTATACAAGACAGGAGTTTAACACCGTAACGAATAAAGTGATCTCATTTTGAGTCAACGGACTTTTTTTATCGACTGTTAGTTTTATCCTTGTACTTTCTGGTATATTGAAAAATCCTGTTCCCGAGCTCGCTAGTAGAAAATTTGATGCCATTAATTTCCGCATTTTTACTAAAGAATTTATTTCATGTTTATATCTTTCGCTTAAAATTAGTCTTATTTCTTCGTCATTTCGTCCTCTTCTTTCATTCTTCGACTTATTCCGCAATCTATATACCATTTTATATCTCCAGAGTTTTAATCTCAAATATCTCTTCAATAGTCTTCTTTGACATTTTTCCATGTCACTGCGAGTGTTCTCGCTCTAATTACCATTGCAGTAGTTCATCCCCGTTTTTCTGACTATTTGTGTAATCATTATGTTTACGTGTTCATTAATTTAGGGACTATTTTTCACGATTTAGAAATAGAGCAGGTTATGCTCATCCGTTTCCACATCTCCTTGTTTTTACATTTTATCTCTCCGTGGTAGCTTTGTACATGTTCTAATTACATCTAATTCTACCAATCTTATTAAATCTCGAACTCTTGTCTTTCTAGTCCGTATTTACGTTCTAGCGTACTGTACTATACTACGAACATTTTTTTCTCTATGTTTCTTGGCAGTGTTTGGTTCCTTTTGATACAAGATAAAGGAAAGCGTATTAGTTTTGTTTCACAGTCCGTATGGTTCGTGGCCCTGATAGTAATAAAGCCACTGAGGTAGGAGTGATACAGAATTATTCTATTCATCGTGTTCAATACTAATATATTGCTATGAAAATTTATTCAGAAGACGATAATTCCACGCTTACGTAAGCGTTATTCTCCCGTAGCATTCCCAGTCAGTGAGGAGAGCAAGGGCGAGCTACCTCACTCCTCATCTTATCTAGTAAGCCCTATTCACCCTAAAGAGCTTTTGGTAGCTTATGGGTTGAGGTTCAAACCGGCCTTCGGGCTGGATACTTAATAGAAAGTACGGTATGACTTTTTCTCCCAAAGAAGGGATAAACCGAAATTCTGCTTTAACATTCATTCCAAAGTGAGTTACACTTTCGAGGAATATCGTAGTGGCAATCAAGCCATCGAAATGAGGTACCTATTGAGAAGGATCGAAGGAATGAGATGGTTGTGAATCGAAATACGGATTGTGTTCGAACTACATATCCATCGGAGCATAGGCAGAGGAATTGGCTTTGTTATAAATTCCTCCAATTTATTCATGTTATGTGTCAGGGAGACCGCACTGATTTGACGCGCTCCGGTTGCCATGATGATCTCCATTAAAAAGTTAACGAGAAGGTGAGGAAAGAGATATAAGCGACTTATACGATATTATATGTTGTGCGTTGAAGGCGGAAACTATAACTTCCGTCGGTTTTCACCTTCTGAAGTTATATTTTTGGCTAATCTTCAAAATGTGCGCCTGACGGACGTTAATTACGTTTTGTAGACCTTTTCCGTTTCATACGGAGACGTTACGCTTGAAATTAACCCTTACTCGGTTTACTGCCTTAAACCTAGTGATTTACTATGTATTTGATAATTTCATTTTTAGTCACACCTCAAATGATTTTTGGGCGGACAAGTCTCTCTTACGTCAGAATAGTTCGAAATGGAACATTACTAAGTACAGAAAGAAGTTAGTGCATAAAAAATGTGATAATTTCAACTTTTAGTCAACAGTTTGATGAAAATAAAGTACATAAATAGTTTCCAAGTAAATATTTTCCTTTCAAGGGTTAAAACTTACTATGAGTTCCTCCAGATGCTATTAAAAGGGAGATTAAAAGGAAACCAACTTTTTAATCTCCCAGTATTAGTTTTTTGGCAGTTATAGCATGCTCCTGGAACCTTACGTAGTTCGATCCTAGCGCGCTCTTCCTCCAAGTTATCCTCTGTTAAGGATTTTGTGTACTACTGTTCTCGTTGTCTAGAGTTGGTTCGGTATTGACCTTCTCATGGATGAGAGGAATTATGCATAACTACATTCAAACAGTCTGACCCAAAGATTAGGATTTTATATTCACATTCCAGCAGGACATGGAATCGCTATGCCCTTCCTCATCATCCCTGCTTTCTTATCAGTTTCCTATCAAGTAAAATATTCACCTCTTATCGTTGATATATCTTACCAATTTCCTTCGGTATGTTAGTCTATACCAATAAAATCCGTAGTCTGTCTTTCATCCATAAAAGGCAGTTAGATATGATAAAATATAGCGTTTAAGGCTGTTTCTTATCCATAATATCTTTCTTGATCTAGAGCCAAAAATCCCCTACTCTTTCTTTTCTACTATCTTATTTCAGTGGTGTTTTAATTTTGTGATTTCATTCATTTGGTGGCAGTTTTGAGGATAAAATAGTTATCTTTTTCTATCTTCTAGTAAACTTTAATTATATCAGAACCCAATTCTTTTTTAACAAACGATTCGAGCCTGCAATGAGCGAGGTTTTCACTAAGTGAAAGTCTATCCTAACTCCCGAGTAGTAGTATTAGTATTTTAGTGCTTTCACAGATGAAGTCATAGTGTACACGTGGCCTTTCACTGGGAATCGAACCCGGGAACGCTTTTACCAAAGGCAAAGCCGCTATCCACTTGGATATCTATGACCCCCCTATAATCCTCAAATTTGCTTAATCTAAATGAGGTATGAACGTTGGAATAAGCTTTCCATTGAAATCGACACGATGAAATTGCTGTAAAATATCAAAAAGTCTTCAAAGGAATTATAAGTAGTAAATCAAATTCCTTACTTTTACGTGTATATTTGGTATTGATACCTTACTTATATTTGCGTCCGTAAAATCGATTAAATGGTCAAAACAACTTTATCGAAATGTTCACAATTATTTAAATTCATGAAAAAGCATGTAAGAGAGTAATGACTAATCTAAAGACAGTTGTGAAGATGAGCTTTAGTTTTCATCTAATTAGAGTGGTTACAATTTTCTTGATGGAGGCTATTCTTTCGCGGAGTTTCTACCTTCGCTTCAGATAAAATTATGCTTTTCTTAACAAGTATAATGTTTTACAAATCAGTTTTCCGAGGTAAAAATGTGAATATCAAATGCTGAATATACGTTTCCGTTCAGAAAGGGTGGGAATTGTGTTCGGTAGTTGTTTTTTAGCCTTTCGCTGCAAAAATGCGCTTGAAATTTATCTTGTTCAGTCACTGCTGTCGCGAGAAATAGGATACATGCTGTAAAATTACAGAGTTACTGAATTGAAATGAAAATTTTCTTTGTATCTCGGTGTTTCCACTAAGAAAAATTTTCCTTGACTTTCTCACGATATGAAAATCTGTGTATATTTTCGATTCCAATTTACCGCGGTAACGAGATGAAAATGAGAGAAATCTGAAAAATTAATTTTAACGAATGATTCTGCTTCTTACCTGCTTGCGATTCTAAATTAATGTAAATGGTTACATTTGGCCTTTAGTCTCAATGAAATTCCGAATTTGAATTTAATAGGTTTTTAATATTTTTATTCATCTGAAGCAACTCGAGAGAAAAAACTGTTTACGGTATGATAACCAAGTCTAGTGGCATGAATGTCGAATTGATGAGTAACGGGTTCTGTTTAGTTTGGGCCGATTTGAAAGACAGCTTTATCAGCGGAAAGCTCGCATACGTGCCTATCTGAAGCAAGGCCTTCACGATACCTTCGCCAGCAAGAGAGATGGGCATATGGGAAGGCATTTAGCCGCAACCAACGTATTTTGTTTCCATCAAGAAAAAGAGAAACGAATCTGAGGAAAAGAAAACCACTTTCACTCCAANCATTATTTTTATGTAAAAATATATTATAATATCTTATTTTGAAAAGTATCAATAAAACTTAATTTTTGATTTAGGACGACGCAATTACTGATCACTGAGTTCAGTTTAAAACAAGCATTTCGTCTGACTTGATGTATAAGGATTTTTCCTCTGGCGTATTCTATAGCCTGGCTTCGAGCCGTCTATATTTCTGGCAAATAAATCCTTTATTGAAAGTACATGTTAATTTATTTTAACACGTTATTTTTTTAAACGTAGTCCTCTTTTTCATGCAAATACGGGAATGTATTGAAAGCTTTCAAGGAATTTCAGCACTCTCTGCACGTATCGCATTAGAGCTGTGTAATATTAACCGAAAGTTAATTGTATTGATATCTCTGTAAAACTTGATAAAATGATTATATATGATATCGCAGGCGTTTTGCTGAGCATTAATTGTGTTACTCACCCCGTAGCGGAACGAATCAGATGGATAAACCTCTTGAATCGCTATACCGATTTCCTGTGTTCAGGAAGTGGTTGATCGTATGATGTTCGCCGAAACAGTTTGTTTGACAGCGGTTTCTTCTTTTAAAATCGCCCGTTTGGCCTTATGGTTTGATACATAAAAATACCGCTCTGATGGTCGGAGATAATTACGAGTTAAATTTGAAACATTAATCCAACCCTCCCCTCAGGAACTTGCTCTCTAACGATACAGATTTTTTAAGAATAAAAATGGAGGTTCGGTTGTAATTGGTTCGGACATTGACAGATTTGAAGTAGTACATAGTATTTCCTCCTAACCGCAACTTCCACACATACAGTTTATCTTATTTTTGGCGTTGCCCCTCTTTTGGCGATTATGAAAATGCTTTATTAAAACATTTTGTTTCTTTTCCAAGTATCGAAGTCTTTCGGGGTTTGAATGTTGGAATATAGTAATTCTAAAAGATTTTCCGTGCTTAACATCGTATTTATACGACAATATATGGCGGGAGAGCCAAGAAAATAGCTAAATTGTGGCACTTTTATTCTGGTAATGTCGACTTTCGAGCTAATCGTGTACATTAGAATAAAGAAAGAGCAACTGACATAATAGTTCAAATCGAATTATGTGATATTAAGAAATTTTTATTAAATACCGTGTTCAATTATATAGTTAAAAATAATGCTTTCTCTTCTTCACCTGGCCACCGTCGAAGTTTACTTCTTTCTAAACCATCCTTTTTATTATATGTATCATTCTGACGATAGAAGCAAAGCCTCCGGCTAATTTATTTGATTAATTCATGTTTAATTTGAATTGTAACAACATATTTTCTCTATCAAGCTTTATCTGCCCCAGGTAAAATAAATAACAAGTCAAGTCAAGTCAGGATCTATTGGCGAATTGGGGAATATCATTACAATCTGCATTGGAAACGTTTCTAGCGATTTCTATCGAAAACCACGTTCTAAGTCTAGTAGAGAGACGGAGGATGACGATTAATGGTAATAATAGAAATATTTCTAGTAGGTGAAGATTTTCGCGTTACTGTTCCTTGATAGCAAAATGAAAGAAAAGTTTAAAACAACGTTGGAATATTACTGTCCCTTTAATTATTTCAGTGATATTAAATTATAAATTAAGCACCAAATGATCGTAGATCATTCTTATAGTTGTCGCTTAGAAATAACTATGAAAACAAATACAGCTTCATTCCTAGACCATCGAACTCTTGCGCTCTTCCCTTAAGTTTAATTTTCAAATATTATATAATGTTCGTAATCTTATGTCATTTTCAAGTTAATTTGATATTTTGCGACGAGTTAGCTTTTTATAAACATGAAAATTTTGCGGAAAATGATAGTGCGTCTCTCTTAGAATGTGTAAGTTCTAAATATATCTTTTGATTAGCGCTGTTTAGTAAACTGTAACTGTCTGTTTTAAACTTCTTTGACGTTGCTCACTTAAAAGTTTAATTTTCTATTAATGAACCAAGAGCAGACTCACTTCGCAAACTTCGTTGTCTTCTCAGTCTTCGTGCATCTTCAGTATATATTTATGAAATTTAGTAAGTCAATACACAGTTCGTATTTTTCTATATTCATAGTTAAGATAGAACATTAGCTACTCCGGAAAAAATCGATAATTTGCTAATGATCACTGGCGACTTCATTTTTGCTTAATCTCCCTCGAGATAAGCCTCTTTCACCTCATGATTAATGCTGATAGTTTAACAGGGAGAAGCTTTGAGGTAATGGCTTTAAAAATTTATAACAAATTACCTTTGTCAATAAAAAATAATAGAAAGGTACCCTTTTGTAAGAAATTGAAAGAATATCTCCTGGCTGAAGCATTTTATAATGTGAATGAATTTTTAACGAAGAGCACTTCTGATGTTTAGTAGGACTGAAGCATGTATGTAATTTTCTGTAAGTTTTGTAATTATGGTGTTGTAATATTATTGTATAGACTTTATAATGATCAACGAAGTAAATGTAATTAAACTTGTAAAATGTTGTTTTTTGACGTGCCCCATATATATTTATGTATGTCTTTGGATTAATAAATTTATTATTATTATTATTATTATTAATAATGATTCCTCTCTCTGTCTCTCGCGAGTTGCCGAAATATTGTTTATGTTCATGATTCTTAATTTAGCTAATACGGTGTATTCATTCGGTTTCAGTTTGCACGTACACTATTCCGTATAGATTTTTCTTTAGTTAATCCATAACGTATGCATTTAACTGAAGATTTGAAATAATCGCTTCCGAATTTTCTATGATATATTTCTGTTCCAAATCATGTTTTGGAATACCCTGAAATGAATCCTATACTATTTCATGCCTGTCAGCAAAACAATAGTATATTCTGTTTTCTAGCTTAATGCGTAACTAATAGTCTACTTAAAAGTAACAAATTAATAATTCAGAGCGTTCTTAACGAGTACTGTTTTGGAAAATATTTGGAGAAAATTGCTTGCCTTTAAGTTTAACATTCATTCTTTTGTTTTTTATTCTTCTTTTCCTTTCTTTAATTCTGCAACACTCTCACACTAAAAACTTTCTTTAAAATTCGTATGAGTATGATGTGTCGCGCTACAGGTATTAAGTACGTAATAAATCTCCCATATTCGCTGATATAATACCTTGTAATGCTGATGGGCTGTTTCTTATACTATTGTTCGAATAAAATATGATTAGTGGTAGGGGAGGTAGATATCTGAGTATTAGAGAAAGGTTTGCATGAAGGAATGATCTACGCTTTTATTGTATAAATACCGCTCATTAACGAATAAAGTAGTTTAGTAAAACGGTTGAATATTGTAATTATAATTAAATTAATTTCCGCATAAACTTTCGCAAATTTTTTGTAGAAAAATTTAGTATTGCTGAAAATATATATTGCTGTTGATCGCTCATAACTATTGAATGCTACTAAAAGTCAATATTTTAAGCCCTATTCTCACGGTGAAACTGAAACTAATTATTTATTGAAAAAACCGAACTCAAATCATGATAAGAATTATGAAAGGGACTTTGATTTATTTACATATTTCTCATAGCCGAAGTGGATTGCTGTTAACGTTTTACATTACTTCAAATGTTATCCTCGAGGTTATCAACACCCAATAATCAAGGAGGATTAATTGAAAAATAAGTAATTTAATTAACGGAAGAGGTCAGCAACCTTAAAATTTTAATTATGTGGTTCGCTAGCCTCCGATATTCAATAAACTTACCGTCAACACAAAGTGATCACCTTATGCTCAAGAGATCTGCTCTTATTTCTTTTGAATATGATTCTGAAAGTTTGCTGTCAACGAACACATAATCGTCTTTAAGTCTTTTAAGTACCCGTTTTTCATCCTCTGCCTGCAATTTTCTTCAACTTCATGTTACAATTAACAGTGCTTCGCTCTATAAGTTTCCACCTTAGTCAGACTCATAATTCAAGTTCCAACTTTTTTGGCGATTCAGTCTACGTGATTTTTCGACCTCGCTTCTTCCTTATTGAGAAGATCTATCGTACCCGTTTCAGAAGTGTCGTCCCTGTTGCTATATTAGCCGGCATCTTAATTGCTGATTTTTCTCTTTTATATTCTATATTTTCTTCTTATATTTTTGGCGTCGGCTATTTTTCTAAATATAAAAACACAGTAGCAGGTGTAAGCAACATAAGTATCGATTCATATTACAAATACTATGATAGGACAAAAAGTATTATTAATTAGTTATTATTAATACTGTTAATTATTTGAATTATTTAGTTCCCTAGGAGAAACGGATATTGAAAATGTCTGATGGGCATGGCACTTGAAGCCGGGTCTTCCGGTTGGTTGCTCTATCCGTTAAGCCATCAGGAAATTCCGTTCGGGAGACTGTATGCAAGGGTTCGTGAGTTGGTTCGACTCAGCAGCATCGTTCACAGCCACGAATTCAGTGAAAATTTTCCTAGGCGCACGCATTTACGTGCGAAGTCACCGCAAACCTTTTCCCATGTAAATTATTTAGCTTGAGGTGTTGATATAACTTTCCGATATCGAAGCATTGATGCCCTATAGATTGCTGCACCTTGCTTAGTGCCTTCAGCTTGCCATGGGTTTCTCTAAGATAATATTGTGCTACCAGAATTCGCTTCTCAGAAATATTGTTCCTTTATACTTGTGACGTTACGTAATTGTAGGAGGAGAATTGATCATTGCTGCTTTACGTTAAGTATCAATGACACTGTTTATTTCTATTTATGAACCACCGGCATATTATGAAACTGCGAAGTACACCTCGTAAAGAAGCCTCGTCTCTCTTATTTGACTAGTTATTTTTTTATCTACTTTGCTCCGAAACATCGGCTTACCGGTTATTCGGGATAATCGAGATACCTCTTAGTTACCTCTTGTTAAGGTTTCAGCTTTCATTTTGACATTCCTGTCAATGGCTGGCGTAGAAAACGAACCTTTGATTGTACTAATTTCGCATTTCATCATTCTGATTTCTAGGTGAACCCCTTCCTTCTCGGTATGCTTAATTTAAGGCGCATCAGCTTGGTGCGTAATATTTCGGGAAACTTTCGAAATCCATTCTAAGGCAATGGGGTCCCTTTGATCGACACCATTGCTCTCTATCCCGGAAAAAGACGTTAGCTTCGCTTGAAATCCATGATTAATTACACGCGATAAATTTGCACTGTCCTAGCGTATCGGTATTAGAAAATCACCGCAGTGCTAAAAAATTACTATAATTTGGTCATTGCATTCATTCGGAGAATTTTAATTGAGATTTAGCGGTGAAATCTGATCTTTGCGAATCTCTGTTTTCGGTTCTTTTGTTTCGAAACTTGGCGATTTTGTTTTTTTTTTTGTTTCAAGTCCCATCCTTCTGAGCATTAAATCAGTATAAAGTATATTCGAACTCTTTCATCGAGTTTTAGGATCCAATTTTTCTGTTAACAGATGCTGCTTGTACATATCTTCTGGAGCGTAATGATCTTTGACGCATCCACTAATGTGACGGTAATTTTCCCCTCAGTTATTGGACTATATTTCTGACAATTAAAGAAAAGGCACTGTAATTTATTTTTCAGCAATAGCGTACATTAGAAGGACTGTTTTGAATTATAGGACGAACTACTCGTTAATTCCAGTTGAGTTAGTTAGCTGTCTATGCTTTGCGAAAATAAAATTTCAATTATTTAGAAAAGTGGTGAATTCCACGTTATTTTCTAAAATTGTGTGATGGGTTTGGCCTTATCAAAAAAATTCGGAAAATGCTACGAAAACATTTTAAAATGACGCTATCATTACTATTGCTGGAGAGAATTTCTAAGGCGTAATATATCGGTAGCAGTGGTCTAAAACATTGGGTAGCTCTTTATATCAAAGGAATAGAAGTGGATATTATCTGAGTAATGAGAAGGTGGGGACCCAATTTTCCAAGAAAATTAGATTTTCAGAGTGAAATTAGTATTTCTAAAAGGATTTCAATACTAGGCGAATTGCCTTCTGTATTACTATGTAATGTGGTCTGCGTTGAAGGAGGTCGGGATTATTAATGTACATCATACGAGTCGACACCTACCTATTTAATAATAAGCGCTTCGGGGATAACCTCTTTGCGTTTTTACGTGATTAAACCGTTGCTTATTTTAATTATTACGCTTCAAACTCATTGTTCAGTGATGAGATAAGTATACCGGCAGCCGATTGATGTGGAATCATACCCACTTATCTCAGGAAATCTTTAACTTGATTCTCTGGAAGCTAATAGCCAAACATATGAGTAATAACATTTGCACCGCATAGCATGCTATGGCGAAGATTCACAGTTGCTCAGTATGAAAATAGATTAATTCTTTGGGAATAACGCAGCGGTTGTGATGAAAATGTTTCATTACTACGGGAAAACCGAGCTTCTGTTCCCCTCTCTTTTATCAGAGTCTGGAAAATGTAGCTGACGTCTGAATGCTAATTACGACGGTAGCTTTATCTCTAGCGGCTGCCCATGAGGAAGTCATGATAAAGAGTTTCTTGGCTCGAATGAAAAAAAGCACACTTTTGTTTAACTCAGCTCACTCATTTTACTAAGGAGGACGTCCATCCTCTCCCAAATTTTTTTCGAGCGTCACTTTCGTGGGTAGTAAATTGCGGAAAAGGTGCGTGCGGTAATCTTATCGAAATGTCAACGTTGGAGAGATTACACTGTACTAGCGATTCAGTAGTGACTTCTATTACAAGTACGGCATTAGGTAGGGTTATCTCATTCAATAAAACCTGATAATGGGTCGCTTTCGAATAGAGAATTTTCTTAAAAAAGGTAAGCGTAATGTTAAACTGGAGTTATTCGAAGAATGGTACCAATTTACCATTACGCTTACCCCTTTTAAGAAAATTCTCTTTCCAAAAGGCAACCCAATATCTGGTTATTATTATATTCATCGAATAATACCAGATTACCGTTTCTTATCGAAAGAGACTTCTTGATTGACTTCATTCCATATTTCTCTTTCTCATTTTTCTTCAACAGCTTAGTTTACTCTCTTGTACTTTGTTTATTAAAGAGGTTTCAGCGTAGCAAATTATATCGAAATACAGCTCAGGGTTACTTAGAGACACATTGGTTTGAAATTTATGTCAAATAATGTTCTATGAAGTAGGTGAAATAAGTAGCCAATATGCGATAATCAATAAGTAATGCGAGTCAAATAAAGTAGGAAATAAATCCTTTATTCACCAGGGATTCTCCTACTTTTTACGTCCTTTGGGTTACAGTTACGTGTAAATAATTTCGGCGATGATAATCCACCGCAATTCATATTTTGAATCCATATCAAACTGGAGACCATTGGATACTTTCTCGTCTTAAATTTAAGACGCAGTAGCTGAGGTTCTCCTATCCATTCCTATTTGTGCAATCCTATTATCGCGAACAGCCTCAATCCTCATCTTCTATGAAAGCGTCTTTCCCTCTCCACGGCTTATGTTATTCACTGGTGCAAGGTTTTATGTAAAAAATATCCTCCAGGCTGAATGTTATACCGGCAGACTCCTACTATTCTCCCATTAGCGGTTGCAGTATCATTTCTTGCATAGAATGGCCCTCCGAAAAGAACTTTGAAAAGAGATGTGAAGTCCAACGACAGCAAACGTAAGCCAACCGGATTCATTTAGACTTTCCGTCTAGAAAAGGTTGGTCGTTGTGAACACAAAACTGTATTTCATACCTATTGTCCACTTATTGGCACCGTTACCGGGCACGGCGTGAAATCCACTGTATGGTGGTCCGGCAGGCGATAAATGGTCTCGAACGCACGGGGCTATGGAAGCAACAGACGTGATTGACGCATATCGAGCAAAAAATCTCCCTTCCTCGTGGCCAAGTCCTTTTGCAAATGGGTTCCGATGATACCACTGCCATTGTGCTCGCTCTTCGACCTTCATACTTATCTGTCTCGAATTATAATCTTTGTGGAATCCGAGAAACTGCTATATGTTTGTGTAAATTATTATTTATTTAATATTTGTTTATTTTGGATTTCCTTTTATTTTCTGTGCATAGATATTTTGTAGCGCTTGTTTCTCCGATTCAAATACAAATAAACGTTTATTATAAAAGAAAATTAGTCAAATCCTCTTAATGTCGAAATTCCACAAAGTGGAACCTCATGTAAAACTTTGCGTATCGATCTATCCATCTTGCGTACGTTGCTATGTTTGTATTCATATATAATACAATTCGCCTTTGTATTTCAGACAAGATTTTTGTATCATGGACAGGCTCTTTGTCTATGAAATGCATTAAACATTCAGAGGTTGCTAAAGAAAGATTTAATCAAGCTCTATTGAGTATTTAGCACAGGTAAGCTACCATGGCCAACGTCGCCAAAACAGCAACCGTTTTCTCGTCAATGAAATGATGGTTGATTTCTTCTTAGCCCCTTCCTGATTTGGTCTGTCCATTCTGATCTTGCTGCCTGGTCCATTGGTGACATCTCTGTTGGTGAGGCTAAACAGTTAAGGATTCGCTGCACAAATATATCTCAATGAGAGTGGGGATGGATACCAAGCGGCGCCATTACAATTCAATATTCTTGTTTTTGTAGTCAATATTTGTACTAAAAGGATTCGAAATTCTAAGTTCAGTTTAGTATGGATGCAGCCGTAAGGCTACTGTTTTAATGGGAGTGACTTAACGAACTGAGAAAATGAAAATAAAAATAGACATTTACCCGTACCACATAACGTTATGTGGTACGGGTAAATGTCTATTTTCATTTTCATTTTCTCAGTTCGTTATGGCTTCCTACCACAAAGTCTTGCCAGAATCTATTGATGGGAGTAACTTATTGTTTACTTTTCTGCTTCAATCATATTTCAAAAATGATGGTGTCGAACATTGTATCGAAACGCTAAATTATTTGTGAAACTCCTTTTCAATGGTTTACTGTTATTATACTCATTAAACTTGAAATTGGAAAATAAAGGTGTTGCATTTAAATAAGACACAGTAAATACTTATTTTGAATATCCACATATTATAGTGTAATAAATAGTAATACATTTCATTTATCGTTGTTAAAGTTCATATCTTCTTCGTTGCCGACCTCGATGGCGTAGTGATTAGCGTTTTTGCTTAGTAACACTGAGGTCCTCTGTTCAAATCCTGGTAAGGGCAGTGTATTAATGTGAGTTAACAAAAGGTTAATTGTGTCGGTGGTCTCCATGTTGTCTCAATAAACTAAACTTCGTCCAATGAATTGAGTTTGGCTTAATAGTTAATGTTGTTATCTCTCTCCAATGCTTCATCATCTTTGATCCATTTTTTACTTTGCCATGGAAGGCTTTATTCTCTTCCTCCTTGTCTCCGGCCGGCCCTGGTAATAATTTATACATGTGGAGTGGCAGAAAGGACCCGATTGTGTAAGGGTTAGGAAATGTAGGAGCAAAAGACGGAAAGAGCGAAGGTAGGGAGAGGTGCGGTGTTGTCTCGCCTCTGGACATGTGTTAGCGGCTGCTATGCTGCGGTGGCCTCTTTTGTTTTTTCGTTGCCATTCACGCCCCATCTCTCGCACGTATTCACAGGGCGTCCAAATTTGGGCTCGGCTCGCCACCTCGCGGCATACCGCAAAATTTTCCGCCTTTGCGAGCTTAAGAATCGTTTTGGGCCATCCTCCCGTGATTTGGGCAGGGGCCGCATTGGAGAAAGGGAAGGCTTCTGGAGAAAAGAGGGCTCGTTCATCTTTTTGGTCATTTCCTTCGCGATCTGCTTAGTGTCAGAGGAGGAGAGGTACCGTGAGAAGCTACTCCCCTCGGACCCACGTGGTTTCCTCACTTTTTTTGCTCGCAGTCTGGCCGAGGGCTGCGATTAGTTTCTCTTCTTTTATGCTTCTCTCATTCCTCGTTACGAGATTTCTGAGGATCGCGAGTTATGCCTTTTTTATCGCCTTTTTTTCTTGGAAACCGCGTGCTACTACGCTCGAAGATTATCAAGGATCGATACAAGAAAGGATCATTATTCCGTCTAATGTGGTTTGTGAATGGTGTAAGATTTGAGGCTAAATTGGTTACAGAACGGGTTGTAGAGGAAATAATCCGTAATATACTAAATGGAAAATTCTATTAGATCTATTTTTCGTATTTCTCTATGGATGACCCTCGGAGTGTGTTATATGTAGTCTTACACGTTGTGGTGGTCGTTATTAAAGATAGGTTGTTTCTAATTAGTTGGAGTATTTTTCTCTTCATATGCCTCGGCGTTTCAAATGAATTGTATCAATGGGAAGTATCTTGAGTATACAGGTTTTTCCGAGCATTCATTCCTCCACTATTGAGAATCAGTCCTAAAATATATATCTATAAAATATATAAAATATAGTGAATTCGCGAACATTTATTTGTCTGAATTTAAATAGTTTTATGATTTTGAATGGAAACTTTCATTGCGAATAATTTTCACTCGTGACAATTTTAAGTGATAAGTGGTAGTTAAAAACATCGATATTAACTCCATTTTAAGATAATTATTCGGAATTGCGCACTTTCTCTCTTTAATCACCGTATTTATTTCTTGAAACTCGCGCAAGGCTCCTCCTGATAATATAAACATTATTTCGGAACCGGTCGAAATTATATATCTTTGCGTCATTTTTAGGGGAAGTATTTGGCTTTAATCAGGATCCTTTCAGTTACCTTGATCAGAATTAACTTCCACAGCAGGTTTAAAATGGGCTCAAAAGGCATAAATTAACCCAGCTAAAATTGGATCGCTCTTCTCTGGTAGCTCTAACATAGTAGTTTTTCCAAGGGCTCGTTCATTCAACCTCCTGCTGCATCCAATAATTTCCTAGGATTCTACGAAACCCTGCGTAAAAACTTTTTCATCCTTAACTTTCGATATTCGAAAGGTCGGGGCCTCGAAATACCGATATTACGAAAGATGCTATCTCTCTTTTCTCTTGGATCAAATCTCTCCAAAATCCAAACCACTGCTGGATATCCTTTAAGTTGGGATTCATCGGCCTCCTCCGACTCCCCGAAGTCCTTAAACGCCGCGCACCTTCTGTCATCCGGTTTCAAAGTCTCGCTAAGGGTCCCTTAATCCCGCGAATCCCTCTCTCAGATCCGTCTCAATTGCCCGGATTGCTGTAGTAAACGAGGAAGCCCTTCGCGGATCGATTCTTTTTTCTCCATCTCTGGAGAGATCAGGTCGGTGCCGGAAACGGTGATGGGCGGTATTGGAAGAGAGCTTCTGGAAATGAGCGCTCTGCGCAGAGAACCTGTTCGACAATGCGGACCGTAATGGAATGCGCTAAGCCTGAACCAGTCTCTTTAATTGTCCCCTCGTTGTGTGTCTACTGCATCGGCTGTCATACGTGCGTGTCCCCGAGGCTTTGGAATGGGAGGCCGCGGAGACGCCGTTACCGTCGAGTGCATCGGAAGGTCTGCCTTAAAAACCCACGCAGTCGGCCGGGTCGCGCGGCCGCGACCAGCCTTCCATCTTATTTCCTTCCTTCTCTGCCAAGCCATGCCTAAGCACGTGGATAGAGGTGTTCCATGACGTGATAGTTCGTCATCAGAGGATGTCAATGGTAAACTTATCCAGGATTCCTCCTAGAGTTATTCACGCGAATGATTTCGTTTCACTGCTGGGGCGGATTTAAGCCGTCAGAGGCGAAAAGTTCCAAGAACAGGTCGAGGCCCCCAGTAGGAATCACGAGAGTAAAGTTGCTCATTTTGTCAGGAAATGAATGGAAAAACCTGTCATTGACAATGCAGTCGCTTCTCTGCTGCTAAGAATAAACAAGTTATCGAAGTATGAGTCGTATTTCTATCAGTTGTATTGGGTAATAAGTGGTCCTATTATACAGTGAGTCAAATTATGTAATATACTCAATCAAAATTTTACATAGAAATACTCAACGCACATAGCCTTTACAAGAAGCGAATAATTAGAGCTCATTAACGCATCGTACCCCTTCAGTTACATTCAATAGGTATGCTATAGAGATATACTAAGCATAGTCTTGTTAGGCCTCCTATATGGTTGAAGCCCTCAGTTAGCACCTTGTGCGTCTAATTATAAATCCACCGCTGTTACACCGTTAACTTCCTCCTGTTATTCGCGACATACGCAAAACCTTTTCAGAATTTCCATCGCACTCCGAGCTGCTCCTGTTATTTCGTAAAAGATATTTTTGTAATCGGTGATGACTCCTTATGTTTCATACGCTCTTTCTTTTTACTTGTCAGTTTAATAAAGTTTTCCTCAGAAAGAATTTGCTTCTCGTTTTATTTTCGTAGATTACACCCATATCTACGTAAATACTCTCCAGGCCGTCTTTAGTCGTATTAATCATATATAATCAATAAAGCAAGTGATCGACTGCGAATTTAACAAAAAAGTTGGGTTTTATCGCTCCATGCGTAAAATGTCTTTTGTGCTATTTCAGCAACTGTGGTTTCCTAAGGGAGGGCCTAGGGAAAGGAATTCAGAAAGAAGAAGAAAGAGGCGTATGTAGTGATATGTGGTGTATGTTATTCCTTTACGCCTTCCCTACCAAAATGTTTCCTTGATACTTGTTTTTCGAAATTTACCGACAAGGTAGTCATTATATAGTTAGTTAAATATTATTTCTTACTGAATTAATGTAAACTTTCAGCAAGATTCAGTTAAACCCTGTCAGCAGGGTCTCAATTGGAGATCTTTTTGAATGAAATTTATCAAAATAATTCGCAGTTAGCTTTCCAATATTCTTCATCTTACAATCAGGTTTAATTTTCGTTAGAATACCCTCTCTTTGTATAAATGATTTTCAATTTTCCTTTTTCCATTTTGAGGAACAGCGAATCGCGAATGAAAACGGCTAGGGATGGGGTTGGGTTATTCCTTACTTGTTATTCCTTAAAAACGGCTACTTTGTGTTTACACCGAATTCGCTTAAGTTGTTTTTACGATCGTGCCGTGGTTCACATAGATGCTTCGAAAATTATCGCACGGAGTCTTGTCAAATTTCTATGACATTTTTCCATTTTTTCGAAACTTCCGTGCTAATACATCGGGATAATATCTTTTCTTCGCTTTGATGCCTCTAACCTCTGATAAATATTGATTATCTTCTGTTATATTCACGTTTTATTTTTATGAGAAGTCCCAGCTGATTTGCGTTAATGCCTTGAGTATTTCCCTGTCAGAGTGATAAAATATTCTTTAGGAACGTTACAAGGGAAGGAACGCATATGCTTATCGGTCTTGGAAATACGTAAATCATTAAGAATTCAAGAAGGGAGAATAACTAGTCAATTAGTTGATACGATTACTTACGTCGTTGGCCTGAATTGGTTATTTTCTGTATTGTCTCTTTTTGAGTGCGTAAGAGTACTTAAGTAATCCTTAAAGGAATATTTTCTTCTATATCATTCTCATGAAAACGTAATGAGTGAAGACGTTATATTACAAACGTGGATTTAATCTAAGGTATATCCAGTAAATCACTTCTAGAGTACATGTCACATCAATATAAGAATGCTTGTAATTTGTGAACCTTAAGATTGAAGTAAATATAATTATTGATACTTCCTAATTTTCATTTGCAAAGATCTGCCAATCTTTGCATATGATTTAGCAAAATTAGAGTTAGCGGAAACTTGTGATGTTACTATCCACGGAACTAACCACTCATTATATTTATAAAATACTCCTTTGAAGTAATGAAGTAAAGTACGGCGAGCTCCAGATACCGAGGAAGAAATCTACTGGCAGTTAATATTAAATGGAATCACAAGGTTTTAGAGATTAAGCTGGAATATTCCTACTTTAGGGATCAAGTGTGGCACAGAGTCAATCACAGCCCTATTTCTGCTATGGCTTAACTATCTCAGCCGACCTTTTATGGTGATTCTTTTTCATTAAATTTATTGCCGCGCTCTTCTTAAGAGTTTATTATATAGCTCACTCTTAAGCATTTTTTAACAGGTTTCTTCGACAACTTTTCATTGCGTATTTCCTTGCTTCTTAGATGAATAAAAATAGAATATATTAAATACACGTTTTTGTCTATTGAATAACGGTGCTCTCTCTGAACGAAGACAACTAAGCACCTCATCCATGCAGGTTACGTCGATGTTGATAAGTAAAGGTAATAAAACAATTACTTTTTATTGAATTTGGGAAATTGATTTTTGTAATGAAATGCTTTATCACCTGCGACAGTCAAAAGCACTTGATATTGCTTACGAGCAAGAATTACGGGAATATTACGAGAAGATTACGAGAGATATGTTAGATGTAATCCCACCAAAGTGTAGGCAAGATTATACATCTCATCCTATCTCTTCCTTCATCATTTTTGTTCGAAATTCGTTTGTGTGGCTTATTGCTGTTTAGATTTTTCCATTTTAGGAAATCATAGTAATGCGCATGTCCTTGGCACAAATGGTCATTCGGTGATTTATGCGTCACGTTGCGGAAAATTGAGTTTCACTGACAACTAGCGGACATTTATTGAAAGTGATGCGAGAGTTGGAACGAAGCCGCTCACGCAGTTTCACGGCAGATTTCTCGACACCTCCTCTTTGCGGAATATCGAGGAAGTTGAATCATGGATAATATTTCGTGGTATTTTAATGCGCCTCTCACTTATTGTTGACTCTGGAATGCTTAGTACTAGAATCTGTATCCAAGGGAGCGATAAAATCGAGATGGTTTGTTTGCTCGTTCATATCACGGCAATTGAAAAGCCTTTGCGATAAGGAAAAGCTCTCGCTTATGCTATTGTGCGGAGATTTAGACGTATCGAATTAAGGATGTGGAGTGCTACTCTGGGAATGGAATTTGTAACTTTTCATAGTGAGAATTCTAAGACAAAGGAATGGCTTGAACCGCATGGGTGCCGAGGTAGTCTGTGAAAAAATTTCGTCGGTTAACTAATTACCTTAAATTAGCGGTTGTCTAATTTCGAGACATCTCGATTAGAAGCATCGTATTTCTTTTCCTAATATTTCATCATTTGTCAACGTATTTAAGGTTGGGATATTTTTTGCTGTAGCAGTTTGGTAATTTTCTTCATGGCAAAAATTTGATTACGGCTGTGAAAATTTTTAAGCGTGAAAAGAATTACGTAATCGAAATTTTATTTTAAAATATGAACGTTAAGAAGATGTTAAAATGAAACACTTTTCATCAAATGAATAATTCAAACGATACCTCTGTCATTAACGTTTTCCATCGTATTCCTCCATTTTCAGTATCGCTTCCTTATATCTCTCCTGGTCTTAAAATCTCACCTTTGCTACTTATCCGTCGGACTCGATTATCTTTAATCTTGATTTCTGCTTCCTAATTTATCCTCAGATCTGCAACTGAAAAATCTTTCCATTTAATCTCCCCTTTTTTTACAAAGCCGTCACGAAAAAAGCGAGTTATCTCCTGACAGTGTATCTTGACCTAAGAATTCCCCATCGATATTTCTACCGATATCATTTCTTTTAGCGACCTTCTCGCTAACCGTTTTATTAGCCGCCTCGTATCTCGCATTATTGTTAATCTGCTCTCCTTAATCTCTGAGTTTCATTAATCTCCCCATCTTCTCCACCTTTTAATAACCGCGTATCTTCTTCCTCGCGAACTTCCTCGATAACTGAATGGGGGAGTACAGATAGAGGCTACTCGACTACCTCTCGGCGAAATCCATCCTCGGCTACCAGTGGGACTGTTGGCGTATGTGGTGCGATGGACATCGGTTGGAAGGAGTGCGGAAGGGTTTAGGAGGGGGAGGCAGGAAGCGGTCATGTGTGAGGTGGTTTGCGTGCTGTTTTTGTTCAGCCTACCTACGTATTCAACATCGCCTCACACCATTTCCACCCACCCTCCGACTGCCTCCAACTGCCAACCTCGCTCACTACCATTGTCTGACCTCCAAAAAACCGCCCGGTCTCTCCCCCGCCCTCCCCCTTTTAATATCCACCCACATCCTATATATCCACCCCTACATCCCTTCCGGCTCACCCCAGTCAGTACCTCATCTCTCCCATTCCCCTGTGTCAACCTCCCCTCACTGCACATCAAATCCAGTCCCATAAAAAAGCCCCACTCCATCCCACTTACCCCCTCCATTTCCTTCATCCACTCCTTTTCCTGCCTTACTAAACCGTGCAGACCCTGTATATATCCGCCCTCTGCCTTTATCCCGTCCCCCCGCCCCTTTTAGGTTCCCTCACTCCACCGAGTACTCTCTCGTCCCTCCGTAATCTTTCCCCATACCATCTCGTCTCTTAACCCACCTGTAGACGTTTTTCTCATCCTTTTCTTTCCGCTCCTTCATATACTTCTCCGATCGCATTCCTTCTCTCTCTTTCCCCCCTCCACTCTTCTTTCGTCGGAACATTCTTCTCCCTCGACATCAAACCCAATTCTGCGGCCACCCCGACCATTATCTCTCCGCCTCTGGCAGCATCCTCCCCTCTTCGGGAGTTTATTGCATCTTTTTCGTCGCTCGAAATCTCGCCGTTTTGTCCTGATGGTTGCATTGCGATAATTGAACTCTATGAAAGCGTTTAATGCAGATTTTCTCATCCGGTGGGATCCGTGCCATCGTTGAAGTCTAATAGAGGTAGGACTCGTACAGTTTGACGTCGTTTTATTTTAGTTTTCCATTTTATTTTCTGACATTTCATTCGTTCATTTTCTGACATTCATTCCTTCGTTGCAAATAATTCTCAGGTATGTTCTCTTCCAATCATCAACAAACTAAAAATTTGTAAAATTTAAAATCGCGTCAATTCAAATAACTTATTCCTTGTGCCTTGGTGAGACTTGGAAGCGTCGAGATTTTGTTAAGTGTTTCTTGAGACCACAAAGGTGGGGAAACATTTAATAATGAACCGCATAAGGTGATCTACGTAGGTTCTATTATTTCCTACCTCGCAATGAAAACAAATGTTATTTCTTTGATTTACATCTACATATGTATCCTGCAATCCGCCCTTCGGCGCATGACATGGGGGATTTGTCATAAGTGTATTCATTGAATGATTCGTAATAGAACGTAATCGCTATATTTTATCGCTTACGAATAGAACATATGGAGAGTTTTCAGATATTTCTGCCGTAGATATAGAGTAAAAATCTTGTTTCGTATAATTGTCTTCAAGGAAGATTCTGTAATCGATAAAGTGATTCCTTCGTTACCCTGTACTTTGCTATCTTATCGGCACAGGTAAAATTAGTCGTCCATTGTAATTTGCCCATACAAGTATTTACCATGTTTTTCTGCGTTTATTTATACGCCCGAACAGTCTTCGCAGTAGCTGCCAAGTTGACTGGGTACGGTATTCTTTTTGATGAGTAGAATGCCTTTAATTTTATTGCGAATAGTGTTTTGAACTTTTCTGTTTTTATTTAAAGTCTTTGTAAAGTAGATTCTATGTAAAAACGTAGTTTATTCATATGTTTATTAAGCGTGATCGAATTCTAAAGTTTCTATTGTTTTTGTTTTATCTAAACTTTTTATTTTAATGAAAACCATAGCCTGATGAGTGAGGGAGATGAATTTTGAAGTAGACAGTAGTAAACCACTAGAAAAATATTCGTAACATTTTATATGGAACATAAACGAACTCTAGGATATCGTATTCTAGCAACTTATCAATTGATAAGGAAGTTTTATAACTACATTCTTTCTAATAATTTTACCGAATCAATTCAATTAACACAAGAGGATTTACAGAAGAAGGTTGTTACTATATCTCTCCCTTTTATACATGCAAATGAGGCATACGCTGCATGTCGAATATCTACGAGCCTTTACATTTATTGAGCTCTATGTTTGGAGATAAAATGTGGCGGAGACACTGGTTTTGTTCTTTGGCCATTGGTGAGCGGGAAGGTTGGCAAATGCGATTGACCAACAGAGAAAAACCAATAGGTAAGGGGAAGGAATGGGAAAAAATCTGTTTCGCGGTGGTCCGAAATTGATGGAATCGATATTCACTTCGCGTGATCGATGACGAGAAATTGTTGATCTTTCCTTAACGCGGTGGAAATTATAAGGTTCGCTAAAAATTAAGCCGCCATCAATAAGAATTTGGTGATATTTGCGTTACTTGTTAGCGTGAATTGTGGAATTCACTTATCGAAAATCGTTCTGTAATTGGGAAGGCTTCCACAGTCGTACGAGATCCCCAAATCGGTCTTTTAACTATTGATATTTTATTTTCATATAATTGGATACTTTAGGAAAAAGCTCACCAACATTTGATATGATGAATTTTATGTATCTATTAATATATATTTCATATTCTGTTTTATATCAGAATAGTATTGTATTTTCAAACAATGGGACTGCTTTGCTTGTGATATTTCTGGATAATTATTTCTTGTCAGAAATGTAGGTACATAATTAAGTTTATTTTTGTTTTTGATGTTGCGCGTTATATATATTTGATGTAGCAAAACTCTCGCAGAATGTAGAGCACTCAGCTACTCATGTTCGCCTTATAAATTCGCAATGAAACGAAACTTGCTCAGACATGTGACGGTACGAGTTTCTCGTGCTTTTTGAATTCTCTGTTTATTACTCTTTGGACATAATCCACGCCTTTCTTTAACCCGATTACAAGACATTCGACAGACCGCCTTTCTTTTCCCATGATATTAGTTGACTTCCTTTATCTATCACATTTTAGGTCAAACGTCGCGTAAGTATAATTTCAGAAAATTAACTTCATTCTCATTTCCTCCAATAAAATGCCACAGTTATCCTTATAAAGCCAATTTTCGCGTTTGTCCTACTAAGTAAATCGTAGCCAATCGTTGAGCAGTGAGACTCATCAGGATTATATGAGCGGCCTATGTTTTCTGGGACGTAATCTGTTTCAAAAAGCTTTTTTAAAATATACTCTCCACAAGTTATATATTTAAACAACGATGGTTTCGGTGTTTGGTCACACAATCATCAACCTGATGATGGTGCCACCTAACACCGCAAACGTGATCGTTACCTGTGGACAGTATACCGTATTACTTTAAATTTTTTTTAAAAATATGTAGTTCCACCATATTATAAATATACCACCATACACCATATAAATTGTAATAAATTTTAAGAAGGGTACTGACAAAGTATAATTGTAGCTTATACTCTAGCCTATTAGGATCTATAGTTGTTCTTTCAATACGTGCACTATTGCAATATTTATAGTGGATGCTACATCAGTATAAAATATACAGTGTACAAATTTGGATTCTAGCTCTCTTTCTCAACAAGGTAATCTCTGCTTACGAATCGAGTTATCTAGGCTAATGTACATTCGTAGTTAAAGAAAAATGTCTATTGCAATATTTATAGTGAATGCCATATTTGCTGCATCAGTATAGTGTACAAATTTGGATTTCTAGCTCTCTTTCTCCACAAGATAATCTCTGCTTACGAATCGAGTTGTCTAGACTGCTGTATGTTCTTAGTTAAAGAAAGATTTCTTGAGTAATTCAAGGAAAATTTTAATTTTATTTATCGCTAAGCTGATTTCAATGCACCACCTGTTCACCGCACAAGTTTTTGTATCGATTCATAGCGTAATTTTTCACGTAGCTGTCGTCAAGTGGTCAGATCGCCTTCTCGTGTAAAGCGGCTTCATCGGCAATAATCGCGAGGCATGCTAATTGAATGATGTGAACATCGTTTCATTAGGGAGATACGCATGAGTTGCCATTGACAGAGTTTAGGTATAGCTCGCTTCGAAGACGGAGTCACCTCTGAATGGAGGGAGAGGAAGGGTCGAGAGTCGACTGGTAATCGCTTCACCGGTTGCTAACCCACTTTATCGGATTATGGAAGAGAACGCTATTGCAGTGTCTTTTTCCAGGCGTTGATGCAACTCGAACTGAAATCACAGGCTTCTTTTCTTTAACACTCTCGAGTAATTCAGAAGTTAATAGAGATGGAGGGGAGATATGAATAATAAATTACCCTTAGGGCGGGATTTAATTATGAATGTTGATACATGTTTGAGGGCAGATAAATGGAATATTACCCTTTTAGCTAAAAATTGATTTTTATTTTATCACTTGAATAAACGGAAAAAATGCTAATTTTTCTAAAATCAGATCTCTTAATATTATATGTACCTGAATACTTGTGCACATAAGATTATTTATATATTCCATCGAGCTTGTCCATCTGTTTAACTTGGACAGTTAATGAAAACTCAAGGTGTAAATCCCATTAACCCTGTAAGGGACTTTACGCGGATAATTATTTTATTGCAATTATTTGTTCATCTTGGGATAATACTCATACGTCAACACCATTTAATCTCGTAATTGTTATTTTTATTCATCAAAAATCATGTTATTTGTATACATTCATTTTTTATTTATTTATCCTTCGATATATTACTGGAAATTAGTTTTTCATCGTAATTTTTTAAACTGTCGAATAATTTCACCGTAAACATCTCAATTCATAATATCTTATGATTAAAGGCAAATCGTCTGAATCGAATTTTTTAGATCTCTCAAGCAAATTTCCCATACGAAAATTATGATATTCAGGAGATAATCTTGAGTGTTTTAAATTCAAAAAAACCACAATGGAAAGAGTAAACGTTTCTTTGATTCCAAACAAATAAGGATATCAATACCCTGTGTTTGCCCAGATTTACCCCAATACCCAGATTTGCGTCTCCCTTGACTTTTTATGCCAGGATATCACTTTTCGTGCCACAGGTGAAACTAAATACCTATCCATCGACGTTATTTGGGTGCAACTACCTGTGTTTTCTCCCCGATAACGCTTTGAGGGAGTCGTCTTAAAGTGATCCATCTGATTCGATGACGTGATTTATTCCCATCCTCCCCCCGCAATCCCCTTCTCCCCCTTCGCCGGCAACGTCCGGGAGTCGCTCCCCAACCAGCTAGAAACGATGCCATTCCGGGAATTTTCATTTCCAGTTTAGAGCGACATATTTCCTTCCCTCCTTTAAAGCGGCCGACTCCTACCTCCCCTCTCTCCTTTTCCCCCTCCCCTCATCCGCATTCCTCCTCTGCTCCCATTCCCTGCTTCCCCCCAGCTCCCATAATATCCCCTTCGATAATAAGGCTTTTTGTCGCGTTCCCATCATGCAGCTTTTCTCCGTAGTCCTCAGTCGATTTGCAACCCCCCACTCCAACCCGAGAACCATGGTACGATCCCTTATGTTTACCCCTACCACACCTTGCTCTCCAACCAAGCGACCACTTCCTCCCATACGATCATTCTTTTTATCATCTTCCAAATGCTGCTCTGTCTCACCACCTCCCGCACTTCCTCCGTCTCAGTAAAAGTTACCCTCGTCTTCGACAGGCGGAGATGGACTGGAGCGATTAGAGAGGGGTCTCGTCCGGTTGTGTCGCGGTGAAACTAATGTCGCGTATTGATTTCCTGCGGGGGTTGTAATTGTTGCTGCCGATGTGCGGATACCGTGTGCTGGGGTTGTGTCATGAGATGCTACGCTGATTCGATTGAGATCTGAGATTGCCACTTGGTGCTTCAAGGGACTTCCATTTTAATCCTAAGGCTTTCGATTTTATTTCCTGTATTAATCTTTGGAATCAAAGAAGCCATAATATATCATCAGATGTCTCAACTCATTGGCATTTTATACGATTTTGCTCAAAAGATTTTGAAGGTAAACATGTGTATTAAAATTCGTGCGTTATAGATAGTAACAAAAGCAAGAAAGTTCTCCCACGTCTCTAGACAGTGAAAGGTTGTAATTTTTATTTATCAATCAGGTATAACTTATATTACTCAGCGTTGATGTAATAAATGTCAAGTAAATATTACCTAATAACATTGCTTTTATTATAAATTTATCCGTAATCTGTTGAACAGTTTTTGAATTGCGATCCTAATTTCTTGAATTTATCGACAAAGTTATCTATCTTCCCATACTAATTATGCGATGTATTCAATGTATAAAATTGTTTTCATATTGTATTCGAATTGACAATATGGAATTGACAATAATAATTATATAACGATATAAATATAATGTAAATTGACATTATCTGTTCTTTTTCTGGTTTCTTTCACTAAAAATATTGATTTTCTCTCATCCGTATTGCAATGTATCATTGCTTTACTTAGAAATATTTGTTTTTGAGAAATCGAGTACGCAAGGAATCATGTAATTTGTCATAAGATTTCTAAACTTTTCTCTCACTTTCCGGAGGGCCAAATATTCGTTTAAATTTCCTAAGTACAATTTCCATTTTAAATGTTTTCCAATGTTGTAATTTACATGTATGTGGTACGTAATTTGTGACATCAAGGATATTTTGCAATACAGAAAAAGTCAACGCAAGAAGAAAGCCAACATGAGAGTTATCTCCATCAGGGACTAACGTAGTCGAGGGTTTGGTGAACGTATTTCTATGAAATTGATTACTAGGGTCTAGTTGAAATCAAATTTTACTCTTTTAGCGCTTTAAAGCCAACATATAGGCTTAGTATAGAGGAAGCCATGCTATATCAAGATGTTTTGTAATATAGCACATTTACTTCCCATCGTGCTGCTAAAACTTTTGAAAGTTATTCGGAGACTTTTAAGCGATCTCGTTACGGTTTAAAGAGAGGCAAGGAGAGCGAAACTTATCGCGATGGGATTTTATGACAGGGGAATGAATTACGAGGGGGAGGAGTAATTTATGCCGTTTCACATCAATCTGTGGTTACGGCGCACGGCGAATATGCTGCTCTCAGAGTGAGTGCAATCCGTCCACGAGTGTCCATCTGCCATACGCCACGTCCGGTTGGCACCGCTTCGCACGCTTTATTTCCCAACCTTCCGTCATACGGTGATGTATCCATAGCTTGGTTTCTCTATACCATTGCTGTAATTGTTTTCATGTTATGAACGGTTAAGTTTGACGGTTACAGAACGTAAGCTAATGTAGATGTACAGTACACCAAATTTTGATCGGAATTCTTTAGCTCCATGCGGTACACGAATATGTGAATTTACTTACTAAAATTCGATTCACATTTATACCTTTATTTTTGATCATCAAAAGCATTCCATATTTATATTTTGGTTTAGTTGGGCAACGTTGGTTTGGTTGGGCAACCTTGGATTGGTTGGGCACGGAACGTTAACTAAAATTGATTTTGTTACATTCACTGAAAACTTTCGTAGGAAATAACGATTAAACGTATAAAAAACGCCAACATTTTTTTCTCGCTGAAGTGTCAGATATGTTCGATACGGCACTGTCCGGTAAGATGGAGTAGGTCCGGTGGGATGGATTCAAGTGAAATTTGAAATATTTCTTTGAATTTCTCACTTTAAATGACATGAGATCACAATATATATTTCTGACAAAATTAGACTAAATTTTTAATTTTTCTCCGAATGGAAGTTGTTGCTTGGCTCGAACCTATGAATGTAGTTTTCCACTTGCATCCTAATGGAACCCTACCGATGTATCCCATGGTTTCTTCGCACGTTAGAACACAAAAAATATTTATGGCTCTCTTGATCTGATTGCAGATAATCTGAAATCGGTTTCCTAATTTGTATAGCTGTAATTACTTTGCCACGCCTTGATTTTTATTCTCGAGGCCGTCGAATCTGAGCGTGTGATCAAAGCGAAACGATTATTTCGGCTTCGGATAAAATTTTATTGCATGAGAGAAGGCTTTATTTTATGGCTACTACGTATATTACACGTTTTACACAATTCACAGGGTTTAACTAAGTCTTATGCCTTATTTTAGTGATTAAATTATACATTCCAAAATTATGAGCGTAGATTTTTGATGTTGAAAACGCTTAAAATAATAACCTAGAGCGTAAAACCTTCACTCAGCCGTGACAGAATGGAGAAACGTCCCCTCGACGACTATGAATTACTTTTTTTTTGCTATGTTCAAACGTTAACGTATTATCGTACATATATATGAATTCAAGTTCTTCCTCTTACTGGGCTCTTAGGCAGCCAAGTGATTCCCGGTGGGGACCTACATGCAAAATGGCATAAGATGTTGAAACACTTTCACCAGTAATACTAATAATAATATAATCTTCCTCGTACTGGGATTAAGCAGACTGAGCAGAAATAGAATTAAAATGTTACGAGGTATTCGTTTAATTTAAAAAGTATTGTTCTAATCACATACAATAGCTTGAATTGAAATATTTTATAGTCTCTGCTCAAGTCTTAAATCGTCTGATTCGTTCATAAAAATATCAACGTATTTTGTAAAATTCGATGTACAAAAATATTCTAAATTCAGAAATTTTACGGAGTTAACTTTTCACGGCCACCAATATTTTTTCATCTGTCATTCCTGCATAAGTGCTTTGGAAAACATGTGAATCTGGAGAGTTTATTAGCTTACACGGGAAGCATTTTAATTTCCTATCGTTTGACTACCATACCATACCCGCTTTTATTTCATTTTAGGGTAGGAATAAAGGTTTATCAAAGGGTTCTTGGAAGAAATGAGAAGTTGCTCAGTAGTTCAATTTAGAAAAAAATATTAAATAGTTCCCTCCAAAAGATTTTAGAATGATTCCTCTATGATTTAATGATTCCTTTAATACTGAAGATTAAGTAATGTACTTTTTTCTTTCTATTCGGCATGTAGTCGGCCATATATCGGATTTTTACTCACAAACCGGCTGCGGACTGGTTAGCGTGGTTAGCGCTTCAACCCCAAGGTCCCGGGTTCGAGTCTCTGCCATTCGGATATTTCTGGTTTAGGAAATGGCTGTTTGTTTTCGTAATAATAATTGTTAAAATGTATTGGGCCCTTTCCGTTTCTGTTAGAGAAATAAATAAATAGACATATTGTATTTTTAAATAAAAGCATCTATCTTCTCAACAAATTGCATTTAGCTTCGACGTAAACGAATATGCACTGCTCTTAAATTCGAATAAATTAAAAACCTCAATTGAAATAATGACGCTCTCAACCGCTCTCTTCTTGTGAAAGTTAGAAACTTGGAATGACATCTCTTGAATTTCACAAAAAGAAAATTAATAAATTCATACCTCGAGTTACTCATACGAATTATTAATGGCATGCAGCATGTACTAAATAACTTAAATTTAGATTTACTGGGATTGAAAAATTAGTATTTTTGGACTAGCAAACATGGATGCAAGGAATTTGCGATACCTTGCGGAAGGTTTTAAAGCACTTTAAACGATAAAAGCTGCGTAATGCGATGTATTATGTTCTACGCATCCTCCCCTTAACTGAAAACCGGCTCATTTGTAATCGTTGACTCATTTAAAATGTATTAAGTGAGTAAAATATGCAACGGAAAAATTAATTATGCTAAATAGGTGAATTTAATTTCACTCATATTATCTCTGATGTATATGTACCTGTAAAAAGTACGTGTTACTTTAAATCACATTTTGAACCTAATAAAAGGAAATATTGACTTTGTTTTGGACTTGTTGATTTCATAAAGTTTTATTAATTCCAAATTAATCTTGGTTTTAAAATAGGCAGTATGTAAATATGTTCGAGTAACATTTATTATTGGCTTTAATTATTATTACATCGTTACGAAATTAAATACCAGTCGCTCTTACTCTCAATTTGCTGATGCAAAAGGTTGCATCAGCAAACATTATCCCCAGAGAAACCTTAAATTTAAGCACAGTTAAGTAAACAAACAAGGTGTACATCAGTCACAAAATATACTCAAAAAAAAAACCCTGGGTTACAATTAATTTTTCCGTTTTCGCTCACATTTGAATGTGAATTTCACCTTAGACTGATAACCGATGTATTTTTTTGCCATTCGTAAGAACCGTTCTTTAGGATCTAAAAACTTCTGCTCACCGCGAATCATATTTGATTCCATTTATACTAGCAGAAGGTAGATTTTTCTGAATCATAAACAACTAACATAAATCTAAATCCTAACCAATAAAATTCTAGACGCCTAAATTTGCGCTAATGTATCTCCTCTATCCTTGTAGAACATTTTGAAATACGGAGGGTTGGAAGCGAAACGATTCATCATCATCTTAATTTAACCATCCGGATATAGATTAGTTTAATTGACGCAGGTTTCCAGAACATCCTGTTGTAACTAATCGCTTTATTCCGTAAAAACTCCTAACCTCTGCATAAACCGTTGATTAATCGCCTCTCGTAATCTAAGTTAGGTCTTCCTCTATAATTCCTCCATTCAACCATTCTTCCCATCATTGTCTTTAGCGGACTATTGCACCTTAGTTTGTGCCCAGTGAAGTTTCCTCATTTTATCAATGGTCCAAGTAATTCTTGTTTAATTTCTTTTCCTAAGAACATCTTTATTACTTACTCGGCTTGTCCATTTTGTTTTTTCGTCATTGTTCTGTAGCGCCATTGTTTCTAATCTCCTCTCATCAGCTGCCGTTATGGACCTTGTTTCAAAGCCGTATATATTCCAAACAGACGGAAACTTCCTTTGGAAACTTGATGGAAGAATACTTTTGGGAGACGATTTTACTTTAAGGGAATATATATATATATNATCTCTTTTTCCATCGGCTATATCTTTTTCCGACGAAAACGATTCTCATTGGAGCGGTTCAACTTATATATATATATAGTAAGCAAATTTATAATTAATAGCATGCGTCCTTTAAATGTATTTTTATCTCTTTCCCGCTGTTACTATACGCCTCCACAAGGTCTCGTGCGTTAAGTTCAGATGGTTGTAAAATTAAGTAATTGGCGAAGGGTGTTGCTATGAAATAAATCGCTGTATAATTTCATCCTTCAAGAATCTGCGACCTGCCCTCATTACTCTTTAACGTTCTTCTTGTCATAGATGGGGTATGCGTAGAGCGTGCGCCAATTATTTCCCGAGGGCAGCCCTGTCAGGAGAAGACACATCTCCATTACTTGCTCCGCCCCGACGTCATGCTCGGGCCCTCTTCTCTTAAAACCTGCCCACCTTATCTCGGCCGCTCCTTCTTCGCGCACCGGTCATGGTAGCGCGACGCGGGGTCCACAAAAGAAGGTCCATCGGCCGAAGCGTTCATGAAAGCGTGACAGAGCAATCATCGCCACAGATTAGAGGCGTTGGCTACGCAACTTCCAAATCGCGCCGTTAGAAATCACGTCTGCTCGCTACGTAGAGTCTACGAACCATTATACATGGCTTCTTAACCATCGCTCTCGAGAGAGTCTTCCCGTTACGCACCTCTCCGCTGTATCCGACAGAGCCCCAAAAATAATTCATGCTTCGTTACGAATTCCGCGTTAAACCAGTGCTTACAGGCGTAACGCCGCGAGATCAATTAGTGTTTTTATGCTAAAATACCCCGCTTAAATGGGAAAAAACTCATAACGTGGCTCCCATTACAAACGATTTCTTTTTTCCCCTCTGGACTGCGGACAAAATTCGACTATTCGGTGGACGAGCAGAAAGGGAAGGATCTAATTATTTCCTTTGGTAGGATGGAGGAGGACGCTCGGAGGTGATGATTTTCGGTCATCCTTTGACGAGATCTTGCAGATAATGCTTTAGAATTTTCTTCAAACGCGAATATTTTTCAGAGAACGTCGGTCAATTTATTCGATATACTTTGACTATCGCCGTTATCCAATTGATTGGTGATTTGCGAATCATCCCCGCATGCAACAAATGTCGGTTATTTGAACTATCGTTGGAGTTTAGAAACGATGCCTTAAATGTCGACACCACGCATGGTTATTAATTCTTAGGAATATTAAAAAGGGTCTGAACATTTGATTTCTTAACTTGTACACTCATCGATATAAGTAAATATATCTTTCATCGGTGATTAAAAGTGGTGATCGAGAGCGCTCAATGAAATTTGTTTTTTATATATCGATAGTCTTCTTTAGTTGCGTGACGGTAAAGGTCTAAGGTCCTTAAACTCAATATTGCTGTTCTTTCTATGTAAACATTTGGGCCCATTCTAACCCGTGTCCGTCTCCTCTTCGGGGCTGTTGTGGGGCTTATGGATGTCTTATTGCAGAGTATTAAGGCTTCATAAATGCGAATGAAGTATTTCGTGAACTAATAATTGAAGGATGTAGTTTTGCACAGATATTTACTTCTTGGATTCTATTTAACTTAATTTTACAAACTAAACATAAGTCAATTACATTTATCTAGTAGAGAACTTGTGTTGAGTATAGCTGCAGCCCCACTTAGCACCGCGATTGTAGAATCTTTCAGGATTAATCGAGGCTTACCAGTTTGGTAATGTTTTTCTCAACCATTTAATATTTGAAAGCTGTTGGACGATTTCGGGGATAAATTACTTAAGCTCAGATTCAATATGCATCCTACCGAAAGGAAAAATTCAGATGGTATTATAAAATTTTCCTTTTACCATTCTTACTTTTACATTTTGGAACCCCTTCTGCGCGGACTAAGATCGGTTCTAGCGAAGCGGAGCAGGTTTTAGATGATGTATTCCGATTCTTTCCTTAGCGGAATGCCACATTATTTGAATAGATTGAGATATTGCTAATAATATGCATTTTTTTGGCTACTTGTTAAAAAGGGAGAGCGCGCATCTCATTTTTCCTTTTCTCTGTGCACGTGCGAACAAGGGCGGGCGTGAATGGCGAACCACTCGTGGGCAGCTCGTGCCTTTCGGGCGGCCACTTACCTCGCCTCTGGAATTCGGAAATAGTTAAAGATACTAATGGGCAAAGGTGGAAAGAGAGCGGGTGGTTGAAATTTCTCATTCACGACGGAAAGCGTCACTGAGAACGTTTTTACATCGGGTTTTCGTCGAATCCTAGCAAAGAAGCTGAATGTCACCGCTCACTCTCTCCGAAGTGAAAAGAAGTTGGTAGTCTAGAAGTGCCTTGTGATAACCGTCGGATTTTCATGCTGTTATTTATGATGATCATATTAGTGCTAAATCGTCTTTCAATTTGCGTAATTACCATTTATATGTATCTTAAATTTAATCAACTATTAAGAAGCTAATAAGAAAGATCCCTCTGAATGAAGTAAAAACGAGGAGTGTTTCTGTCTGTTATGCTTGCTGATGAATAATTTTTGGCGAAGTTTTAATAAAGCTGAATTTGTCTTTAGTTCCTCAGTGCCCAAAATTGTTATATCTCTCTTGACTCACTTATTCGTACATTGAAGAATATTCCTTGTTATTCCCAGTCTTAGGATGGTTTACATTCCTTATTAGATGAAATATTTAAGTTCATTTTTCTGTTTAGTTTTTGTTTATACATTTACAATTTTGTATACGAAAATTATGTAAGCTGTGGATGAACTGAATGGAAACGAATTTTTTACATAAAAAATGCGATACTTCGAATATTTATGATGCGTATCTTCTCACGCACGTTTGGAAACTAAGACGAGAATCCTTTTAGATATTCGTATTCTTTTAATGCAATTGAAGGAAAATCTTTCCGACATCTTTTTCCATCGGCTATATCTTTTTCCGACGAAAACGATTCTCATTGGAGCGGTTCAACTCTAAAAGGATAACTCCCACTTGCGAGGAATAAATTACTCATTTTTTCAGCCGAGCGGAAGCTTGCCATGAGAACGTGCTATTTACTTTGCATTCATTTTATGCGAAACGCCAAATAACGTTCTTGGTGTATTCGAAGCCATCGTGGAAGCAGTGAAGCGCCCTTTCAAATATCCTTGCACTACTAACCAACCACTTCTACGCACCTAACATTCTTCTTGTGATTAATCTACCCCCTTATCTCACGCTTGTCTCGCCAGTCGCCGCAGGTGCCCACATCTTACCATTTATTCGCCTGATGTTTTTATATGCGATCATTACCCTTTTTTATAGCTACTTAATAGCAATGTGCCCGAAATGGTACAACCGCATAGGTTTTTATTTCCCATTATATAATTTTTACTTTTAATCCCGCCGTGAGAGAACAGTCGATCTAATCTCATCTAAGATGACATTTCTGTCAATTCTCTAGTCCGAGATAAAATCTACATAATATATACACGAGAAACTTCTTTTCTTTATTTTTATTCAGTTCTCTCTTCCGCTGTTCCGTGTTAGTGATGCATATCATCTCTCCTCCGTTGTTTCCATTAATTTCAAGCAGGTTTTTACCTTTTTCTATTCACTAAAATTTGTTTTGATTCTTTAGATCTTAATTTGTCCACTTAACTCACCACGCTTTTCGGGAGGAAAATGAGATTAAAGACCTTCAGTACCTTATTTACCCTTTGCGATGCTATTTGTTATCTTGTCTCCGTAGTTTTTGCATTCAAAATCATAAGATATGTGAACGTATTTCTCTCTTATCCGTACACACGTGCCGGTTAATTTTCCTATACTTGTCACTTATCTTTCCCCACTTACTCGTTTCTTTCCGTTTACTGCTGGTACACCTAATGTAGCTATCGGTTAATGCCTGGTATGTTGCCATATCGCTGGAGGTTTTGGCAACAATACTTCTCTTTGGTTTCCGTTGCGTAGCAGATTACATGCTTGCTTCGTATTCCCAAACTGAAAGAGTAATAGAATTTCGCAGAAATAGTGCGTTCTACCTTGCGAAAGATTCTCACGCGTTTTCAAGGGACCCGTTACTGTGAGATATCTAGGCCACATTTTTATTCGTTTTACTATATGGCTTAATTGTAATTCACTTTTCTTTCATTCTTCTTGGGAATAGTTCTGACTTGCTTTTTTTATGATCCGCTTTGTAGAGGTAATCTTTGAGAAATAGAATCATGATTTACTGGTGATTAGGCAAACTTTGAATGAATACGTGTATTCTCGCATTTAGGAGTTGATTTTTTTACTGTATGTTGTTACCTATTACACTATTTTAATCACATATCGCCATGTATCGGCGTACAGCAGTAATGAATTACCAGCGCAAAACATTCATAACTGAATAGCATAATTTAGAGGATAAACTGAGTTTTGCGATAAATTTAATATGTATCTCTAACTCTTCTGGGTAACTTCTATGTATGGAAATCACGGTGCGAATGTGTCCATAGTGTGGACACATTCAACTTCATCGTTTTTACGAAACCCCAATAATAATAACCACGCTATGGGAAATCTATTCACAGTAATTTGTTTGAATTGTTATTACATTTTCAATCATATATTAATTTTCATTATTATGATATATTCATTTTGAACGGACACTGAATCCAGTTCCTTTCAAAATCTTATTTTCCGTTTCTTATGGTTATTTATTTTTGACCGCTATTCACTCTTACTACCATTTGGACACCCAAGTTTCATATATGAAAACTCTTACTATCTTCTGAACTCCGTTTTCTACTGTTGACAAATAGAACTCCTCAAATAAGATATAATAACTTGTATAACGAATTACTCTTAATTTTAGCAATAGAAAGTTAAAAAAATTACAGAATTTTAATTATGTTTCTTAATTATCTTCCGCAGCAGGCGCAGGGCATGGCTTTGGCTATGACCAGTCCAGGGATCCCCACATCCTCCGCCGCGGCCTCCCTCTCTCCCCCATCCTCCGTCGCCCGCTCCCCTGCATCCCCACCCCCACCTCCGCCACCCTTGTCACACCCTCTCAAGCACTCTCCACCCCACCCTTCGGCCACCCCACCGCCCACCTCAGCCACGCCCCCCTCCACTCCCGTCGCTTCCGAGTCCGCGGCCGCGTCTCAGCCGCTCACGAGGTGCGGAGAATCGACGCCGTCTGCAGAAGGACAGACGATAGGCGGCGCCGTGCTGAAGGAAAAGTCATCCGCTGTCGGAGTCGGAAAATCTCCTTCAGGTAAGACTACAAATCCCCTCTCTCCATCGACTTGTACGCATCTGCGGCTAATGATATTTTGAGCTAGATTGATCGTGAATCTGCGGAAGATAATTTATTGGCAAATACTTCCAAATTTTTCGAGGAGAAACTGTCATGAAAATAGTCTGACAGGACCGGGACTCGAGTCCGGGTCTTCTACTTTCAGGTCGGATCAGGTTAGAGTATTCGACCGGGCTTTTCGTGCCATCCTTATCCCTTTCCTTGCGTATTTCCGAAACGTTCCGCTCTCGCTCCATAGACGAAGATAATAACTTTTACGGACTTACGGCGAGATATTCTTCGCAATTTCATTTTTTGTAGAATTTAGGACGTCATTCTTTTATTCATTTTATATTTATCTCTGTTTATTTTTTTTTTAGTTTCGAGGTTGATTATAATCAACGATCAAGCTGTAAAGTAGAAAGTTAAGAGTTATTTGCATTTCTGATACAGATTAAGAAAACATACTCTATTTAATCATAAAATTAAAACTTACTTATGGTATTGGTTTGATGAAGCCAGGGAAATGTTTTTAAAAATAAATTGCTTTTTCGGAAAGCTTATCTCACGAGTTTGGAGAAGAAAGTAATGCTCCATTCACTGAAGTCACGCCTACCATTACTGTTATTGTTTTTTCTGTTTTAAATTTTGAATTAGCGCTCTATTAGCCTTCAAAAGAAGTTAACAGGTATTGCCAGAAATTAGATGGTAAATTATTCACAAAACGGAAATTGTATTGATAAGATTTTATCTGAATATATTACATATCCATGAAGCATCGAAGGCGAAAAAGTTCACGTTTGTTGAAATATTCAATATTAAATTTTTATCGAGTTGGGTCGCCTTTTGAACTCTATGTTCAAGGCACCTCACCTATCGCAATACCTCGCTTCCAATGCCTAAAATTCCCAAATACAGCAGAAATGACTACGTAAAACCTTCAATTGCTATCTTTTCTAAACAGTTCACTGTAAATTGGTATATTTTTTGAGTAGGTTTAATATCTAACCACTGATCATAACTAAAACGGATTGAAATATTTGCTAACGATCTTTTTTATGAACATCCAACTATGGAAGCTCGAAACGAAAGTGCGGTAAATTTCGAGTCAATTTGCGTAAATAAAATTATCAGGCCGGTAATGAGTGCCGGCCAGAAGGCAACTAGTCACTTTAAGTACCTAAACAGATACTCTGTCTACAGCGTGGCGTTTTTGTTTTCTTAACTTTTTTATTAATTCAGAAGCGTTTCACCCTCGATTGACCAGCGGAGGAAGCTCACAAAATCGCTCAGTCCCCTCCGGAAAATAATGCATCTAACGTGTAAGAGCGAGAAAGGTGGGAAAAAGGAAATGGTTGTATATGGGAAGGGCCAGCGGTGGTGTGGTGAGGGGTTATTGGGGCGTAAAGGGGGGGAGGGATTAGGAAGAGGGAGAGAATTCGGCGAGGGAACATGAAGGGGATTGGGTCCACACATCGCTGGAGGTTTTGGCAACAATATTTCTCTTTGGTTTCCGTTGCGTAGCAGATTACATGCTTGCTTCGTATTCCCAAACTGAAAGAGTAATAGAATTTCGCAGAAATAGTGCGTTCTACCTTGCGAAAGATTCTCACGCGTTTTCAAGGGACCCGTTACTGTGAGATATCTAGGCCACATTTTTATTCGTTTTACTATATGGCTTAATTGTAATTCACTTTTCTTTCATTCTTCTTGGGAATAGTTCTGACTTGCTTTTTTTATGATCCGCTTTGTAGAGGTAATCTTTGAGAAATAGAATCATGATTTACTGGTGATTAGGCAAACTTTGAATGAATACGTGTATTCTCGCATTTAGGAGTTGATTTTTTTACTGTATGTTGTTACCTATTACACTATTTTAATCACATATCGCCATGTATCGGCGTACAGCAGTAATGAATTACCAGCGCAAAACATTCATAACTGAATAGCATAATTTAGAGGATAAACTGAGTTCTTCTGGGTAACTTCTATGTATGGAAATCACGGTGCGAATGTGTCCATAGTGTGGACACATTCAACTTCATCGTTTTTACGAAACCCCAATAATAATAACCACGCTATGGGAAATCTATTCACAGTAATTTGTTTGAATTGTTATTACATTTTCAATCATATATTAATTTTCATTATTATGATATATTCATTTTGAACGGACACTGAATCCAGTTCCTTTCAAAATCTTATTTTCCGTTTCTTATGGTTATTTATTTTTGACCGCTATTCACTCTTACTACCATTTGGACACCCAAGTTTCATATATGAAAACTCTTACTATCTTCTGAACTCCGTTTTCTACTGTTGACAAATAGAACTCCTCAAATAAGATATAATAACTTGTATAACGAATTACTCTTAATTTTAGCAATAGAAAGTTAAAAAAATTACAGAATTTTAATTATGTTTCTTAATTATCTTCCGCAGCAGGCGCAGGGCATGGCTTTGGCTATGACCAGTCCAGGGATCCCCACATCCTCCGCCGCGGCCTCCCTCTCTCCCCCATCCTCCGTCGCCCGCTCCCCTGCATCCCCACCCCCACCTCCGCCACCCTTGTCACACCCTCTCAAGCACTCTCCACCCCACCCTTCGGCCACCCCACCGCCCACCTCAGCCACGCCCCCCTCCACTCCCGTCGCTTCCGAGTCCGCGGCCGCGTCTCAGCCGCTCACGAGGTGCGGAGAATCGACGCCGTCTGCAGAAGGACAGACGATAGGCGGCGCCGTGCTGAAGGAAAAGTCATCCGCTGTCGGAGTCGGAAAATCTCCTTCAGGTAAGACTACAAATCCCCTCTCTCCATCGACTTGTACGCATCTGCGGCTAATGATATTTTGAGCTAGATTGATCGTGAATCTGCGGAAGATAATTTATTGGCAAATACTTCCAAATTTTTCGAGGAGAAACTGTCATGAAAATAGTCTGACAGGACCGGGACTCGAGTCCGGGTCTTCTACTTTCAGGTCGGATCAGGTTAGAGTATTCGACCGGGCTTTTCGTGCCATCCTTATCCCTTTCCTTGCGTATTTCCGAAACGTTCCGCTCTCGCTCCATAGACGAAGATAATAACTTTTACGGACTTACGGCGAGATATTCTTCGCAATTTCATTTTTTGTAGAATTTAGGACGTCATTCTTTTATTCATTTTATATTTATCTCTGTTTATTTTTTTTTTAGTTTCGAGGTTGATTATAATCAACGATCAAGCTGTAAAGTAGAAAGTTAAGAGTTATTTGCATTTCTGATACAGATTAAGAAAACATACTCTATTTAATCATAAAATTAAAACTACTTATGGTATTGGTTTGATGAAGCCAGGGAAATGTTTTTAAAAATAAATTGCTTTTTCGGAAAGCTTATCTCACGAGTTTGGAGAAGAAAGTAATGCTCCATTCACTGAAGTCACGCCTACCATTACTGTTATTGTTTTTTCTGTTTTAAATTTTGAATTAGCGCTCTATTAGCCTTCAAAAGAAGTTAACAGGTATTGCCAGAAATTAGATGGTAAATTATTCACAAAACGGAAATTTTATTGATAAGATTTTATCTGAATATATTACATATCCATGAAGCATCGAAGGCGAAAAAGTTCACGTTTGTTGAAATATTCAATATTAAATTTTTATCGAGTTGGGTCGCCTTTTGAACTCTATGTTCAAGGCACCTCACCTATCGCAATACCTCGCTTCCAATGCCTAACATTCCCAAATACAGCAGAAATGACTACGTAAAACCTTCAATTGCTATCTTTTCTAAACAGTTCACTGTAAATTGGTATATTTTTTGAGTAGGTTTAATATCTAACCACTGATCATAACTAAAACGGATTGAAATATTTGCTAACGATCTTTTTTATGAACATCCAACTATGGAAGCTCGAAACGAAAGTGCGGTAAATTTCGAGTCAATTTGCGTAAATAAAATTATCAGGCCGGTAATGAGTGCCGGCCAGAAGGCAACTACTCACTTTAAGTACCTAAACAGATACTCTGTCTACAGCGTGGCGTTTTTGTTTTCTTAACTTTTTTATTAATTCAGAAGCGTTTCACCCTCGATTGACCAGCGGAGGAAGCTCACAAAATCGCTCAGTCCCCTCCGGAAAATAATGCATCTAACGTGTAAGAGCGAGAAAGGTGGGAAAAAGGAAATGGTTGTATATGGGAAGGGCCAGCGGTGGTTTGGTGAGGGGTTATTGGGGCGTAAAGGGGGGGAGGGATTAGGAAGAGGGAGAGAATTCGGCGAGGGAACATGAAGGGGATTGGGTCCACACATGAATAATGAAAGAACTTGTGCTTGCAAGTCAAGAGATTTTGCGAGAGGAGAAAGGGCGATACAGAGAGAGTCGGCGGCGGAGGCGTGAAGAGGAAGAGTTCGGCTGAAGAATGATTAGTGGATAGGAATAGGAAATTGCGGACAAGTTAGAGTGGCCACAGCCGAGGGTCTGGAAGAATTTTCTTGGAATAGACGGCGTCCTTTTCACTTTCAATTTTAAGGCTCTTTCCTTAGGTTATCGTAGGTTTTGTTAGGCTATCCGCCGTAGAGATATTGGTCGACCTTATTTTCATTTTTCTCTCCTATGTGATTTTTCTTCCGGGTCTTTCGGAACTTCTACGATTCAGTAGGTCCTCGTCTAGTTTGAATTTAAGGTAATGAAATGGATGAATCTTTTGGTTTATTATGTATTAATAAATTAATATATTTATATTATTATTTCGGTGACATTAAAGTGTACTCACTATCGATCAACACATAAACCAAAATATTTAGAATTGTTATGAACCTCCTTAAAGGATAAAGGAATCTGGCTGAAGAAAAGGAATATAAAGGAAACGTTGTATCCTAATGGATAGTTCACTTCCCAGTTGTTTCGATTGTTATTTTGTCGTGTGTGTGCAATTCATTTCTATTTTTTCGTGTAGTGAACTTTTATGGGAATAAATTATTTTTTATGCAGTAATGGTTGCGTTCGTAGCGTAAGACAAATGCCATTCTCTGCGCTTGCAGTCAACTCGTTACGTTACGTTTCAACTCTTCGTAAATACGAAGGGATTATTTATAAGTAGGACTTTCTTATCCTCAACATTTTGTGTTGAAGGAAAGCGATTTTTAGCTGGAATGTTGGAGTGGAATGATTGGGAATTTCGAAAGAATGTACTGAATCATTTCAAGCAGAACAGCGTTATTTTCTTCGTATACTTAGTGTGTTGAAGAGATAATTTCTTGAATAAGATGCAGCAATTCCCTGTAGTTGCTATGTAATTTTTGCTGATGCGAGTAATAAGTTTAGGTTTAATTTTGTGCTTAGAGGGGTTCTTGATCAACAGGACAGATTGTTAACATTTTCATATCCGTTGTTAAAAATATCAGCCTTTCTGATTACCTTTTAAATGATTATGACGTTTTCAATCATGGTTACTTATTACTGTTTTAAATTTTCTACGGTAAAGTTTCTAGCGTATACGTAGTTTTTTCTCCCAATTTATCTTTACGTATTCAATTTCCAATATTTATAACTTTCGTTAACGTGATCCTCAATATATCGCACTGATAATCCAACTATGTTTAAAAAATCCATTCCTACGATTTTAATCGGAGGAATTATCCCTTACTGAGATCCAATTTACTACTTACATCGCGAAAATGTTACCTGTTTTTGCTTCGTTTGAAAATAATCTCGATTTCACGGCTTTCATCCAGGGTACATTTAATTTTCTCAGAATGGGTGGATTAAGATGAAATTTCTTGATTACTCCCGGTATTCTAATGAATTTCTTTTGATTAGAGCGATTAAGATTTTATCCACGTAATGCGAATGCTCATATTCTATAGTTGCTATAATTTAATACCACCGTGATGTGAAAGCAATGCCCAAGCGTTTTCGGCTGTTAATCAGAGCAAAGAAAATGTGTATTTGCACCAGCGAAGAAGAATAACGCGATTTGCCCTGGTGAGTCACTCAAGTTGTAATTTGAATACATTAAGGATATAATTTCGTTTTCGGTGATGTGATTTCGGAAGTTTGACGCCAAGACGTTCAGTGCAATTACGTTTAATAGTTGCATGATATTGAGCTCTATTATTTTAGGGCATGGCTTACCATCCGGTAATGCGTGGATATTCGGGAGCACTCTGAAGAAACCAAGGGTATCTCAAGCAATTGGTCGAAATATCACTAATGGATAAAGAAGCTCTGGGTTCGACATTTTCTGGAAAAGTTTCCTTGAAATTAATTCGTCTTTTACGAAAACAAAACTAACGGCGTGGTAATGCATGATTAAGCCTAACAAAACCATCGTTGTCGTAGCGTAGGAGGAGAAATAAATTGGTCGATTAATTTGTTTTTCTTTTCATTAATTGAAAGAAATTATAAAACCAGAATCAGTTATAGAAAACTCTACTACAGTTACTATTCCTTGAATCATAAGTGAGATTTCATTTTAAGACGCTAATGTTAGTTTCATGCCTTTTTTTATTCATTTCGTTATACCCAAGTAAGAGTATATAAAAAGAAAATTGGGTTAAAGGGGTTTTATGATAGTATGTAGGTATAAANATTAACACGATAACTGAGTGTTTATAATGTTTATTTCTTTAAGAATGATATTTTGCTTTTGCGAATGCTTTCGGTTATTTAATGTTTATCAATTTCCAATTGTTCTTGCTGTTTAAATTGAGAATAGGCAATTACCGAGTTATTTATCCTTTCGTAATTAATGGACGAGATAGGAGGGGCATTCGTCGAAAAATAAGAAAATAAAGGTTTAAATTTCGAAGACCAAACTTAAGTTCGGATTTTTACGCAGCTACGTGAATGGAAGAAAGAAACAAGTCGTGAAGTAATGAGGTTATTCCTCGCGTAATCGTGAGAGCCTGCGGAGAAACTTTTTCCTGTGAGTAACCAGCTGGAATTTTCTCCCTTAGCGCCTTCACGGTAACGCATGAGGAAAGATTATAAGGTAAATTGGAGGAACATTTTGGGTGCAGTGAACGTCGGTGAATGGGCAGGATGGTTCTTGCCATCCACTGCCGAATTAGTTGAAATAAATTTTACGAGGATATGTTATACAGCTCTCAGTAGTTGAAAGGCGATAGTATTTCAAATGATCCGAGAAAAATGTTAATCGTATTAGTGTTTCTCTTTTGATCGAAAACCAAGCCTCGCCAAAGAAATAATGATGTCATAGGTCTGTGAAATATGGGTATAAGATAATAAGGCTGTAGAAACCTTGACAGATATGGCCATTGCGTGTATCGATGAGAACCTCATCCAAACCAAATCGTTGAGAAAAAGACGTAAATTGAGAAGGAATTAAGGATGATGTAATAGTCAGACACGAATAAGGACTTTATCTAGGAAGTGTCATGTTGAAGTCCTCGGAATGCTTTGTGCTTGAGTCATATTTGTTGGACTGAGGTGTTGAATATATTTAATTAAGTTATTTAAGTACTAGACTTAATATCTCATCGATAGATTAAGATTAATCAGATATTATTAGGGCCATAGAAACCAATTGATAAAATAATCATTGCTGAAATTAAACTTATACACCTTTTATATTTCAATCTATTCGAGGGTAGTAGACAAAGAATTAGCAAATACACTAAGTTAGAGCTTCTTTCCATTTTATTTCTATCATTACTTACAATTTATTAATTACCACATTGGGTGAAAGGAAGTGGTTGGTAAAGGCGAGAGTATCAAAGGTTTTAGTCGAATAAAGTAACGCCTTCGTATTAATACCATTTATTGACATAATTTGTAATCAAATTAAAAATGCGACTTATTTTGCTCAATTACGCGGTAAATAGCTTTGTTGATGAGCAAACTTATGGACATATTTTATTAAATATTCATACTTCAAGCCAATTTTTCCAAGGGTTTTTGCCATTAAATACATTACATTGCTATTAACCCTTTAATTTATAGTTTATATACACAGTTTTTCGATTTCATTCACTTTATCATAAATATCTTCAATATGTTTTTGAGTTTCTTAATTTTTGCGCTTCTCGGCCGTTATATGTTTGTTACATCAAAAATAATGCTCTGTGCTGCAAGAATCCATACATCATTGAGTGAATTTAATTGAGTAAATACCACGTATTTTGCGTTAAACAAATTAACCGCGAAATTGTTTCGCTTTTACTGTAATTTTGGTTATTATATTAATTTTGTCACATCTTATGGATGTCCTCCTAATTCAGCCGCATTTAAGGGCTAAAGTGCTCTCTTAAGAGCGCTGCGGAAGCGTTAATTGGCTCTTGAAGACCGCTGTCAACACGAAAGTGCGAATAGGACGGAGGACGAAATTTCTATAATAAAGTCGGAAAGAACTCCTTTATAACATTCCGTCGGATAAATTTTTCCTTTGCCTCATTTTCCCAGTCGTCTTTTCACGTTACGATAGTTTATGCGCATAAATATCCTCACTTTTGTCGCACCGCACGCTTCCCCGCGGCCACACTTGTTGATTTACGGACTCAGAAAAACATACATTCCCCTTCTGAGGCGGCGGAGCAGGTGGAAAAGTCGTTTCGTGAAAAGTATCCAGTTCGATCCCGCGCGTTTCGCTCAATTATTTGTCTTTGTCGACGCCCGATAATCCCCGCGTTAAAGAGCCATCATAATAATAGCGTCTGGGAGTCGGAATGAATCGGAGGAGCTTGAGCGCCGGGAATATTTGAATAATTACTTATGGGGAATGAGGAGAGGGGAGGGACGTTTTCAAGTGGACAGAGGGCGCGTATATAGGGTGCGGGGAAAGTGGTTCGGGGAAGGGTGTCACAGGGACGAGAAGTACAAGGGGGAAGAATTAGGGCTAGAAAAATTGTTGAGAGAGGGGAAAGGGCTGCGGTTAAAGGGCGTTTTTTTTTCAGCAGGGAGTGTTGGATAGAAGTTGCCGAGGGAAGGAAATGGATCGGAATAGCGGGATTGGGTGTGTGGAAGGGTGGTTTTCAGAGGGGGTTTGGGGAATTGAAAGAGAGTGGACGGGAAAAGATGGCAGTCGTCTGGGAGTTTGTTCCGAGGTATAACTGCCCGAGGGGAAGCTATCACTGGGGCGGCGGCGATGATTTTCCAAGAAAACATAAAAAGGAGATTCAACGAAGATGATGATTAGTGCATGAGTGGCGTAGACTGATGGTGAATCGTTCGCGGTTCGACTTCCTGTTGACCGGATAGCTCCAGAAAATGATGCCGAGGTTTAATATTTTGATACAAAAACGTATTTTGCTAACTTAATTGGTAACGTTTTTTACGTACTCCGCGAAAAGACCGTTCTGCACTATTGGTTTCTGCGCGTATATCTTGCCATTATTGTATAGTACTACAATAAATAAGAAAATTGAACTATTTTCCACACGGTTTTATTATTCGACCGGTTTCGGCCTTACAACCATAACCACGATTCACCTGAAATATTTATCGAAAAATTTTCTATTTAATTTTTTCGATAAATTTTTCCTGTTTAATGTAATCACAATTTACTATGTATGTATCGACTTAAACACGGCGCTCTGCGATGAAAGCTGCATGCAGTTTTCGGTTGATTAGCTTGTTTGAAATGAATTTGCACGTTTCAATTCATCTAGTTATTCAAACTTTTACAATGTTAACAGTGAATTTTGATATCTAGTTTTTTCTTCGGTCTCTGTTTAATGTGCGTATAATTTGGGAGGAATCATGGTTCGATGTTAATTAAAGCGGTGACGTACGCATCTTTATTACTTTAACCGAGAAGAGCAGTTTTATACGCGCGAAAATCTGATAGACAAACCTCCGCTTCTACAGCGAGTCGGCAGCTCATACCGTAGATCATGATGAGAAATGGATTGTGCGAACAAACCAGATGTTCATGCCCATTCGAAATCCGTGACGAGCGGACAAGCGCGCTAACCCTCGAACGAGATCCGAAACTGGCCCTGAGGAGGAGTGGGCATTTTTATCTCGGATTTAGTCGCCCACACCTCTTCACTCGGCTCCGGGCTTTTGGAAGCAGACGTTTGATGGAGGGAATCGCAGGTAATTTTATCGGGAAAAGGGCAGAGAAAAATCCTTCCCGTAAGATCAAAAAACGCTAAGGACTAGTAGACCGGCAAGGAGAAGGGACGGAGGCAAAGTACGAAGCTATCCGGGTTTGCTAGCGATCCTTCAGCAGCGAAGGTGGAGGTTTTCCTTTCCTTAATCCTTTCCTAATGAACCTGAAAATCCCAAGGTGGAAGGCGGCTGCGAGGGGAGGAACACCTTGGACGAGGCGGGCGTGGCGGGGGATAGCGGATAAGGGATCCTGTGTGTGTGTTGGAGACGGCAGAAGGGGAGGGAGCAGACTGGGTCCCGAGGATATGGTGTGGGATAGTGGAGGCATTCGGATCGCTCGTGGGGTGGGGCATCGGGATTAATAACCTCGAAAACTGGTTCTCACGAAATGCGCGCGGTAAGTGCCTCCTTCTCTCTCCCCTCTTCCCTTTTATATCTCTTCACCCTTTATGCTCTCGTCCGTTCACTACCTCTCATTTTTCCACTATTCTCGTCCTCATCCGCTGCATTTTTCCTCCACTCCGTTTCAATTCCATCCTCTCGAACGTAAACTTCCGATAGTTGATGTTTATAGCTCCGTTATTTCTACCGATGAAATGGTCGATGATTTCTATTGTTATTAATGGGATTGCTTCAGGTTCGACTCTCGCGAATGGTATGTTTGTTTTTGCTTTCGAGAAGGGAACCTGTCTGTCCTGCAGTCGATAACCCGTCTATGTGTTTGTAGGAAGATCAAGGTTGAGTCATTCAATAATATTCATAAACGATTCATTCATAAATACTAAACGTCGTGGAGTTGCAGTTTGGTTGTTCTGCCTTTTTTATGGGGAACAATCATCTCTATTACTCCTGAGATCCCTTTTTGGCCGCCCATTTGAAGCCGAGAATGCAGAATTAAGTTAACAGTTATACTGGGTGGTCTGACGAAAAGTTTGTGCATACGTTATGCCACAATACATTTTACTTTGATTACGATGTTCTCTCTTCGTGATTTGAATTACCCACACAACAATGGACTTCCTTAAAGAAGCGGACGTAAAGAAATACAGTTTTGGAAGGAATACTTTGTATACTTTTCTAAAATTAGAGATAATTGCGATAAAAGTTTACAATAATAAATAATATGGTCAACTTTGAAAAGTTCATAAATCTAAAATCTGTTAATCTATTTACGTAGGCAAAAGCTTAATTTAGTTTATATTGAGAAATAATATTCGTGCTTAAGATAATATATAAGATTGTTAACGCTGTAAAAAAATTAGCAACACTCATTTAAATGGGTTAAGGAATTGGAGGGAAAACTATATATTCAGACATAACTGTAAGAAAAATTGAATCATTTATACCGTTGTCTAACGAAGCTGGAGAGCTTTTTCCTCGTTCTGTCTCCCTCCGGTTCATCTTACATCTGTTTTCTCGTATCTTCCCATTATTTCCCTCAATTTTTCTTCCTTTCCTTTCTCATTATCTCCTCCTCCCACCGCATTTGGTCCCTTTTCAAACATCCTTTAACTCAAAAAGCGTGAAAGTACGGCACGGATTGAGTGAGGTTCTTTATGCAGAGGACTATAGCTTCAATTCTCTCTCCTTCACATTCCCATTGTATTTCCCCCACAACGCATCATCCCCTAGCACATCGGCCATCTGTTTCCAGTCCACCGGTCTTTTTTTCTCATTTTTCGCCACATCATTTTTTCCCTCCTCGGGATTTAGGTCAACGTTTTGGGATAACGCGTTTCTTATCCGATCTTCATCTATTTTCTAACTCGCCTAACTCGGATCCGTTCCTTTATGCGAGGAAGTGAAATTAGCACCCGCTGAGTTAGTTTGGCGATTTCAATTTTTCGGAGGCTGCTTCAGTAACGGCTGCTGGAAGGGCCCGTCCGAATTCGCGACAGATGTGCATCGTGCGAAGAGATTCGTAATCGTCGCCTGCTTGGCGTAGTGAGGGACTCGGTTCGAAGCTGGATAGGGTAGGGTCCGTAGCCTCCTTCAGGCCGGCGAAACCCAGCTGGTTTCGATATCCTTTGGAAAAATATGTTCTTTGCTCCAATGTCGTGAAACTGTCCTTGTGTGCTAGTAATCGTTCACGTTAATTTACTCATGCATCATAAAATATTTATTTATTATTACTATTTATAAGTATAATTTTAATTGTAAATGGAAGAATTAATCTAAATGCTCAATATTTCCATTGTCTGAGAACTATCATCTTGTTTATCAACACGACCTAGCGTATGCGTACAGACTTATTTTACGCATTTGATTTTTTCCGTTGAAATCAATTATACATGAATATAGAATTTAGCTCGTCTAGAAATATAAATGTTGTAATCTTTTAAATTTGAAAGAATAAAAATTACTTAAGATGTTTATGTATGATCTTAATTCGTCGACTGAAGTATGATTTTCTCCACTTCCTATAGGGTGAATGTTTCTATTGTTAATGATACACGTTTTAAATAACATTTTAAATCGTATAATATCTATGAATATTCTGTCAGAACATTAAACGACCTCTATCTGCTCTTCCCTTCGGTTTCACGCATGCTTTCTCTTGCTCATTTTTGAATGACGCATCCCAAGTGAGCCGAAAATTTGGCGTTTGTGGTATCCCATGAGAAGCTGAATTTCTTATTAATCGAACCTGTCCGCATATTATTTTAAAATTCGCTCCGGAAAGTATTTTATTCAAATTAGCTCGTAAATCTTGATGTGATATTCAGTGAGGATATTCGTTTGGTAAATTATTATGTTAAGCACACTGAATTTTAAATCACGGAACTGTGTGCCTAGAGCCCCATTTCTCTCATTTTTTTGCTTGCGATAATTTGCCTCTCACTCGATTGAATTGATATTTTAGTTTCATTTCCTTTGAAATGTTGGTTGTAGTGAAATAAAGCCGGTTAGTTACTGATGTATATCACACAGTAGTAATTCTTTTTATGAAAATAAATTTGGTTTTCTGCAGATAATGTGAACGGTACTTCCAGTTTATGGTGAGATGTATTATCCGGAATTAATTTCGTCGTCTTACAGATTCCCAGGTTTACTATGTTGCTGCTATAGACATCATATTAACTTGAAATTTTAACTCAGGATCAATGATTAATTTTTATTTCAGGTGATGCTTCTGAACTGAACCGTTTCTTTCGCATTAACTGTGAAGTAAATATATCAATATAATAATATAAAATCTGACTCGTAGGGTGTTACATTTTTCTGTGAATTAAAAATAGAATAGGTTGGGAAGGTTACCTTTTAGAAATATGCAATTAAGTTATAACTTGTCCCATAACCATCTTAACCAGTTATCCAGGTAGAGGCGTACTTACAGATAATGGTACAATTAGGAAACGCATTCGTTATAGTCTTAAATAATCCTTAGTTTAATAATTTAATGTATTAATATTCAAAACGTAACGTAATACATTATTGCTAATATTGATAGTATGTCTTATAAACGTCATTAAAAATAATCATACCATTTATTTCTTCATGAATACGTTTTCCGTTAACCGCGGTGATGCCCCTTATTTTCTGATAGAACACGCTATCAGTCAATTTAATTCTCGAATTAAGTCTCCATGCTCATTCTTAGGTGCTAAGTGTTGTCATCGAGACGCTAGTTAACACAGTCATTGTTTACAGTACAATCCTCATCATTGCTGCTGCGAGATTCATCTTAACCGTGTTAGGAATCAGTTTTCCGTTTGTCTACTTCTTTCCTCCATGTCGAGTGGACCAACAAATTTCCCCCAAACACCCCTCCATAAATTTACCTCACTCAAACCCACTCCTTAGTTCTCCTAACCAATTCACCTCTGCCCACATTTAACTCACTAACTCCACCCGAACCGTCCACACCTAAGGAAAAAAAATTCACCCGCTCACAGTCCTTTATCCAGCACCACCTATCCCAAATAAAGCCACCCTGCGCTATGAAATTCCATCCTGTCCCAACTGATTCCACCTCGCTTCTTTCAATCCTCATTTCCCACAGTAAACCCACCGCCCTCTCACAACACCTCCACACACTTCTTTTAACTTCATGCCCTCGCATTCCATCCCTTTTCTACACCTCAAACATCATCCCCCTTCTCCGAACGTGGGGAATCTAGCCTAAAATTCTCCCTCCCATCCTCCGCTACCTCTCTTAGCATCATTTTCTTCTCTGCTTTCTCGCCCTCCAGAGTAGAGCCTGACTCGTCCGGATGCTTTACTGCTGCCGTGAAACAATGGCGCGCTATTGCAACATTTTACTACTGTATACCCCAGAATATCAACAAAACGAAGCAATAGCGGTACAGTTGTTTCTATCCCTTCAAGCTCTCAACGGCTGCTGACAGTTGGCAAGAGAGGTAACACTTTAGGGCGTTCTAATCAAAGTCAGTACTAAAAACTATCATGCCTCATACTAAAAAAAAACAAAATGTAGAATTGATATTATACATGACAATGAATAAGTAATTATTAATGAAGTTTAATCAATAAATTTGCACTGTAGACTAAAAAATATCAATCTGAAAATTATCGTTGGAAATCGTATTGCCATAATAATAATCGCTGGAAAGATTATTTGCTGTTACACGTATATAGCAGGGAGAGGGTAGGAAATTGAGACTGGGAGTTTACAACAGCTATAGTTTTACATAATAATTTTTATGCAAAAAAATTAAATGCGAATGGACAGAACGACTAAGGCTGTGGAAATAATCGTGGCTGGACGGCCGCGCATATGTACCCGGTATTTTCTGAAAGCTTCACCCCCTGATTAAGAATAGAGGGTGCGGTCTTTTCACCTGAGCGATTATAATTTCTCCTGAAAATTATGAGGAGAAATCACAATGAAAACCAGAAACGCATTCTCTTTTCGTAATACATTTGCAACGTATTTCCATCATATTGTGGAAACATTTATATTTGGCGTCTGAAATACATCGGTGCCTATCCGATCTTAAACGTCCTCCCGATTTTCTTTATGGACCTCATTCACCTTTTCCCCTTCCCTGACTTCCTCTCTCGCATTCTTCTCTTCCCCTCTTTAAAGGTTTTCATCCTTCATTTTTTACTTAACCCTTACCCTCTGCCTAAACTACCTATACAACTCTGCTTTCTATCCCTCGGAGGACGCATTCGTCTACCGTAATCCGATCTTCTTCTATTTTCACTCCTTCAGTTTCTTCTCCTTTCCCATAGTAATCCACTACGCTTATTCAAGAAGTTCATCTCCATTTCCTCCATGACGTACACCCTCTTGGATAACTCCCCTATTATGGACTTCTGGAGTCTCCCCTGTTCGCTGTAGCCCGCAGCAGTTGCATATGCGTGCAGCTTCTGCATGCAGGTTGTTGTTTTTTGTGCTCGGACTCGCAGGCGTCGGTTGCTGAAGGCGAGAGGCGGAAGGACTTCTTTTCTCCACGAGTGGTTTTCTTTCGATCAGAAGAATTTCAGCTAGGGTGAAAAAGATTGTGTTCAGTCTTCTTCGTACGGATCCTCTGAATCACGCCTGAAGTGGGCCACGGGGTGTATAACCCCGTGGGCCACTAATCAACCTCTTGAGGTCCAGCAAGTGTTTATTACCTTTAATTTTCTGTCATAAAGTTTGAAAACTGAGGTGAAGTTAATGAATGTTAATGAAGTTGTTATTCAGTATCCAAACAGCGTGTGACGTGACCTTCGCTGTCGATGCTTCTCTTAAACTCTTCTATTACTAATACCCTAAAAGCGAAAAAAACTATTTTCATTATTCTTCGTTGAAATAAAATTATTAAAATTATTGATCTCAATTCATTATTAGTATTTAAGAATCCGCCAAAGCACATTATTGGTGGCGCGCGGGTTTATTTACTCATGAGGTTCAAATGCGGCCCAATGGATGTACAAGCTTGATCCATGTGCAGGCCAGATCCAAAGTCTACGCTATTTTTTTGTACAAGATAATGGCAATACTTTCGACATTGATGCGAGATCATGTTATTCAACGAGCGACTTTCTAGATCTAGAGACTTCAGAGCAATTGAGGAATGTTTACTACCGTAATTATTTAAAGATTGGAACACTTATTTTGGCGTCTTTATTCTCTCTAGGAAACAATTTCAATTAAATTGTTTCCATTTTAAATAATTAGTGTATGTTTTGCATAAAATAATATTTCTGAAATATTTTGTTTGGGCTGAAATTCTAAACCTGTCTTATCCCAAGGAGAAAGGATTCATCGACCTTAACCCCATCGTCTTAATTCTGTATGTGCATGTTTCATGCTTTAGCTCAGAATTCTCCTAAATTCACCGACTTGGGAACCATTTGTTGTAGAATAAACATTGTATTCAAGAAAAACTTCTTTTTCCCAAACATTGATAATGCAGAACACCTAGGGCAGCAATACTTTAAGCTATACCCATCGTCTTTGTCGAATTTACTTTTCAAGCCACGAATATGTTCGTAGCAACCCTTCGGCAATTTTTATTGCTACTCTTGAAAATTTTTTTCTCATAACGAAATATTTCAATTCAGTTGACCTACTTTAATATTACAGCCTACGAATTAAATCAAAAGTACTTGTCGGGTGATATTTGGGAATATTACGCACATCCTTAAAGCAGTTATCCTTGCGATTATTAGCAATCAGGCGTGTGTGAAGTGATCATATACCATCATATTATTCAACAACTATCATACGATTAATATAAATAGCGGAGAATTTGATTCTTACCTTTTTTCATAGAGTGATGTTTAGATATTTGTTTACTTATATTGGAGCAATGAGTGAGATATTTGACTCGAATATCGATTGATTATTAAAATTTCGGTACATCTATTAAATTATTTACAGAATGCGATTTGGTGAAGCTGTAATTTGTATGACTATTTCTGAGTAGAATCTTGAAGAGTTCGGTTGTAAATTTTTATCATTATGTGCCAGAATTTATGGAATTGGGTACCATGTTACACCTGTAGACATATTTAATTTCGTATATTTTTACGTGTCTGCACGCTTATTAGCTGCATGTCTAAAATTAATATTCATATATCACTGAGACTTTTTGAAGTTTGCTTCTTGTGATTCGCTGAGTAATTAATGTCTTGTATGGTGAAAGGAATTTGTTTAACTATAACATATCTTATCTTAGCTATGTGTTTCATCCAGTGATCCTAGGTAAACGATAGGTCACCAGAATGTTACTCTTTCTATCAATTCTATCACGTATGTTCAGTTTCAGCATGTTCGAAAGCACTTTCTATCTATATTCTTCATTGCCATATTTTTGTTTGCTGAAGAATTCTTGCATAACTATTCCAGATATCTTGAAAACTATCCAGGTATTTCCAGTCATTAAGTACACTAGAATGATGAGAGGAAGGGTTCAGTTCCAGGAAAAAAATGCGTTCACTTTTCATTGAAAAACAATAACATACCATGAATACTTGAGATGGCTAGGCTATATGAAATCGTATTTCAGGGCTTTGTAATTTTTCTTTCTGTCCGAAATTTAAATTAATTTAAGTTAATAGTAGCAGTTCTTGAAATTAGTATGTAAGGAAGGTGTATTTATAGATCATCATTTATTAATTATGCGCTTTGTGTGACTGCAATAATACATTTGTAATCAACATCGTATTTTATCATCGAATTTTTTTCGTCTCAGAAGCCTTTATTCTCCTCTTCGTTCCCTCTTCTCTAATATTTACTTCCGCGTTAATTCATCCTACTTAGCTCTAAATCTTACCCCAAAACGTGACCTTGAAACTAATCTGCAATCCAAAGTCCAACTCTAATATCGAGAATTTAGAAAGTGTCTCATGGAGCAATAACTTTACCCGCCCCCTCCTCTAGAAAGTTGCTTCTTATTACCTTTCTTATGCATTCTCACGTGTATTCCATTAATAATTTATGTAAATCTGTGGGACGTATGGACCACGAACATGACTCTTATTTAAATCTCATGATGTATACAATTACACTCTCGTACGCTATTTCACTGACCATATATATTTTATTATGCTTATTTTTGCCATTGAAATTTGTTTATATAATGTTTGTCATCTGTCATTTAAGTAATGAAAAGCTCCTTTCTCTTTGAAGTTTTAGTTTTTTACTTAATATGAGAGAACATCAGCCATCAAAAGCTGGCAATTAAAGGAGAAAGGTTTATAAATCGTGCATTTGCCTGCCTGATTGAACGTTAAGGGTCCAAGGTCGGAAGAAAGTAAATATACATCTAGGCTAGTTATACTAAATTAAGACATACATCAATATCGTACATAAGTCATCCTCACACCTTGGTAATTGTAAGGTTTTGTACACTTTTTATTTTGTTTTATAATACGTGTACATATTCGTATGCATATTTATCGGTAGGGATACTGAATTAAATCAGGAAAGATAGTAAAGGTTCTAGAATGATATTCTACTTAGTTTGATCGCCTTATCTACCGTGTCAAAAAACCATAAAAATGGAATCATTTCCCATGAATATATTTATTTTAAGAGCAAGATTAAACGACCACTTTCATATCGCTTTAGCTTCATCAAAAATGCTCCATTCGCTCATTTAATCTTTCCATTTTGACTCTTTTAAGAACACCGTAGTAGAGCTTTAAAGGTGAAATCACGAGTTGCAGCGACTTCTGCGGTAGCGCTATCAGCGTAGCTTGAATTTCGATCGTAAGCCGAAATAGAAAGTATTTGCTGTTAACTAAAGCTCTTTCGCAGAAAAGGAATCTTCAGGTTAGGAAGTGCTCAAAGAATGTATATATATAATTGCATCTTTAAAGCAGTCCATTAGAGCTCATCTCCTTGATTACACAAAAGCCTTTAAATCTCGTTAAAATCATGAACCTTCATGTAGAAAATTCATTTTTATTGAAAATCCCTCATGTGCTTTTATAACATTGTTGTACGAGTGAATTTTATTTGGCTATAAACAATCGCACTACTTTGTTTGGTAATAACAAGTTATTCGCCCTAATGTCAAAATTATCAGGCACGTGGAATTAATCGACTTACGTTTTCAGTCCCTTAGTATCTTCATGTAATGATCAGTATATGCTAAGGGATGGGAATCCTATTTTATCGCATGGCCTCTCGGAGTCGCGCTTTGCTTGAATTTATTTGAAATAGTCCGATTTTGGGGTTGCTTTTAGGACAGTCAGTTTAATCACTTAGTAATCTGTAAGAGAATGTTTTCCATATTATTACATCTTTGCGTGAGAAAATGATACTTAGAGATCAAATACATTATACGTTTTAGTTTGTTTGCGTAAAGAACGAAAAGGCTGAGTTGAACTCCAGGAAAAGGCGCGCGTGGCCTGGAGAACGCATGATCGCTAACTCCGGTATATCTTATAAGTGGTCATGCAGTAACTTGCTTTTCTCATGAAATATATTTTTACAATTATATATTAATTGGTCAATCATTTATCAGAAGATCCAAAAAAAGAATTTGGTGTAATTGAAAAGGAATTTTCATGTGCATTTATTAAATATATTATATTTATAATTTTTACTTTTAAATTTTCAAAATTTGATTGATTTTTTATTTTTTCTGATAGCTTAAAAAATGGCTTTTATAGAATTACATCGCGGTTGTAAATCAGAATCATCGAAGGCTGGGTGATTGGATCTGCTAAAGTATTCGAGTTATCACACCGAACCTCAATCTTGCATCTCAATGGTACTTGCTGATGTTGCAACACGACATAGAAAACATAAATCAGTAATCTTTGAAATATAGCTCTAATCAAGAACGGTTTCATTTGCCACATATTATCTACTTCTCCCTTGATACTCTGTGATAGATCTCTGTCCAAGCAAGCATTACCTTTGCATTGATTTGAACAACGCGCGTGCGCGATACTCTAAACTTAAATCGCTATTTACGTTTTTATTAAGTCCGTTATATGTAGTATGTTTTTGAATGTGTACTTGAATTGAAATTTTATAAACGACACAACATTTTATGTTACAACGGTTGAAGAAAAGGGAATTATCACCGATTAATTAAAAATAATACATTATCAAGAACGATTTTATTACTGAACATTTTGCTGGAGTTTTTAGATGCAAATGTAGCATAACATTTTGAATTGTCATTAATGATCATTTGCAGGAAAATGTTCCCTTTTTCATCCATTTACATCCGGTAGTCCTTTCATATTGGAATCATGAAAAAGTGGCACTTACGTAATCTCTATATAATGTAAATTTAATTAACTGGGAAATTTTACTGTCTATTTCTTAACTAAAACTTTGCCTATGGAAAATAATTGTGGAAATAAAAGTTTATCTTCCAAAATTCTTAAAGGAACCGATGAGTTTTGTTTAATAAATAAAATAGAACTGAAGTTTAGTTATTCTACTTTACCGTGGATAGAATAAAATAATTGATCCGTTTGGTCATAACCAGTAAATAATTATAATGGCAAGTATATTATTGAAATCATTCCTCCATCATCCTTCTGTAAAAATACCTAGGAATGATACGAAAATTCGCAAAACATTTCCAACTATAAATTATATTATTACAATTTTTAAACTTTGAAATCAATTGAAAAGTTAGAAATTGTTGCAAATGACATTAGCTGTCGAGGCACCAGTAAATAAAACTAATTCTACCACTATTAAAAAGTTTGAAACGTGATCAGAAAAATCTTCTCCTATAGTATGTACGTACGTAGCTGAGTTAGGTCAGTTAAAATGGAGGATAACTGAAATGTAATTGAGGAAGTTACAGAATGTTTATCTAGATATTGAAGCGTACATTTTTGGCTATGGAGACGGATCGATAGCATATTTAAATCAATGAGCAATCTCCTGCCGAAGCTATGATTAATCTCTCCGCTCCAGTTTTAAAGTATCTTTTAGATGTATTGGAGAATCACCGAGACAATTTTGCTCATTTCCGTGTCTTTTCGTTTCGTATTTAAGGCAATCAAAACTTTGATCTGGCCACTGGGAAATATAGCGCTAGGAATGCGCGGTTAGCGTACAGAATTCTTGGTCACCCCTTGTTCCACATATTACATCCCTTCCTCTGATAAAGAAGATAAACTCTTTGTCGGGCGCGGCGCCGTCAGAAAAATCCATGCCCATCCTCAAACACACATCCACATCAGCTCCGACTTTGAGAGGGGGAATCGAGGATTTTTCCAGAAATGCAGACTTCACTAACGCATTTATCTAGGATTCCCGAGTCCGAAGTGTATGCATTCTCTGGAAGGAAGTATGGTTAGTGATTCAATGCGGCGGCGGCGGCAGAGTTAGAGCGAGAGAGGGAACAGGAGATGGAAGTGGGAGGTAGGATTAGTGGAGGGATTAGAGGGAGGAGAAGAGGAAGGGCCCGAGAGTGGGATTATGGGAGGGATTAGGGGAGGGATGGAGAGGAGGTGGAGTAAGGCCGTGTGCGCCTGTCGGTGGAGTGGGGCATGTGATTAGGGGAGGGATGGCGAGGAAGAGGATTAGGGGAGGGGCGGCGCTGATCCAGGCGAGGGAGGGAGTGCGGCAAGGGATTAGGGGAGGGAGGGTCCGTAGTCGTAGGCGGAGAGGGATTCTGAAGAGTAATCCACCGCTAATCCGGCGTGGCGGGATGCGTCGGGGTATGGGAAGGGGTTGAGGGAAGGGGTGGATGGAAACAGCGATTAGCATGAAGGTGTGTGGAGGGAATGTGAAGGGATTAGGTAAGGTAAGCCGGGTTTTAAGGTGGGGTTGGTGGGGATGGAGAGGTAGGTGCCGAGAGGGAGGCTTTTCCCATCTCTCTCTGTATACACCTATCCCTTGATGGCTCTCCGCGGAGGGACCGGGTTCGAATCTCTCCGCGGCTTTATCCCCGCCGACTGGATCCGAGCCGCGGTGTGTTTTCGTCCGATTTTTTCCTTCGTTCCATTTGGCTCGGATTTTCTTCTCCCTCCCGTGCATTTTCGCCGATTCTTAGGACACAAAAGGGCGGCCTGAGGTGAGTAAAAGAGAGGAATCTCTGTTGTTCTTGATTCGTCTCGTGAGTCAGGGATTTATCCAGAAGGATGGCCTTATTATCCGCCGCCCGGGGGATTACCTTTTCAGGTGGGTTTTGTTTACCTAAGTGTACTAACTTTAACGCCGCCTCCGTTACTTGTTTTTTCTTTGCCTCGTGCTCTCTCTTTGTGCTCCCTGGTCCTCTTTTATGATGCGCGAAGTGCTCAAACAAATTGGTACACGGGGAGATGGAGATGAAACTGGGCTAATTCCTCGGACTGTGAGATCGGATTCTGAGCATTGATTTGCGCCGGACAATTACCCAGGAGTAGGTTATGTTTTATGTTTTCAAATCTGATTTTTTGAGAATATTCGTTGCGACCTATATGGCGATGTTCACATGTATTCTGTATCGATCATTTGATTTTTCTTCCGTTTGTCGTAAGAGGGTTATGCCACTGTAGCAATTTGAAGATAAACTCCTCTGAGGGTTGAATTTTTGCGTTTTGTCATCAGGGATCAGTCTTAGCTATGTGCGAGGGTAAATGCCAAATACTTTCTCAACTAAGTTCGAGCCAATTCTTCTAGCGCTCGTTACGTTATGATATATGTACTCTATTTTTGTAAAGTTATTAAAATACCATATTTTTCAGTAAGAATTAAATACCTTGCAATTGCACAACTTCAATATTGAGCATCCATGGGATTCTCTGTACTTAATGTTGAAAGAAATAGGAGGAAACGACCGGGGGAATGTTGATAGGAGAGTATTTTCTATTTATTGTAAAATTTTCTCTCTCCTCAGAGAAATATATTACGGAGTTTATCTTCTCTTCCGCGTATCCATCCCATCAACCAGGTACTAGACTTAGACATTCTAAAAAACTGTTAATACTGTCGCTTCTGAGGCGGAATTTCTACTGCTTGTTACGAACTATCGCTAATTAAGAGTTGAACGTTTCCATGAAGACAACGAAATGAAGTAACTCATTCAAAATTTGACGACGGAGTTTCGTAATTCGCTTGTACGGTCTTACTTCAACGCGATGAATGGCATCCTCAATTCGTACGCAACTGCTTAGACTCGCGCGCTACTCTTTTCTTCGATTAATTAAGAAACCATTCAGGCGGGGAAGTTGATGAATCGTTAGGCTCTTTCTTTCGTCATGTTTTCTTTGACATTACGCTGAGAAATGCATGTCTAGCTTAAGCAACCTTTTTACGCTATTTTGTTCTCAGATTAGTGTTCTATATCTAGTAGCATAACCAGTCGAAATTATAAATATGTGACGAATGCAAGTGAGAGTACAGCTTTCAAGGTGTATTATTTTTTAAGCTGTAATATTTTTACGGTGCGGTTTTTTTAAATGTATATATCGAATTTTGAATCTATTAGGTTAATTATAATCGGTTTAGATTGAATTAATGTAATTTTAGAAAGTGCTTCATTATCTAAGATTTTTTTCGAATTTGAGTTCCCACCGAGAATTGAACTCGGAGCAGCTTTCGTCGAAGTTGAATGCATTACCCACGTGTCTGTGGGGAAGCTCAATTGATTTAGAATCTCTGTATGGATTTGCATGGTAGGTTCTGATTGAGTATATAATATAATGAATTACATCAAATTAATATAATCAATCGAGAAGTTTGTAGTGGCTTCCTGTTTATCGGATTTGTAATACATTACTGGTCGAGAATAATGATGCGCATAATTCTTTCACATTTCTGCTACAACTCGATTATGGACACATGAAAGATATAGGATTGTTTTGTTTATATTTTCAAAGGTAAACTCAATAACTAAATCCAATTGTCGAATTCATTAAAATGAAATGAGCTGATAGTATCAATTTGCTATATTTTCAAGTTCCGATTCTTGTAAATGCTTGTTAATTAATATTAATTTTCCAAAATATAAAAAGTTGCGCACGTTTGAGGTCGACTTTTTTCGACTGTATATACTCGACTTTGATTTCTAAAATTTAGGAGCATTAAAATCCAACTCAACATGAAATAAATTGAATAGCAGTTTTAGTAGAAATTTATTTCATTACATACATTTTATTTCAGAATCACTGCGTTTAATGGTAAAATTCATCATGAATGGTTTGGAAATTCAATGCGTTTTACTAGTTTTTTTACTTTATTTTGTTCTATTATAAAGATTCTGTTCTATTATAAAGTCTGTTATTAACATCGCCGGTAGGAATTACGCTCTCATTGCAAATTAATGTTCCGCAACCGAGATTCCTTCGAACGTCAATTCGCAATCTATCTTCGTTAAAAGGTATGTATAGCTCATCAAAAACACTCAACCCGGCCACGCCCTCTCATTCCTNATTATACGTTGATTGGTATGACAAGCTGAAGATGAATTCTAAATTAGATTCCTAATTTTATTTGTATTGACTGTACGCTTTGTGTATGAGTAATTTTTATGCAAGTATTATTCCAGCAAATACAGAGCAACAGAATATTTGTTTCTTTCGATGCGTCACTTATGCTCATAAGCATTTTAATAGTTTCCCTATTCATTTTGTTTCGCTCAAATCATTCTAAATACGGGAATTAACGCGAGACAGCTCTCTAGCTAGCTTTCTCCTCCATTCATTCCATACGTTCCGAATTATTATTTTCGATTGCCAGGCATCATCCAACTTCCTCAGGCTTAGGCGGAGATGGCACTTGTCGCGAATTCTAAGAAACGGAGACTCGCCAAGCATCGGCGCGGTCGAAGAGCCCCCCATCTCCCCACCCACGCCTCTCTTCTTTCCTACACACCGCCACCGAAATCCTCAATACACCGCTTTGACTCAATGGCCCAAAGAAGTGCCTGGGGATAGAGAAGCCACTCTGGTTATACATATAGACGTGGAGATCACTGTATTCAGATTTATGATATTTGAATTGCTATTTTGAGTCTTTAAATATTAAGGAATGAGAAATATGCCCTTTTACAGCAAATATTTTATAAATTTAGCGTGCAGAGCGTTCGGGGGCAGAAAATATGGTCCTCAGCCATCCCAATGGTGATGTTTTTATTTCATTTTTAAACACGAACTTCCAGAGGAAATGCTAAATGCATGAGGGGTAACAGAGCTACATGTCAAAACACATACCTTAGCAAATAATTTTCACTAATAAAGTTAAAAGTAGCCAAATGGTCTTTTTTTAGATTTCATACCTTGTACTTGCCCACTGGCTTTCGGAAATACTGTCGTGAGCTAAGTAAATAGAAAAAATCTTCTTAGTAGTTTCTAGAAAAGAAAGTCGAATCCCCATTGTGGCTTTCGGTTGTCGAATTTAATTCATCTTTAAATCTAATCGACTTTACTTTTGAATGTCATTGTTTTTTTTTTTTAATAGGTGTACGCCTGAAATCTAACTTCTCCATTATAAAACTGTCGCTGGAAAGTTTTTTCTTTGGAAAGACTCTTTAGAGAAATTCTTCTTTACCTATTCCGTCCCACTCTCGCTATTTTTTCTCGTCGCCGCCGCCACACCCCACGAAAATCCTCGCTACAACACTTTGAGTCGATGGACCTGTGAGGTGTCTGTTAGGGCAGTGGTGGTTCGTCTCGGAGGTGGGTTAAGCCGAGAAAGAGGCCGTGGAGGAGAGGGTGTGGAGTGGAGAGGGGATTTGATGCGAAAGGTTTTCGGATGAGAAGGGTAAGAGATAAGGAGGGGGCGGAATATGAGGGATTTGCTTCTCCTTTTCCTTCGCGAATAAAGACGCATAACTCCCTCTCGCTCTCTCCTTGCCTCCCCCTATTTTTGCCTGTCTCCCCTTTCACCATTCTTCTGCTTTTAGCCATCAGGCAGTAACTGGGAGAGATAACTCCTCAGGTTGCAGCAATCAAAAGAGCTGTGTTGTTAACTGTGAAGTAAATTATAATCGACTCCTACAACAGATACTGATTATCTTGAATTTTTTGATTTTCCCAACAGTAACGAGAGTCAAGATAATCGACGTCAATATTAAATTCATTTACATCAAGACAATAATTTAATAATAAGGGTTAAGGCAGCTGCTGAGTGTTTACAAATTGTCTCAAGACGATCGTACGTCCAAGGTTGGTGCTGGGTCTTAATCAATCGGACATTTAATCTCATTCGCGACGATTTACTCCTTTCTTTTATGTTATCTCCCTACCTGAACAATCCGGGTTCGGTTTCGTCCATCATTTTCCCTTCTATTCTTTATCGTATGTCTAATTTCTATATTGTCTTTGGTGTTCATATTCAATAAGAATATATTTACGAGAGATATTATAAACATTAGGTGAGTGGGTTCTCTATAGTGTCCGAGCTCTAAATATCTCATTTTTGGGGCTGTAAAGTGTCCTAGTATATTCTTATATTGAGAATGAGAAAGCTCTTAGAAACTTCTTGTCTTTCTTGACAACGATAGCTGTAAAATATTTTGAGCATTTAATTTTGAAACGTGTTTGCTAAATCATTTCTTTCAGTTTGAACTAAATATTTTACATTTCAGTCCTTTTCCGAATACAGAAACAGGTTTACAAACTTACTTCTGTTTTCGGGAAATTGCAATCCACTATTTTGTTTGGCTACACTTTCCTTTGTTGCTCTATTTTCTGCCGAAAGCATATACTTTTTATCTGCAAAAACTGTAGAGATGTTTCTGGACAGAGAAACTGAACGTGTTTCTTCATACATTATTCAATTCATTTTAAGTGTCTCGTAAGATTTGTAATTATATCTCCTGAGGCATATTTAGACTACAGCTTCGGAAGTAAAAAAAGTATCTTTATTTCATACCCTATTTTAAATTAATATGCGATTTTCTACCATACCAAAGTAATTTTTTTAAACTGGTATTATCTGGGTATTTTTTTTTGTTTTTGCCTGAGGTGACTTACCATTGATAACAGTTTTCTTCAGTGTTCTTTCTGTTTTCATCTTACTTTTCTTTTTGAGGTTCCTTTCTCATCGAAGTTATACCCAATTCCTTCTGTTTCTTCATGTATTTGGAATGCTATCTATGATATCTGGGTAGTTCTGCGACAGATGATGACTCTTTTTATTGACTCAAGAAGACTCATGAAAGTGGAAGATTATCTCATTGAGTGATAATGATGAGTTGCAGTGAAAGAAACATTTTCAGTATTCAGCTCAGGTTCAGAATTTAAGAAATACAGCCATCTCTCTGAGGTTCTTCTCAATTCTTCTCTGGATCAACATGGTACTAAAACAGACCTTATAACAACTGAAGTTCACTCTATTGAGCATATTTAAAAGCATTAATTACCGGTGACTTTCAATGCAGTTTAGCAGACTTTAGATGGATTTTACTGAATCATTCGATGAAGAGGAAAATCAGTTCGTAAGAACCGGCAGTACATTAATATGTAATCCGGATAATTATCGAAGTAACCTGATAGTTGAGAATTTGCAGTCAATATATATCATGGAAAATGAAGAAATGATCATCAAAGCAATTATTTTCTGTATTGAAATCGTTATAGAAATTAATTGAAATTGCAGTTGCTTAGACCATAAATACGAAAAGGTATGGAGGAAGAATTTAAATCAAGGAAGGATGCCAATGTAGACTTCATAAATAATTATCGCTCATTCCTATAAACATTTTTGTTACTTACCGTTTATTTTATCTTTCATTCACAGGTAAATTTCGTCAAATGTACTTATACTTGAATGTACTTACCCCGTACATTACAATTTACTTACAAGTTCATGTTTTAGCATCTCCTCGGTAACGAGAATTTTTTTCTTTCTAGTTTAATCCACGCTTCAACATCACTGGAAACAGATTCTGATATTGGTGCTCAAAAAGTGAAATTTCTCGAAAATGTTAAGTTTAGTTCAACCTTGGTTTGATAATATTAAAAACATATTCCAGTGATATCTAAGATAGCAGACTGGAAACGAATTCTTTGTGCAACGTTTTCATAATAAATTCCTGGAAAATCTGTTATTTTGGTGCTGTTATACTTCCTACGGGCGTAGAAATATCGGTTAGGGTGTGGTGAAATCATTGCTATATTGACCGTGGCTAATTTGTGCTGGGCGAGCAAATTTCGACTCAGGAGGGATTAAATGTGAATTGGAGCGACGCGTGGATATTTTAATTTCCGGTTTTTGGCGCTTCATTCAAATGAATCTCTTTTCGAGGGATGGAAATAGAGAACGTTATCCGCGACCGGACACGCCTGTTAACCTGGCATCGATATAGTCGAGTTGGCAAATTTTTGAGGTGTTGCATTACGAGAAGGACGAGAGAAACTTAGGCGTTTCTCGAGGAAAGCTCGTGACAACCCAAAAGATTCAAATGCGCAATAAGTGGTTGCGACTAATTTTCGCTCCTTGAATCCATGGAAATTATATCCTCTCATTTCCAATGCATTCGAAACTGAACGACCTTATTAATTTTTGGCCCATTACAATCAGAGCGAAGCCAATTTTCCTTATTATAACTTTAAATATCTCAAAATATAATTCGTTAACATTATAATTTTGGTATGAAATTGTTCAATATTTCCCTAATAGTATGTATTTTACATTTTTTTACTACCTAATTCATTTAGAGATATTTGCCAATTTGAACTTATTTACCATGAATGTTTGTACTACTTGCACTATTAGGTAATATTTGCGAAAGTGTTCGGAATTTGTATCGATTTTTATTAAATTGCTATATTCCTGATAAAATTTGATGTACTTGGTGATTATATTGTTTATTCATCTATCTTTTCATGCTCTATCGAACGAAATTGGAGTATACTCATGAAGTTGAACATCAATTTATATTGTTTTGACTCTCGAAGTTTTTCTACCCTCCACTACTGAACCTTTTATTCCAGGAGCACATACATTAGCCTAAATTAGCACAAATGAGTTATATCTAAGTACACTTTTAACAAATGTGGCATAATGTTGTGGTAGGTATGGCTATCATTCCATAGTCTGGGTTTAAATATTCTTTTGTGTATTCTCATAATTTCGTATGTAGTTAAAAATGTATTACTTAGTCATTTTAAGTAACTATCTTTTCACTTTTTACTCTCCTGATCGAATTTTGTTATTTTTTCTATTTTATTGTTTATTTTGTTTTATGACAAAGTTTTGTCGAGTTTCTAAACACTTTTTCTTCATGGCACAGCATTTAAATTCAAAGGACGCTTGCATTTTGATGAACATAGACGAATTCAATTTGCAAGTTAATTCAAATAGATATGTTGAAGAGGGAAAGTGCTTCCGAAAGCTTCATCGGGCGGGGTCTTGGGAAGGACGATCGAAGGAAAGCTTAGGTTTAATAAAAAACGTCAGCTGTTTTTCCTTAACAGCTACGTGAAGGTGCGAAATAACTCGCGTTGCACTTGAATCCACCGCGTGACTGTGATGCTCTACGATCAGCGGTATCGTTCTTACATACTACGACTCTCACTCGGTTTCACTTTTTCTGTCCATTGGGAATACGCAAATACCTAAGGTTCTTGAATGAAAAATTTGAGATTTGATGGGAGTAGGTAGGGGTTGTGTAGGTATATGAATTGAAGAAACGACGAAAGAAAAAGAAAAGGAAAGGAAACCATTCCTTGAACACGGGAGTAAAGTGTTTGCTCAAGAGGAAGCCATATGCCATGAAAACGATGAATGGGTCTTTTCTATATTTTCCTAGTTTATTAAAATCCAACTCAACATGAAATAAATTGAATAGCAGTTTTAGTAGAAATTTATTTCATTACATACATTTTATTTCAGAATCACTGCGTTTAATGGTAAAATTCATCATGAATGGTTTGGAAATTCAATGCGTTTTACTAGTTTTTTTACTTTATTTTGTTCTATTATAAAGATTCTGTTCTATTATAAAGTCTGTTATTAACATCGCCGGTAGGAATTACGCTCTCATTGCAAATTAATGTTCCGCAACCGAGATTCCTTCGAACGTCAATTCGCAATCTATCTTCGTTAAAAGGTATGTATAGCTCATCAAAAACACTCAACCCGGCCACGCCCTCTCATTCCTCTCTATCCTGTCTCTTCTTTTCTTGCTTTGGCGACATTCTCCGCGCCCTTCGAACTCTGCTCTTCCATTCCCTCTCCTTCCCCTTGCCTCCTCCTCACTCCTCCCCTTTCTCACCACCATCCATTTTCACCCGTTCTTTGCTGATCCCTCTTCCTTAACTAAGCTTCACAACCGGTGTATGAATTCGTTGTTAATTATTAGGTAGTGGGTCAAATATTTTTGCTGTTGAGTTGGAAAAGGACTAAAAGTTGAATAGAATAGACGGAAATAAATTGGTACGAAGGAGCATCTTGTGTCACTGTTCGCTTGTTTTCTCCATCTAATTCCATTTCTCTAGCTGTATAGCGTTGAATATTATCCAAATCTATACCTTTTAGGTATTTTCATTCAAAAGTTCATTCACTAATTTTAAAACTCTTTTAGATGTATTTTTTATCGATTGTAACCATATTTAACGATGATTGTCATAAAACTATTACTCTATCGATTATTCCAAGAGAAAGTTTAAATTAGATGCTGTAATGGAAGGAGAATTATAATATATTAAACAGTTGGTAGTGTGTTGTCCTCCTAGTTAATATGAGGTATGAAATGAATACAGTCGGATATTATACGTGTGTGTGGAAAGAATGAGAGAGACAGTCGTTAATGCACGGATAATTAATGGACGTGGAATGTAAAAAGTGCTAGGGGACCAGTACAAAAGATGTGTTATACGTTGGTTTGCACATGAAGATGGGAAAGATCGAAGCTGAAAGATGGAAGAATGACAACAGAGACATATTAGAATGGGAATGATATAAGAAAAGAGAAAAGTACACCGAGAAAAATCTGGTCGAATGTGACTCATAAGGTGTTGAGTATAGTCGAACGGGAAAGGATAAAAGAGCATTATAAATATTATATATGGATGTATTCCAAGCGAAAGATATGCAAGGAGAGGAAAGAATGGATTCATAACACATGCATTGAAGTTAGTATTATATTGTAAGTAAATGGGGAGAATCTTTTCGGAAGAGAATACTGTCAAAGATATGTTTGTTTACCTGTATGAAGTAAGAACAACCTATGTGAGGAATTAAAATTTTTTTCCGGTCCACAAGGTCATTGTTTACAGTAATTCACTGTTTAGTTTGACTGTCACTTATAGTAATTCGCTTGATTGATTGTATTATTTATATTTTCTAAATTTTTTAAGAAAGTAATTAAAATATTACCTAACAATCTCATAATTTTTTCTGTCCTGACTATATCCTTTGCTAAAAGGCAAGGGTACGAGTTGCTGCAGGGAATTTGGAAGCTATACTCTATTTTTCTCTGTCAAAAATTCCCCATTCGAATTTCTCGTGTTTCATCTCATTCTGTCATTTGTCACTTCATGGTTATCTGTAATCCAAATATTCAGAAAATGTTTTTTATTTATGAGTTACTTTTACTGTAAAACTGATAAACAATTAATTTTTACCGATTTTGGGGATTTAAAATTCAAAATATGACGTATGTTTTTCAAAAATAGGTATTGGCCATTTTTGACCTATTTTTGCAGCACGTGTCAAAATTTAGATTTCGGCCACGCGAGGATTAAAATACAGTAATCCGAGCACACCCTTGCATTAATTAGTTTGGATTATCGGGACTGCACTGTTTTGCTATTTCCCCTCTTCAATTTTTGCACCTTCCCAATACTCCACATTTAGTATTTCTTCCTTGAAATGATGTTCACTGGAGTATCTCAGCTTTGTATATAGAACTGTGTTTTTGTTCACTTAACCGATTATATTTGTGCGTATACTTTGGTTGCGACCTTAAGTTATATTACAGATATGTTTCTTACCTACCGAACTGGCATTGCTCCGAAATTTACTTTCCTTATATTTGTTTGGAGTTGGTGTACTTTCCTCAGTTATCGGTGTTATGCAGCGATAAAGATTCATCACTATAAAATTGTCATACATTTTTTTGTTTTCACCTATGTTTCATTTAATATCTTAATATTATGGCTAATATCGAATGTTATAATTACATCTTGATTAATATTAATAACTGCTTTAGATGAAGGAGGATGCCATCCGCATTTTCCTCGGCACGAGCGATATTCACCCTTTAATTTGATCTATTCTAAAGAGCTAGAGAATGTGTATAAAATAAATAATTCAGATTGTGCTATTCGTAATACATGATGCTGAAAAATGATCGGGAAGCATTCAGAATTAGCGATGAAAAAATTTTTAGACCTCATTCAAGCACATAAATATAGCTTAATGGTACTTAATTCGGGAATTACTATTTGTAACGCACCTTGTTCTCCGATGCGAATTTATTCGCATATTATTTATTTGTATTTTCGATTTGTTATTTTTGTGAGAGATTGACTCATCCTTAGAATTTGACTTTTGGGTTTAGGCACAATATTGGGGGGATGGAAACAAAATCAGGGTGAGCTTAAGGTGAGGAATATGCTCATAGGAGGATTGGGAAAGGCATGAAACGGGAAGGGTTGAATTCCTTGGCTCTGGACACCAAATGGGAAGTGTCGCCTGACGCGTCCCTTCCTATGGACGTGATTCTGTGGTCTTCACTTCCCGCGTCCTTTCCTGTGCTTAGAGCTCGCGTTTATTGCTTATTCCTCACAAATGGAATGTATTGGCAAGCTCATATGCCCAATATATTGAATTTTTCCTAATCGCCATTATGGTATGAACTTTCTTATTTTGCTATTTTCTTATCCCGTTGCATCCTAAGGAAAATGAGGATTATTTCTGTTATTAAGCCAGTAGAGAATTGAATTTAAAGTTATGTGTTAGTAGCTGTTTAGCAACTTATTTATTTGCGATTTGCTTTAGTAGTATTTTAGCTAAGAAAGAGAAAACACTATGGGTAAAGAAATAATTCACAATACTGGTACTCCATCTCATGTACTGTTTGAATAGGAATTTGCTCCAGTATAACATGTAAGTACGGTCTTGATAAAAGAACCCCTATTTAAATACATGTATGTCATGGGGATTATTGAAAACACCATATTTCAATTTTGCATTAATAGCTGTGGGAATAAATTATTTATAACCAGGGCATGATCGTAAGATTTAGAGATGAGGGAAGATATTTGATTTGCTCATCCGAAAAAAATAAAAATTTCCTCGTTCACTTATTTCGGAAAATAGATAAGCCATTATTTTTATTTCTTTTGATTGACAGTAGTAATGAAAATGATATTTACATTGATTTAAATTCTGTTTCCTTCAAGAAATATATCATACCATGGAAATATTTAACGGAAGCGCTATTTTCATAACTCTATTAGTGTGGAGCTAGTTTTTACCATCAACTTGCTAAATTTCTCGCAAGAATGTTATTACTGAAAAAACTTGTCTTTATTCATCGAAGGGTTCTACATTTTCTGTTCTAAGGAAATGTATAAAGACAATCTCTTTAATTCGTTTAAAAATCTTTGCAATTTTTGGATGGTTTTAGTAAATTTTATTTTTTTCAAGATCTTCTGCTTGGCTCTTTGCAAATTCAGAATGTGAAGGATTTAATTTACCAATAGACATTTGTATAAAATTGTAATGCCTAGGGTATGATTTGACCTTTTCACCTCGTCTTCGTAAAGCCAAACTTCTCTAGATGAACAAGCTTCTAGCGGAAGGTACGTAAACTTCTGAATGATTTATTTCATTAAAACGACCGCAGACCTTCCAAAAGAATGATTAAACGATCGGAAGCGAGTCAGAACTCTCCCCAAGGAACGTGGTACGTTTTACGACGCTGAATACGATACAAGTTTTCTTCTGTTTCTCCCCTTGAATGAAAGGAGTGAGTGCCAAGGAGAGAGGGTTATGCTCTCGGAAGGGGAAGATAGGAGGTTTAGCTTGGGAGACCAGTTGTGCAGAAACAGGTAAGGGGAGGGAAACCGCGGAGATCGGAAGTGTGTGTATAGAGAATGCGACTCGGAGAGGGTTGGTCTGATTGATCGGGGTTTAATAACGAATCTTTCTCCTTTTACTCTTATATCCTTGTTACACCTGATGTTCTTCTAACGGAGATTTCCGTTGGAGAGGAAGGTGATAGAGATTAGAGTGGCAAAGGGCTAATTCTTTGTCCTCGGAGGGAATCCAGGAGGAAGGAAAAGGAGGAAATAAAGCTCTCATCGGAGGAGGATTTAAAGGCTTGAAAGTGAACTTTTTAACCTTTCTCGTTCTCGTAGATATTGACGAAGAGATTAAGATATCGAGGAAGGAGTGATTTCAACGGTAGTGGTCTCCTTTCTCGGCTCTCTCGGCAATCATTTCCATGGACTTGATAGAGTGTGTTTGTAGGTACTGAAATCACGCAGATCGAGTATTAGGATACCCTCAAGAATATAACAAAGACATCTGTGCAAGTCTTTAGAAAGATTTATTATTGGTGCAATTGCACGCAAATACGTCTTGAAACCGTCCGTCCTAAAACGATGTCCAAATGTCCAAACGATGTCTAAAGATGGGGGATCTGTTACACTTGGTCATACAGGGTGTGACGCTCCATTGGATACTTTTTGACTGATGGTGGAGGGTCAGAAATTCCTAAAATACCGTGAAATTATTCAAGGATGGTCCACAAGAAAATTTATTTCCGGATCATTTTAAAATCTTAAAATTTAAATATATAACATCAACAACAAATTAGCTGTTAGGGTGTTTAACATTGAGATGTTCTAAATATTTTCTCCTTGAGGGATCACATCGAAATTTTTTGAGGAAATAGAGGGCTTTACTCGGACAAAACACGATATCTGTTGTAGGCTAATCCCCGTGTTAACTCTCTTTAAACAGCATTTTCCTCGGCACGAGCGATATTCACCCTTTTGAAGTCAACCTTGACTTTCACTCAAGTCTCTAAGCGATTAAATCTTGTCTCTGCGAAACCTTAATCCCTCCTTTTCTTCGCTTAGGATTCAAGCTCATTTGATCCCATCGTCTCCACGCACAGGGAATATGCCTCGCTTAATCCACCGAAAATATACTTTCCCACGGCGGGACCAGTACCAGTTTTTCCTAGTGTCCTTTGTCCGGGCTGTATGAATTGCGGTCCCCAAATTATTGTTATCCGTTAACCCGAGGAAAAGGTTGCGCTGTGAATTAAGTATGAAATGGAAATGGTAACCAAATCCAAGAAATGATCTAACTTAGATTCATAATGCAGCATCGGAGGAATACCTATTTGGTATTTGGAATATTTTACGTCTGAAGCGTTTAAAGTTGGTGACTTAGGGAAGTGCTGCTGAGAGTTTTTGGAAAAAGTGAGATACATTTTATCATCATTAAAATTAATTCATGAATATTCATCAACATAAATATTCATTCGTAAACAAATTAAACTCGTTATTATGAATAGTAATTCCTATGAAAATATGGTAGAAGATGACAAATAAATGCAGTTAAAAAGAATTACACAAAAATATCGGTAAGTTTTTATTACGTATTTTGTACATAACGCTGAGATATCGCGTTTGTATTTTTTAAGTTCGCATTTCATCCTGGCTATCGACCCAGTCACCGTGCTTATAGGAAAATGTCTCCAGGATTTAAACATAATTGTTATGATTCAATGCTCGTGATGTTTGCGAGTTTTTGCCTTTCATCTCTGCAAAATACTTGGGATTTGTTAGGTATCAGGCACCTATTTATAAATCTTCGAGTCGTTCTCCTGGTTAATGCACATTTTTTAATTTTTGAGCTTCCATTTCTAAGCGTTGAACTCGTCTTCACTCTTGAGTGGAAAGCATCTAAGGAACGGCTCATTTTTATTTTGAGCCGATGAAAAAGATTAATGTTAAAATACGCGACGAAGGAAAAGGAGGAATTAGTATCCGCCGGAACTTCTTCGAGGAGTATTAATCGCCTATCATCGTACTCAGTTCTTGTTTGCGCGATTCTGCGGGATTCATCTAGTGCCCAAGACAAAGAGCCATCGGATGAAATTTAGCCATAAGCGAAGAGATCGATTGGTATCAGGGCGTATCGACTTAAGGAACTGAGGTATTAAGACAGCCCTTGAAGGAGAAAAAGGAGAAATCTGACGCGTTCATCCCCGACAAAGGAAACGGCGAGCGAGTCCCCAAGTTTTTCAGGACGTCCTTTGTGCGAGGGAATCGCTCTTATCATCGCGAGAGTAATACGCGGCCGGAGCGCATTACGCGAGTCTTCCATAGCGAGGCTCAGTGTTGGGCAAATCGTCCGAAATAAGAAGATGGCATAACAGGAGGCAGGCGATCCGAGAACCGGTGTCTTGCGTCGGGGGGTGGGCGAAGGTGGAAGGATTTGGAAGAAGTTAAAGAAGGGGCGGGACGAATCGGAGGGAAATGAGGGAGGGGATTAGGGAAGAGAAGGGGTTGGGGATAACTACGCCGTTTTGAGGGCAGAGAGGGAGGCGGGATGAAAAGAGATTACGACTGCACGATGCAAAGGATATGAAGAGGACTTAGTGTAGTGCAGACTGTGAGAAAAGAGAGGGAAGAAGTGGAATTGAGGGACAGCGGCTTACCTCCTCTTCCTCGGCCAAAAGGACTGCGGCACCCTTCCGGTGTTAACCCCCTCCTTCTTTTCTCCATCTTCCTTACCTTCTGAGGCCATGGTACTTCTTCGTCTAACTTAACCCTTTTACCGGGACCGGCTCATCCAGCAAGAGATGCAAGCGAAGTGGATAGTAGCAGTGGTGATGATGATGTGGATTATGTCAGTTAGGGAGGTACAGATTTTTGGCTAAGATTTTAAGGTCTAATTATGGTTATTTCATCTTTGGAATGCGTAGGATTGTAGTAACCGAACGTTGCATGCGGAAAATTTGTTCGATGAGTTAGCTGGCCAGTCTGCAATTTATTTCCTTGCCCTGTAAAGGTATCATACAGCACACACCGGAGATATTTATGTCTTATTTCATCACCATTAGAGATTCACTATATAATTGGGATAATTTTGCGTATTAAAGTTAAAAAACTGAATTGAATTCTGTAACGAGTTTCATTCAGCAGCATAGTACGTAAAAGGAATAACAAAGTTGTGCATATTTTCCTAAATGTCATCAGCTTTTGCAAACAAGTTTATGCATTGAATGCTAAAAAGGTTAATCATCAGTGAATGATTGATCAAAGTTAAAAATAGGTTCATAATGAATATATGAATGCCATCTATTCTTCAGACTGATTGTTACTATCAAATTTCTGAATTTTGTGAATTAATCGTGGAGAAGTTAAGTGATGTTTTAAAATACAGTGGTACATTGGTTAACGACGGTAATCAGTTTCAAGGTTGTCGTCGTTAACCAAAACCGTCGTTATCCACACGACACGACTTTAGCTTTGCAAAGTATGATATGGAAATAGGTCAAAAAGGAACTTGGTGAATGTAAGTCTAAAATGAGAGACGAATGAGGTACCACAAATTAGAGGCCGAAACAGTGGATTTTATTATGTAAATCCATGCTGATAGTAAGCGAAATATTTTATTCTGCAGAACTATATTTATTCTTTAGATGTAATATTTAAGTTGTAATGGAATCTCTTATCGTTATGTAAGGAATGAAGAATAATGTTGTATTAAAACCTATCGTAGACGTACTGAAGTTGAGCAAATTTATTATATTTATAACCCTCTAAGTAACCTTCCTAAATGCTTCTTAGTTTGAAAATATTGTTCACTAATTGCTTCTTTACTGAAAGAAAATTTGTTTTTCTATTTAAAAATTTAAATATAGTATCACTATGGTGTCAGAAATACTTAAATGACTCCTTATATCGAGATGCAATATTGCTTGTGCAACTGGTGTCTTTTGAAACCTAAGAATGTCCGATTTTTCATTTCCCTCGAAAAGTTGTAATCATCTCTGTATGTAGCCAATGACTTGATATTACTATCGTATTATGCCAATAATGCCAAATTTCCTTCTGTATAAGATGCCAGGAATTTGAAAGATCGCGAAGGAAAAATTTGGGGTCCTTTTCAATTTCAAATTTTGATGATTTTGACCGGCCCCTGCAGAATTTCTTTACCACTAAATCGAAATTTATAGACAGGAATAAGAAAAGGTACACCTTGTATAGCTGTTATAGTTAACAGTAGGTGCCCAATTTTGTTAAGAAGAGTAATTTCAGTCTCTATTATTTCCACATAATTTTTTTAAATCGCCGAATTCTAGCAATGAAGATTAGACGAAAGGCGCGAGATGTTCACACGGAGAAATAAATAGAAGATAATAAAATTTGGAGTTAGATCGGATTTGGGCAGACGTCAATTCCCTCACAATTCACGTATTCTCCTCGAATTTCCATTCTCCGAGAACCTTTCATCGTGGGCGGTAGACGGTAGTTAAAAAGGAGCGCTGAATGGTAAGAGGGAGACGAGAGAACTCAGCTTGCTCGCAATGGGAAGGATAATGTTTGAGAGTGTGGACTGATAGAATTAAGTTGGGGAAAGGGAATATCCTGTACGGGAAGAGGGTTTAAGGAGGAATCAGGGCTGCTAAAAAATATGGATGGGATGCAGGAGAACAAGTTTGCTTTTAATCCCTGTTTAATGCTTCAAAAGAAGCATTACCAATATCCAATACATCCTCTTTTGCACTCTTTTTGTCTTTTTTTCTCGTTTCCTACTTTGGGGTATTTAGCTTCGTCGGCGGATTTTTTAAACTTCTAGTTCCTTTCAAAGCCACCGAAACATTATGACCGACTAGATCCCAGATTTTTCTCCAAATTTTTCTTGACAAATGCAGGATATCGATGTGTCATCATTTTTGTCGTATGAGTAGGGGTACATGTTACCATTCTCATACCTAGATAAGAATGCTGGAATTCATGTGGTAGAGCTTTCATTTAAAGTAACTTCTGTTGTTTGTTTACCTATATTGGTGTTATGTATTTTTACCAAGGTTTTAGGATCGCTTTGTGGTTCGCTCATTAAAATCCATTGTTAATTTTTGAACGAGATAGGGATTGCTCCGAAAAATAGCTGGCTACGAGGTTCAAATACCGGCTGTTCTTGGCATTATAACAACATTGACGCCGAGAGTATAATAAATCACGGAATATTTATTTCACATCGTTGCATTTGGGTTTCTGATTATCGTTGTAACAGTTTAGAATATTTTTTTGCAGCTGTTAATCCATGAAAATCATTTAATCAATATTCCGCTTATTTTAACTCCTAACATTCGACATACCGTTTATTTAGGCATGTGTACCGGCAGTCGTTCCTAGGAGCGAGAGGTAAATATCCCATCCGAGGAAGCGAAAAAAACGTCTGCCCCAAGAAATGGTAATCCTCTTAATACACTTAAGTCGCCTCATTCATGTAAGAAGGAAAGTAGGAGAATCTGCTTAAACCACAATGAATAGCAATAGGAACGACGCGTTTGATGCTGGCAGCAGCAGCCAAGGCCGCTGAGAAGTGGCCTTGCGTAGTTGCACCTGGATCTCAGACTTAATGGGTCCCGGTGCATGAATGAGAGAACGGTCGATCCCGAAAAAGGGCCGTTCCATCCTTTCCCTTAAAGAAGGGCATAGCATATTCCCCCTCGACGTCTTCCGCTCACTGAGAGACCCTAGATTGCGCAAAGGGTATTCATCCGTGAGCGTTTTTCAATGCACGCGTTTCCTGAGGCACGCAAGTCAGCCGTTTCGCGCACGCAGTTTGTTGGTATCGTTTCGGGTTGTGGCCGCGGATAAAGAGGGCTAAACGTCCTTTCGTTCCATACCCACATTTCCCCTTCAGACTCCGAGGTAATCCGGATAAGGGACGATTCTCATCTGTGTAGCCGTGGGGAATCTAAGGGGTAGGGTGGGAGAATTCGGCGGAACCCTTCTTCTGCTGTGAAAGCGACGCGGCAACGCACCCTCCTCCCCTCAGTCTTAATCCGTAAAACCCGAACATACGGTCTGGAGAACTGCCCCTTCCTCCATTTTCCCTGTTCTTCCATTCCGACGCCGTGTTCTTTCTCCACCGATCGCTCGCATCCCTATGAGGAGATTTCTTCATTTCTCTTTCACCGAATCTCTTTTCCATCTCTCAGTACCTTTCCCTGTTCTTCCCTTCTTTGCGTGTCTTCCATGGGCCCATTTGCTTACTCCCGATTTACCTTCATTGTGTTCCTGCTTGGCATTTGTCGGCACTACTTTGTTCGCTTTTACTCACATGGATCAGAAATAAGATGCCCATTATACCGATGTCTGGGCATTTCAGTGTTTAAGCGGGAGGGCAAGTCTTGGAAGATTACCACCTCTCAAGGAATTGTGGAAGTTATTTTAAACAGCATACTTGTGGACGACCCGTGCCATTGTGGGCTTTGCTTAACGCGGTGTCTGTGAACCTCTCTATACCTTCTCAGTTTTGGATGACAATATTGTCTTGTATATCTTATCTGGACAGAGAGCTTCTTTTGAGTCTGAAGACCTGTTATGTTTTGCTTGCGGAATGATAAATGCTACTAGACTGTTAGAAAGAAATGCTGTTCATCAATTAGCGACCTTTAACTCAGCGTTAATGGTAGTATGTTATTCAGGGACCGAATACAACGACTTGGTGACAAATTCCATAAGGCGAACAGGTATAAAACGATCGTTTATTCTTTGAATTTTCTGCAAATTTTGCAGTTACCTACGACATTTCTTCATTTTACGATTTTTGAACAAAAACATTTTGCGTACTCAAATAAAAGGCTGCAAAATTTTGAACTCTAGAATTTACTTTACTGAATTAATTGGGCTCTCATGAGCTCATTAGGGAGCATTCCATCAGTACCCGTTCATTTTTACTAATTTGTGAGAGAAAGTGAAATTATTTTCTTATAATTCATGCCCTCAGTTTCCTCGTGAGGTGTTTTCCTTGAATTTCATTCCAGCAGTTAATTCGCCGGGGGATTTCGAAATTAATCTGGTTTTTATACACTCTAGTAACTCCTTATTAATTTTCATGACGAAATAATCGGGTGAACGAGAATAATTCGGTGAGAGATACAACGTGGCAACATTAATCCGCAGTTCGGATTCGCGGACCTATAATCACGCAGAAAGATTTGGAGCATGTTTCGAGGAACTTATCGAGATCGCTCGCCGATTATGAATAGCTCCCTTTCCAGACACGTCCTTCCTTAAAGATGGAGGAAGTTTCAAGATTTACGTCGAAACGGATCGTGGATATCTTTTTATCGTAGTTAGGAGAGTTTTAGCTGGCGGAGTGTGACCCTACCGTTGAACTATGCCTTGGAACAAAGTCGGCTTTTAGTCGGTGCATACTTTCCGCCGGTACGCTCTGAATGGGATATTATTTATTCCATGTTTATGCGTGCTGATTTGCGTAGCGAAAATTGTCATCTCCAGGTAGAAAAACTGCCTTGGTTTGGAAACATGTTGATGAAACAAGATTTTTCCGTAGAGAAGTGATTAAATATTTCATTACTAGTGCGATTTTAATATGTATCCTCTGACACCTGATTCCAACTTAAAATTACTGTATTCTTATCGCAGAAATTACTAAAAAGTGGAAATGATTTCTGGATTTCGCCTATAAAATATAAATACAAAGTAGCTTTTTTGAGTCCATTCCTGGAATTGGCCAATGATTTTCAAGGAAAGATTATTTGAAGATCTTTTCCGGGTCATTAAGTTGTCTGGGTGATAATACATTCTCCTAAAAAGAGTTAAATTGGAATCAAGAAGCATCAGACGAGAAATATTTCATCTTTCCTATTGGCTCCTGTCTTATAGGGTTTGCACGAGTTCCACTGAATGTGTGTGATTATAAATGAGCGGTGTAATTATGTGCTGGCCTTTGAAATAAATATTAATCTATCATGAAACTGAAAAACTTGTTTTTGTGCAGGAATCTTATTTTCAGATTTTGGCAAATCATGCCTAATGAATAAATTTATCGGATGTCCCAATATAAATAAAGATAGACAAAAATTTTCGACTTAGTTGTCTGCTACAGCTTTTAGTGTCATAGTTTTCGTAAACTTATCCATTTCCTTTCCCTTATCTGCGGATTATTTTATACAACTCATTTTGCAAGCACGTCTCTTTTTATGAACACGACGAATCGAAATCGAACAAATCAAAAACGTATTTGAGCCACAATCTATTGGTTTAATTTTTATTATCTGCGTTTGTGTTTTGTCAACGTTCGATAAAAATTGAAAGTATCCGCGTGACGACTATCCGGCCGTTACAATACCGCTTCGTACGTTTTCTTTCTTTCTTTCGAACTCAATCGATTGGTTGAGTGGAAATTAGTGCCCGTATCTGTGGCTAAGGTCTGCGGTCTTTCCCTGCACTGAGGGCACCATTGCATTAAAACAGCCATCTCAACCGCCTGCTAATCCATTACTCTTTCACTCCCCATCCCTTGTTCCCTCCCTTCCCTCACACTGGCGATCGTTTCTCTCGAAAATTGAAACCGCATCGAATACTTCACATCAAGCCACGCCGTCTTCATCTCGGCTTTCTAAGAAATAATTAGTTTCATTAAATGCGTAGCAATCGAACCAATTAAAAGAGGAAATGACGCGTGTCTCCTCTCTCCTGCCGTTCACTCATTCCTTGCCGAGGTTGAGATTGGTTGGCGTTTCTTATTTGAAAATAAGTTTCCCTCAAACACCTGCCCTGATGCTCGCGTATTTAGCGTGAACTCCTGCCTCCTTATTGATTTGTTTCATTGCTTGGCTTCATGTGCTGTGATTCGATTATGTGAATCGTTTTTCATTTTAACCGAAATCTTAAAATAAAACATCGGATTTTGTTTTTAGGTTAAGATATGCTAAAGGATTTAAGCTATTTCTAGAAACGGAAACTTGTTAAAGTTAAAGTTAAATTTTCTTACCCTCGTTTGTTTAACCGAGAGAATACTACTGTAATACAGATAATTCTTTAGGCTGAAAGTTATGGGTTCTGAGATATTCCGTATATTCCTGGCTTCATTTTTTTAAAGGGCTCCCGGTTAGGCAAGTGGATAGCGTGTTCGTCTTCGGTGAAAGAAGTCCCGGCTACGATGGATGGAATGATATGTATATGCATGGAATACATGGGGAATCATATATGCAAAATAACGTGCAGATGTTGAAGCACATTTAACAACACTATGACTACTTTATTTTCCTAATAATCGAGAAACAAATCAATTGAGAAAAGAATAGCTTCATCGCTTTCTATTTTTTAAGTTAGATTGTAGAGAATATGCTTGTATTCGCTTTCACAGTTCCCAATTAGTTCTCTCTCAATCATCAACATTTGAAATCTACAATTAATTGAGGAAAACCTCGTCATCGACAAACATTTATTGTTTTATTTGCTTCAACTCGAGCGGATGATCCGAATTTACGATATTCAAATAATTACATAGGTAATTGGCGATAATTGAACTATCCCTTCGGTACTTCTGCGAATAATTTTACAGTTTGCTGAAGAATTGCATAAAATAAGTTTTTTAAACATCGGTTTTTAAAGCGCCTTTCACCATGTGTATGATGAATGCTAATAGTTATACAGGTCTCAGTTGGTGTAAGCGCGCTAACTCGATAGCAGAGGTTTGGGATTTGTACTATAGTTGGGTACGGTTATTTGTATCAGTCTACTTTAGATTTGTCGCACTTAATGTATTTTTGCATTGTGATTGCAATGTGAAATACTGATTTAATAGTAGCTTGAAAAAGGTAAGTTCAAATATAAATGCATTGGCAAGTAAAATGCTGATTTCCTAAATACAATAGGAATGTTTTGATATACGATAGAAAAAGACTGGTTAAAGAGAAAAGGGTTTTCTGAAGGGTCACATTCGAAAATTCATCAATCACGCAGAGCAACAAGGCTTTGTTAAAAGTGAAAAACTTCTATTTTGCATATTTGTCATATTCCGAAAACAAGAGTATACGCAAAGAATCGTTAAATAAATAGTTGGAATGTAGCACATAAACCGAAGGAGAAGCTGCGCAAATCTAAATCCACACATTTATCCTACTAGACGCCTTTTGTCTTGTGGCGGGTGTAGGCGCCTTCGAACCTAGGATATCTTGATTGGCCGTTGTAGAAGGAATGCCATAAGTATCATATTATGTACCTAAGATACCAGCTTATAATATAATACTCTATTCACTTCGAGAAATTTAGTGGGTCACTTGAACTACTAGCGGAACGAGCCGCAATTTGGGCCCCAGGCCGCAGTTTAGATCTCTGATGCGAAATCATATTTGCCTCCCAGTACACCAATGAGTTATTTAAAGAGACTTGTTCATTAATAGCCTACTGAGAAGGAAATCATCCTGGGAATTATCGTAAAGATCACCTAGAATCACTTAATCATTTTAACAGCCATATATTATTTCCAACTAAAATAGATTCTCCGACGACATTCCCTAACCTATTTCGGCATTAATCGCTACCGCTTCTTGGATAAGAGAAGAAAAAGTAAAGAAAAAAATAAAGAGGAATCCTCCGAGAAAGTAGACAGGTAATTAAGCAAACGCCAATCGACTCGACGACGTCGCAAATCCGCGTCTCTTTCTTTCCCTCTTTATTCCTCCGACGCGTCTCGGGAAAACTTCCCGCGGACGAATAGAAAAGATTTTCTCCTTCATCGGAGCCGCGTTGTTCCATCTTCTTGAACCGCAACGATCGCCGCCGTATCTGACCCTCCTGTCACACGCCTTCTCCCTCCACTATCCCGTCCGGCCTAAAGCCTCCACTCTGCACGTAAGCAGCTAATCCGTTGCCCCCCACCACCGGCTAAATCTCCCTCCCCTCGCCCCCCCTCTGCCCCCTCCCCCCAGACTCCCGCATCCAGCCTCTTTTCCGGACCGGCCCAGAGCTTCATCAATCATAGGCAGATAATCTGCTTAACGCTACGGATCCAGCTCAAATCCGAGGGTTGAGGGTTTGAGGGGGTCGGGGTCGGAGTGCCGGGGGGACGGGTGGAAGGGGGAGATGTTTGCGATGGAGAGAGGGGAAATGGTCTGTGTATTAGCGGGAATGGGGTGGAGCGCTCCAAGGGGAGTTTGTCGCTGCTCCTGAAGAGCGGCGGCGAATGAGCTGGATAGCGAGACAGAGAGGATGCCTTTGCTCGGATGCCACTGAGTTTTCCGCCTTTCGCCGTGGACGATCACGGTGTGATGATCGCGTTGCTGGAAAGTTTTAATCGGGGGAGCACTTGTATGCACGATGTGAGAATGTGCTTCCGAAGAGCAGATGCGGTTTCGTTCAGTCCTGCTTTATAAGAAGGCGGCGGCGTTGTGTTTTGGGATTTTAAATGCAATGAGGCATTGTCAGAATTAGTTAATTTTGCGCAAAGTCATTCCAAGAAATTCTATCACTTGACCGTCCTCTTTTGCTTCACTCCGTAGAATAGGATATTTGACTGCTCTGTTGTCAACATTTTCAGACTGTCCCATTGTCTGCCGACGCTTCTTTTTCCGTTTGGCTTATAATCCGTTATTTGTTTTGGCAATCAAAGTTCCCACGTCTGTCCTACTTTAATCATTTAATTCCTTCGGTATTTCCTGCATTTATCATCGATGTGTTCGATATTTTATCGACTTGTTGCAAAGATGATACTAAAATGCTACGGTGTTCGTAGTATTGTATTTCTTAATGATTTAATTTACAAGCAAACCGACGGCCTTTTTTGCAATTTTATAAGTTATTCTAATAATTTGTTATACTAATATTACAGACGCATCTGTGAATTTTCCTACGATGCACTAACTTTAAATTTTTTTAACTTTAAATTTAAACCTTTATTCACAAAGAACAATTATGTTCTGAAATATACTGTATACGTTAATATCTTTTGTGATTTTTACTATCTTTTATGCAATATAATAATATCATCTTTCTCTTTCTTTCACTGTTTCCTACAGCTATCGTAGCTTTTTCACTCCCCCCTTTTCTGTGTTTTCCTGGAACGAAAACATTTATTCTGTAGTAAAAATAGCAGTTTCTTTTCCTCAACGAATCCATGTTTCCTTTCAGTCATTTATTTCTATTGGTACCTTACTTGTTAAAAATTTGTTTACGTTTAAAATTGAAAAATATTATAGCATTTTATGTTTTCCTATTTTTGTATCTCATTCTGACAAGGGTTATATGGAAGATGGGACATTCTAGTAGCTATTTCAGCCAATAAAGAAGTTTGTATCGTATTTTATTGTGAAATAGGCTCCATTAAAAGCTTGAAATGCTTCATTAAAAATCTAGCTAATGTAAATATCACAGGTCAGAAAGTTTGGTTGGTAAATATTTAGTTGGCCTTAAAGAACCTAATCTCATCTAGTCTTCTATTTCCTAGATTCTGAAAAATCGTAATCTCTGTAAGAAATACAAAAGTATAGATGAGGTGCTTTGCGTACTATTACTTACTAAAATAATTAATTATTACACTTTTTTTGCTGAATTTGGTATTTTCAAGATGTGGGATTATCCATTATCCTCCTAGATAATTTGTGTATCTTTTCCAAAAATTGACAAAAGATGAATATTTAAGAAATATGAAGTGTGACAAGGAAATCCTTCGCACCCTTTTCCTTTAGTTTGTCTTGGATGCTAAGATGTGAAAGAGCCATCTAATATGGGTGGTAATTTGTCGGATCGATGCGTGTCCCACGATGTATGCTTCGGTGGCGCACATAAATTAAGACCCGTCGCAAACAAGAAGGAACCTTTGGATAGCGATATTTACTGTTCCCTTAATTCTTGAATATGTGGCAACTACTACCGCTGTAGGAAGACATATTTTGTGTTTCTTATCTAGTCCTTTGTGCCTATTATGTACTTATTATCCTGTATGTCTCAAAATGGAATGAATTCTGGATTCTGGCATTTAGCTCTCTCTATGAATTCTTATCTACTTCTTAATCAAACATGAATAAACAACAGCTTTTTTAGTTATTTTATATAATGGATGAAATTTTAATGTCATTCGTTAAGAAGTTGATCGGTAAAAATAGATACCCCTTCAATCATCTAACGGTGCATTAAGTGATTCTTTTTAAATAACGAAAGGTTATTATTAGTTTTGGTAATAAAAAATAGCAATTAGGTGTATACCATTGACTGTATTTTTAAATAAATAACGGTTTTGTAAAGATCCAAGTGACTTATTAATACGTAGATGCTACCAGTTGTCATAATTCATTCTTATGATGACATCTTTGAACGTTTTATTTTCTACTGATATGATATATTTGTATAACCTGTCACAGTAACGTAGCTAAACAGTCGTTTCTCCCTCATCAAATTCCTAAGAAGAGCCCCGACGTGGTGTATTGAGGTCCTAGGTCCTCACTCCTCTCGTTCTGGTGGGTCCATATGAAATAAAGTCTTTGAAAACCTTTAAAAATATGATTTTCATTTCAAAGTGGCCCCTGTAAGACTTTTCGGATCAATCACAATGTTTATTCATTAAGATAATGCTACTAATTACTTAGCTTCCTTATATTTTAAAAGAATTTCAGAAAATTTAAATTCTTCAAAGCATATCTCTTTGATCTAAATTCTAAATTCATCGACTCCAGGGACACAGATGTTTTGCAAACTGGGCACAGAGAAGCAATCCACGTTCCAGGGGACTGCACGATGAGCATGCCTTGGCTAATCTTTCCATCTGAAGGAAGGGTCTGTGGCAATACCGCATTGATCTATTCGGTTCGAACTTACGTTTGGGCGATAGTTAGAACGGGATCCACACCGAAAATCCGTCACGGATTCTAGACCGGACTAACGCCGTGAAAGCATTTACTTTCAGAGCCGACCGTGTGCATTATATACGCACAAACATATGTCCGCGTACACCCACACGCTTACTCGCATTCAGAGAGATAAATCAAAGGTTTATCCGTATGAATAGCCGACTACGAGATTTCCGGTTCGCATTCGCGCGGGCGTTTTATTTTATCTTTAGCAGGATTGCGACCAGATCCCTATTGAGTGTATGTATCGCTATTCTGAGGCATGGTTACTTTGATCCTACTTACCAATTCGGAGAGAAAATTCCAGTTTTTTAGCGGCTGTCCCTTCGCTTCCGTCCGGTTGTTAACCTTCTCTATTAATTTTGATTGTCACTGTTGACGTAGGAAGGTCATCCTTGTAGTTCGAGAAAAGTTTTACATAGCCTGAAAACACCCGGTCCTGTTTTATATGGAATTCTAATCATGTTGAGGAGAATCATTAGGTGAAGCTCGGGTAAAAAATATATCTGAAATGTAAGTAGTAAATTTTGCATCACATCAATGACTTAAAATTTTTTTAAATGATTCATTCGAGGCTTACTGTGGAGTTATGATAAAGATATATCTGTATTTATCTACCCTTTATCAATCCATTTTTCTGTCGTCTCTATCTATATCCATTTTTTTACTTTTAAATGTCTTTAATATTGTGTCTTAGTAGTTTGCAATATAAAATTTGCTGTTCTAGAACTTTTTCAATTTTTTATTTTCATTCGTCGGCAAAAAATTACTATCTGCATTGTTCATTGAATTATTCCGGAAAATTCTTGGTGTTTGTTTTTGCTGGCGATGTATCATTTAATATACTCGAAGTTCCATTAATTTGCATGAATTTTTACGTCTCTGAGAGACACTTGTAAAGAAGTTTGATCAAACTTTCTTTAACAATATAATAATTAGATATTATGTTTTCCTAGTCTTTTAATGTATTCTTTATCATGGCGAATCAAATTTTGTGAATAAATAGGAAAGTTTGATTGTGTGTTTGTTTGCCTAAAACAGAAAAACTAGTTTTAAGTAAAATAGTTTTTTTTGTGATAAGTTAGCCTTTATATACCATTTCAAATTGTTCTTTTACTTCCATTGCAGGTAAGTTTGGCGCTGTTTATAAAAGTAGGAATTCCGTGGCTCCAAATGTAAGTCAAAATTTAATTGATGGTTTATTAATGAATAGCCCTCATCATCAGTTCCCTTATCTCTTTACTTTGTCTTCCGTAACCCATCTTTTTCCTTTGCCATAGCATTCACCCTATCTGCACCGCTCTGCAGTATCACCCTTCCTAAAAGTTCACCTTTTCTTTCCCCTATCCATCGTCTTTCCCCTTTCATACGCTCACGTCTCTCCCTCTCAGATTTGGACGTTGCGATTCTCCCACGCGCATGGTGATTCATTTGTTTCGATCTATCGTCTCCTTCTCTATCCCTCCCTCAAATTCTCTCTGAAGTAGTTCAGCGCTTTCTGTGGTTCGAGCATAATTTTATTTATGGCTGGAAACAATCTGAAAACATGAATGAATAAAAAATAGCGTAGAAAATCACTTATTTCATCATCAAATTGTTCTCTCCACGTTGAATAGTAACAAATAGCCTTCATTCCGCATAGCAATTAATGTTACTTTAATATTATTTTATTGCTACTTTTGAGGGAAGGAACTTATAGATTTCATAGAGACTGTGCATGTTTCATAAATGTAATATATACAGGGTTTACCGATCGCTTTGGACCTCGTTAGATCTATTAATTATATTGAAAAAAATTACCATGCATTTTCTTTGAATATGCAGATATTAGTTCATAAGTGTATCTAACAAACTGTACCATCGTGGAATAACATAGGGATTTTGCTAACACATCTGGTTTTGAAACACATCAATAGTTTAATTTACTAACTATTCCCTTACGCCTTGGGCTAGCTTCTTGTACCCCTTGGAGATATTCAGGGTCGGGAATATTTGATTTAGTGGCTTGGTGCTGGTGAGGCGCTTGCTCAGGTGCCAACTTCCACTTACATTTATGCACCGACTGTCACTTGTGAAAGAAAAGCTCTAGAAAAATTCACCACGAATATGTGAGAAGGCCTTATCTAACAGCTTGTTAAACGCCATGTTACGAACATTTTTTATCGTTTCTTAATAAGTATTCTCTGCTAAGTTTAAAAATTACTATCAAGGGTTTCTCAGGTTTTTCACTCCACCCCTTCTTGTGGATGTTTTCCTGCTATAAAATTTTTTTCCAAAAAGTACTTCACTTAGGTTATTTTTAAATACACACTTCCTTCTTTTTTATTACTTTATTTAGCTCTTTCTTTACCTACCTCTATAATGAAAAAGGTATAGACATAAGAGGAAACTTAATAATATGAATCCTGCCATTAATAAAATCGTATTCTACTCTTTGTCAAACTCTAGCATACAGAAATTTCTGCATTTCTGTTTATTTTAATGCGACGAAAGAAAGTTTATTTACGTATGACTAGCAGCTGTTTAAATGAAAATAATATCGAAAAAAAGAGATTCAGGTGCATTGCTTCTTCACGTTTCTGTCTGACTTTAGTCTTCTCAAGACTCAATGTATAACGAAAACCCTTAAGAATCTTGTCTCCGAAACCTTGGACACGGAGCTGTTCAGCTGATTCCTCCCAGAAAGAGTAAATAGAAATGGTCTGCGATCAAAGATTTCCGTAGGAATGAACTGAAAAAATAGTGAATCACCGAAAGGTATCCGGACCTAAAGGAAGGAGACGGTGTGGTAAGTGGGGTAGAAGGACAGGAAGAAAAATCGTGAGAAGGAAAAGAAAGGTGGAAGGAGAGGAAGAGATAAGAGGCGAAGGGGAAGGAAGGAAAGGGATTATGGCCGGTGAAAGAAAGGGCGGTCTTTGTGAGGATCGGACGGTAAAGGGAGAGATAAAGGGGGAGTGGGGTATTTGAATGAGGCGATCACAAGGAGAAATGGATTGATACGAAGGGATAGCAAGATGGATGTATACTGCACAAAACATTACTCAGCTCCGCATCGTATATTTTTTAATGTATATATTTTTAAGTATCGTGGGCTAATTTAAAGTTGGACAATTTGGAAGTGTTCAACTACTGAATTTTTCGGGTCATAAAACATGCTTCTCCACGAAAAATTGCCTTGCGTTACATATAGTGTATGAGAATGTCGGATTTGTCTTAAAGAATCATGGAAGTAAAGTTTTCAATGACTTTCTGGATGACTCAGTGGGAGCTAACGTTTTATCTATATCATCTCAGACTGATGTATTCGATCATTCCATGTCGCTATATTTATGTTCACACAATTTGCAAGAAATTCGTTTGTTACTAATCCTATGTAAGCACCATCGAATTATAATAAAAGGGTTATCATTTTTTTAAATACATTACAAAATAGAATATCATAGCCTGCATCTTTTATATGCTGGAGTAAGTGCACTCAGAGAGGCAAAGAAAAGAGATCACTCCGAAAAATAATATCCGAGATTTAATTTGTCAGAGTCAATTAGTTCCTTTGCAGAAATTAGCTTTTTCTGTAATTTTTAACTGCACAGGATAACCGGACTTACAGTTTACGGAAGGTATAGACGCGTTTCAAATTGCTGAAGTATGCAGACGTCATCTATATTTTTCCGTATCCGAAAAGTATATTCACTTACCTCTTTAAATGGCACTGGAAATATTTTTGTTCGTTATTAACTATTGTTCTAGTCCCAGTTTTAGCTTATTCCAATCTAAATATCAAAGTTAAAACTAAATTGTTTTAACGCTGAAAGTTTGCGACGTTACATTTTCAACAGAATTTGGTGAGAAGCAGTGATTGAAAGGTGTTTTTAAACGATTGCTGGACTTTTTCAAATCCATCTGACATGAAAATCAACCAGAAATGAAAATTACTGTGGAAATATATGTCGAAGTCTTAATTAATTGCAGTCGTCTCTGAAACTGTCACGAAAAACCCAAATAAATATATAGTTGCAAATATGTGAAGCTAATTTTCATACCAACCAAAGGTTTTTTCCTCTGTATCCTGCAATTTATATTATAAATGCAGTCTAAACTTCGATTTCATAATCGCATTAATAACGCCAGAGCCTGACATTATTCACATGCAGCCAGTTGCCCCCGTATCGGACTGTTCATCTTCATACCCTCAGAGGCTTTGTGACGGACAGGGAGATAAACAGAACCCGGCTAGATTGCCTCTCTAAGCGTGCAGAATCAACCCTCCACTTCAGACGAGGAACCGCTACTACTTCTTATAATCCGTCTACAAAACTATAGAAGTTAGCGAAATCGTATTTGAAATGGATATTAGATAGTTAGCAGACATTTAAGCACATCTGCCGCTGGGGAACGGCCGTGCTCGTGTTACATCACCACAACATAGCGCGGTCAGTTGTGGATGCAGGGAATCCTGAAAAACTGTCTGAATTTAAGATTAAAAAGATCCAGCCGAATTTGGCATTAGCTAAACGAACGGGATAGATTCATCATGCTTTTAACAGTCAAGCTAAGAGTTTCGTATCCCTACATTTTAGGTTCCGAGAGGTGATTATGAAGCCATAACGGAAGACATTTTGTTTAATATAACGTATGTCTACTTTTAATATCTTGGTGTATTTATAATATTTTACGTACAATGAAATGGCCATTAGAATAGTTATTTGCTACCCTCTATCTCCTTAACAAACCCAAAAATTCAAACCTCGTGACACAACGTTGCGCGTGTTTATTCGTTTCCTTTTGGAGATACATTTACAAATAAAGTTATAGTAGAGGTCCCGAAATTGTGATTGAAAAGTCTCATCTTCCACCTAATCCATAGTCAATGATAGTACATTTAATTTCTTTATTTACTTAAGTAGGTGTGGACTTATAGAACAGCGAAGGAAAACATCATAAGCTGATGTTGCTGAAAAAGATGAGGAATATACTATTTGTAGAATTTGAGATATCATCTTGATTTGCTAAAAGTAATGAAAAGTCTCGCAAGTTCAAGCTAGTATCTTACATTATGAAAATGAATTTGAGCTAATGGTAATCATACGGCTTTCTGAGCTTACCAGCGGGACATCGGCGGGATCTCTGCCCTAAAGGTATTATTCAAAAGGTATGGAAATGCGTTTTATCGATATCGATTTGGCCAAGAAATGAAGTATCTTAAACTTGCCGTTTCTTATAGAAGTTTGTGCTATATTCCTACGAAGGACCTGAATACCGAGAGTGGCCGTTGACTTAGTTATGATAGCTTTTCTCTGCCTTCGCCAGGAGGATAAGCATAGCGAAGGAAAAGTCATTCGGGCCGGTTTGGAATTACGCTAAAGAGAGCGAAAGAGGTGGGAATGTAAAGGAGGATGAGATAGAAGTTTGGAGATAAAGGATGTCTAAGAGGACTCAAAGATAAAGGTTGAGAGAGAGACGCCGTGGCGATGGGGATATATTCAGAGAGGGGAAAGAGTATGAGAAATGAGGGTAGGAAGCGGGGGGATTAAGGATGAAGGAGATTAGGGATAAAGGCAAGGGGAGGGGAGGGGATGGAAGGATTAGGGAGAATGGGGTGCGGAGGGGAAGGAGGATATGAGTCAGCGCTCTGTGAGGATGTTAAGGGGGAAAGGGATGTAGGTGAGTGGGGGATGGATTGTGGTGTGGGGATAAAGGAGGGGGATTGAAAGAAGAGAGGGGTCGGCTCAGGCAGCTTATGGCTTAGGCCTCCTTACGGGGATATGAGGATGGGAGAGGTCTTTCTATATATCTCTCTTTTTGCCCAAGAGGGTCTTTTGGGCCACTCCCTTGACATCTTCGCAAAAACAACTACATTCAGTGTGGAAATTAAACAGAGGGCTGCTTTGCTTTCTCTCTCAAGTATCCTCTCGTTTTTTGACTCAGCGTTAGGGAAAAACTAGTTCTCGTAACCCATCGTCCTTTTTTGCGATCGTTTTTTTCGAGTTTCGCGCGGATTCTGCGTCAATCCTTGGTCCGGCGCGATTTCGGCGTTCTTTTGTAAGTTTGAGAAATTGGGTCTCGGATGGCGGTGATGGGACTTGGGTGTCCGAGCCAATGCGGTTCGAAACCGAACTGTCATGAGATTAGTCACGGGATGGTTGCAGCGGCAAGCTCCTAAGTTGTCGATATTTCGATGTTATCTGAGCAGCGATCCGTGAAATTTTGGGATGCACGAAAGGAATGTCGGTGTATTTTTTCATTCTTTGGCACATTTTCTCTTGCTTATTTGGTGAGGATTCAGATGAGCTTTAAGGGATCAAATCTTTTTGCCAAGAATGTGAAATTACAATGTGATTAATTACTTTAGTTTTCCTTAAGTCTTTGGCAATGACTCTTGACTTGGCCGTGTGGGCAGATACAAAATCCTCCAATCCAGAATTCATTTTAAGACGTTAAAGGAATAAACACCATCAACATCGAATTTTAGGGTCGGAAGTTATGCGTAATTTTTTTAAATAATCCGGTTAAATACCTTTTTAAATCAAATTCACGGAGGTATTGAAAACAAATCAAACAAAAAGTAACGCTTTTAGTAGTAGATGGATCACAATGAAAGAAATATGAATACCTGAACGTTCTTGCCTAATTTACATCTGTTTTTATTTCGGATTGTGGCCTGATCGACTCAATATACCATAATAGGTTTTCTATGTTATTTTAAATAGATTTCACAAAATGTAGATGTATAAAATCATCCTTCTGGCAGAATACTTGTGCCTTGGAAAGTCTCTTAAAACAGAAATAGATGCTTATTAACGAGATTTGTTCTAAATGTTTCCGTTTCACATCCAAGTGGTTAATCCGAGGTTGGCGAATCTTTTCTCCTTGAGCGACCATAAGTGTAACTGTCAAGCCACGCCTGGTTTACATGTATTCTTTTCTGTATTTAAATCTTCATTCAGTGTTTGTGTGAATAATTAATTAACCACCGTTTAAACCGAACGAGAATATTTTCCATTTTATCTTCGCTTGACGTAAGACTTGTGGTGAAGAATGAAAATAATTTAAATTTTTTGTTTTTTTTTTGTTTAAAGTATTTAATTAAAGGCCGGAGGATCTTATCAATAGGACCTGTCTTTCCCTCTATACTAAAATTCTAGATTTAAATTCGAATTTTGCGATTTTAGTTCTGAGTGAATCCTCGATCGAAGCTTGAATGTGCGAAATATTCTTTTCTGATTGTGTTAATAAATAAAATATATTGATTATATTATTACATATATATAATAATATTCAGTTGTCCCTCATTTAACCTTTCTGCGCATAGTACATACATAGGTAAAATATTAAGGGTTTCAACGTTGCAAATTTCAATACATCCATTTCCACACCTTGCGCTTCCCTCATAAGTCAGTCAGCAAGTCAGCCTCATGGTTTGAGCCGATTAAAGCATTCGATAGAGATATTTAAGTCCCTTCTCATCGCTAATGAATGCCTTAGATTTATAAACAATCATAAAATGTATATTTCCGGAATTTATTTATCTGAAATATAACTATGGAAAGTAAATAAATAAATAGCTTCTTTTTTCGGGCGACGTTGTGGCTAAAATGGCTCATCTTTCATCTGAGTTTTCATGATTATTGACATCAATCATTAATTGAGATTAATTTGGACAGGCATAGCTTGAGAAAAAGTGAGAGAGATCTTTTATATAAAATATGTAACATAAATCTTTAGATGGAAATCTTTAAAAGGAAATATTTGGGAAGAAAGTATCCACAGTAGGAAGAACGAAGAAGAAGGGAGTGTGAAAAGCCCGCGCATTGCCTGCGCCGTATAAATTCACCACCTAGTACGAGCGATGTACTTTTGTGTTCAGAATTCTGCTCTCTAGGGATTTCACAAGAGAGTCAAAATTCCTTCAACTCGGTAGATCCGCTGCTTTTGGAGTAGAAAATTGAACGGGTAAATAACTCGGGCGACGAAAACGACGAATTCCGGACTTTCGCGCGCATATACGGCCGCTACAACATTGTCGCCGAAACGTCATAATCACAAGATAAACACGACTTAGGCCTCGTTCTTCCACTCGAGATTTTTCGCGGTGAATCCATTATTTTAGCGAGGGGACGACCATCCGCTTCTCCCTCGCCTACTATGTCGGATTCCTCGCCACATTTTCGGGAATTAGTCGTATAGGCTAATGACCGGGTAGCAGATCGGCGGGAGGGATTGTCACCTTGTGGGGAAACGCAGCGTTAACTGCGCCACATTTTGGTAAAAGCGGTGTTGGTTTCCACCATTTCAAATATTGCCCTTGATTTCTACAGCAAAACGTCAACGCATGAATCGGGGAACGCTTTTTTAGTGCGACCCAAATGCAATTACTTTAATTTACGCACGATTCCATTCTAAAACTCGATTTATCGTTCATCTGTCGTTTCTGTTACTAAGCGGTTGTTTTCGGATGCTTATCATCTCCGGTTTTTTCCAGTTGCGCTGGTTTAATCCGCTTCGAGTTTGGCACCGAGCTTGTGCACTTAATTTCAGAAGCGTGCTTCCAAATCAGGGTACTCATATTTCATATCGTCGATGAATAAAATTCTACGATAATGTAATCCATTTAAAAGATTGGTTTTGGGACATCGTTTTTTCCTAGCTGGAAGTTATTCTCGTGTAATAGTTATCATGATCGAAAATTCTAAGGCTATGGACCAGGATGGGCCTTTAAGAGTATGGTGTTTGTAAATTTAATTTAGAATTGAACAGGTATTATATATGTTACCTCATAGGTGTTTACGAATGAAGGAAAACGTTAATATTTTGTTTTATGCGTGAGTTCTTCTTTTTGAGTCATCCTTCGAATTATAGCGAGGAGAAGACAATTCATGTTCATTATCCTCTATGTGAAAAGAGCAAATCCTGTGATGTAGTATTATATTTTTATGGAATAATTGAAGGAGATAAAGGATGTCTAAGAGGACTCAAAGATAAAGGTTGAGAGAGAGACGCCGTGGCGATGGGGATATATTCAGAGAGGGGAAAGAGTATGAGAAATGAGGGTAGGAAGCGGGGGGATTAAGGATGAAGGAGATTAGGGATAAAGGCAAGGAGAGGGGAGGGGATGGAAGGATTAGGGAGAATGGGGTGCGGAGGGGANACATCAGACAGACAATCCGTATAGCATAGAGCGTTAGTGGTTGGTTATCGGTGGCTGTAACTTGGTTATTCCGTTCGGTCTATATTATTCTACGTTCTCGGAAGACCTGGAAGATCTTATGCGGCTATTCTGTCCCAAGGTGCAGAATATGATAACGATACTTAAATTAAGTGAAATCTTATAAAAGATTATCAGTAATGTAATTTTCATTATTACTGTACACTTTGTTTTTATTGCTCCTGACGATAATTAAACAAAGATGGCACCGATATTAATCTTTCTTAAACTAAGAATATTAGTTCAAAAAAATTTTATAATGAAAGTATCGTTAGATAGTGAAGGGATGGGGACTTATGTGGAGCTAGAGAAGAGTATTATATAGAAAGTCCTAATCTCATATTACTAAAGTTAGTTTACGTCTTAATATTAAACCCTTAATTTTTTCGCGATGCGGAAGCAGGGGCCGTTGTTAGCGGCAAAGAGAAGCCTCGGAGTGAATTCCGCCGGTAACTCCTCAGATTATCCGGTTTATATGCGAAGAGATTTTGAGCTTAATGGAAGGGGAAGCTTAGCGCGTAATCCTCTATCTTCGGAAAATTCTTTGAGCCAGTCTTGCGGACTATAGGTGACTGGGAACTGGGCTACGCGCATCCAGTTTCCACATCCCTTTCCTCGCTCCCCCGTTTCACTTTCGGATAATTTTTAAACCGTGGTTCTCATTATTATCCGTGTCCAATCATTCCGATTCTCGTTTACCTCGTCATCGTCCCTTTTTAGGCCGTAAATTACCTTGCAGAGGATGAACACAAGTCACAGTTGGGTCCGACTTCAGCAGTTTGAAATGCCTCGAGCGAAATGAAAATTGCTCTCCTGCCGCCGCCTCCCCGAATATCTCTTGATGATCTGTTTAAAGTCATTACATCAAAGATCCCCATCCAGCATATCCTGGAAGCGTAGAGAAATTCGAGATTTCCGGCAATTAAGTTGTAATTTCATTTCGAAAATTAAATTTATCCGGAAATTTATTTTTCCTCTTTTCTCCCGAATGTAAGGAATTTTTGCAGATAGCATTCAGGTGTCATGCCACCTTACCTATCCTTGTTTCACTAAACACTCATCTACTTCCTGAAATATGTTAGTTTGTTTTACTTTATTTATTTATTGTGTCATAACATATCATATAGTTATATTGTCAATCAAGAATACACACTTGCCGGTGGTGAAATTAAATTTGGTAATCCTTGAATTGCTGGGAAACTGAAAAAGAGCTCAATTTGTAGCTGCACTCGACAAGAATCTCGTAGGAGATTCTTCTAGGGCATTTAATCACAGTTTCATTCTCGACTGGTTTACTACGCGATATTATCTTTTATCCTTTCCACCTCGATGGTGTATTGTTCCTCTTTGTAGTGAATTGCTTGAGGAAGAATCTTACTCTTCGACATAACCCGGTGAAATTGACATTTTAAACATAGCTATTTTTTTATTCAGTGCCCGTTTCAGGTAGGCACAAATGAACCGAATGCTTCTGGGCACACGATCTTTGAGGCGAACAAAGAAATACTTTTCTTAAACTATGTATCTCTATTTATTTCGAAGATAAGAAATGCATCTTTAATTCTCAGTTTGTTACTCCTGCTTGAGATCATTTTGTGGAACGTCGTACTATCTATCTTTTCATGTGTCTATAAAGGTGTATATGTCCAAAGATGTTTCCGATGTATTTCTCCCATTTCATTGACGTTAAGGGGCTTTCGTTGGTTTACCACAACGTATTTGTGGCTTTTAGAATATTTAATAAGCTACGTTACGTCGCATCTATAGTATTGCTCTTCGAAACTGGAAACTATAAGAAATATTGCAATCCAATGCATCAAATTGAGCAGTTGATTTCGCTAATTGATTCCGTAATACAGGAAACTGTAAAAACACCTATATTTATAATATATGGGACGAAACAATTTTTAAATTGATAGATGTCGTCATATTAGAAGTTAAACTATATCAAATCGTCATAACATAATGCTTACGTGTTCATTATTCGTGAACATACGATAAGGGAGGCCATAATAGTAATTGCTTCTATACGGCAACGGTCTAAAGCGGTGCTAATCTTCAGCAATTGTAAATATCCTCTTTTGCTCTTCACTTACATATTTATCTTATTTTTCTGTCGTATTCCTTCATCTGTAATTTATAAACTTCGCATTATGTCCTCCCTGCACTTCTTCCCTTTCTTCCTCCCCCCTCCTTTTTCCTCCCTCTTCCCTCTCCCTCGATGATCTTCGGTCGGTTACTCTCTTCCTTATCTCTGGCCCTTCAGCATTTTTCTCACTTTTTTGCTTTTCCTCCCGTATTCATCGCCGGGTTTTTGCTTTGCTTTCATAATTATGCTAATTACTCCGTCACGCCGTCCCATTTTGTGTCAATGAAGAGAACCGTCGTTCGATCTCCCTCTTCGGTCTCATTCTTTCCATTTCTCTCAGGTTTATGTATTATTGTTTTGTTTTTTACGATTAGTGAATCCAGTCCTTAGGTTTTTCTCATGATTTTGTTGAAGCTGCCAAAGTGTTTCTTCAAAGAGACGGAAGGGATTCGGATTTTATCATTATATCTGTATCTTCGCTTGTTTTATAGATTGTTTCTTTTCAAATTTATTCAATTATCGTGGATTTCCTGTTATATTTTCTTTAGTAATGCTTTAGTTTATTCGGACATCTTTGCTTTACTTTTTTTGCATTTATAATGAGTTTCAATGATCAATTTTTTTTCTGAAATTGTTATCAAAGGTATTCGTTTGTGATAAAAAATAATATATTTAAATGCTCAGTCAAAGCTGAATATTCCCTAGCTGGTTCTTAAGAAAGATAACATAAACGAAATAAAACAATTGGGAAAGAGCTCCATTATGATGAAGCGTTTGAAAACAATATATCAACAGATCTTTACATTCGTATTGTACCTTCGATGCTTCTTCTCTAGCGTCAGACTATTAAAGAACTTCAAGTTATGTTGCGTTGTTTGCTGTAAAATACTTTCAAACCATGGGATAATTAGCTAGCGGTTTCCGTTTATCCTGGGAAAACTTTACGAACGTCCACACTATGGTTTCATTCTCTTTATCTCGCAGAATCAACCTTATCTTTTGGGGAATAATTAATTTTTGGATTACAAGTTACCTTTCTTTCCCTAACCTTCCACCGCATGTTCTACAGGAAAGTATGTAAGGAAGTCTTAATGTTTTGCTAATTACATCAGACAGACAATCCGTATAGCATAGAGCGTTAGTGGTTGGTTATCGGTGGCTGTAACTTGGTTATTCCGTTCGGTCTATATTATTCTACGTTCTCGGAAGACCTGGAAGATCTTATGCGGCTATTCTGTCCCAAGGCTAGATCATATTTTTCAAGAAACTTATCAATGCTATAACTACCGTTTTGGAGATTAATACGGTTGATATGAGGTTCGGCAGCACTTCAGAATGCCATTAAAATATCACTTTCAATTTCGGAAACCATCGTTGCAAGAGTGCTAGGAACTTCATCCTGACATAACCTCGAAAAGTTGCGGAAATGAATGGTGATATTCAATGAAAGGAGTGGAAGAACGAAGTAATTCCTCTTGGAAGACAATGCCGGTAATGATCTAGAAATGAGTATGAGGAAATCTTAATCTGCGAACCACTCTCGAATGCTTGCCTTTCGAAAGGTTGTGATCGATACTGATTATTTTGCAGTCTTTTTTGGCATACCGTAACTAAATGAAAATATCCATAAACGACTCATGATTTCATATATACTTATAACAGTTATTAAGAAATCGTTCAATGATTTAATCTTTATTTATTTCAACATTTTTCTTTTTTTAAATGCATTGCTTAATTTTTAAAGAAATTTTTAGATAAACTGAAATACGGTAGTTTAGTAAAAGTAAATTATGTACTTAATTTATTTCGGGAATTATTTCTTCGGTTCTCTTCAAATCCAGGGATTATTTATCTTTCTTCCCTCGCCAATAGATTTTGGTTATTATATTACCAGTGAAATATCTCTGTAGCTTTACTTACTCAAGAAATGTGCATGTATTTTGAAATCAAATACTTTTTTCTTCTGTGTTGTAAAATATTTGATCGTTTTTAATTTTAAATCTTTCGTTCCTCTGAATGGGCCTTCTAAGGAACTGCCGTGACATTGTGAATTCTACTAATTAACGTTTTCCCCTAAGTTTATATTTTGTATAGTAAAATATGAATCAATTTCTATATGAAAATCGTTCTATTTCTTCGCTAATAATACAAAAAATCTTGGCTTCTAATTAGTCACGGAATGTTATCACATTTGAATATATCCGCTTCAGCCTGAAAAGGAAGGCTCATTTTCCAGAGAGAGAAACAGATTAATACTTATTACCTGTCTTTTTACCCATTGGTCAATTCGTCTGTGTGTTCTGTCTTGCTATTGGCGTCCACTTATTTTTTAGTATTAGTTATCGTTTATTTCTCTTTCCGGGTTTAATATTCAATTTTGAATGCAAGGGTCTATTCTAAATGTAAATTCTCCACGAATAAGTGATTCCACCGTATTTAGAAGGATTGTCGAGTATTTTTTTGCCTGAGGGCCACTCAAAACATACACTAACAACTGGAATCAGCTAGGTCCCCTTAAATTAGACAACCTTCATATAGTATCAACTAATCGGTTGCCATCTGTGCGTAGAAGTTTTATGTCCATAATCTTGTTAGCGCCAACGAGCTTCTTATTATGTGTCGTAAAAATAAACACTTAAGCAAATTAATAAATTATTCAGTACGCAAGAATACTTTAACCGTTAATCGAAACAGGATTCAATTTAATGGGTAATTGTATAAGTTACTATAAGACACATAAAATTCAGGTACGGTTATTAATTACAGTGGCTGAAATCTATTTACATATTCTATTACATAGGAGGGGCAGTTTCAAACATTCTAAGGGTATTTCCTGCACGCAGGATTTCGGTCCATCTAAATGTATGGAGATGTGTACGATTGAGCGTGTACACTTAATGTGAAATGTGTATAATCATGAACTTGGAAAACAGGTGGTAACACTTTAGGGTGTAAGGCCGGTGATAAGTGTCTATTTCTACAAATAACTTTATTTCCTTTTTCAAACAACCATCACCGATATGCGCGTATGATTCGCTTAATATCTAATGAGCTTATATTTCTTAAATGACAGAAACCTAACAGGTACTCGGAGAAGGGTAAGGAATTATAGAACATTCTGTACGTATTCAAATGCACGAAAGGTTTTTCGTGGATATTCATGATAATTTCCTTTCCTCGTCTTAATTTTCCGTAGAGGTTCATAAAGCTTATTTTCTCCTTAATGAAGATTATCTATTCTCGGACCCTTTATCTCTGCGTTTCCCACACCTACCATCCGTCCCCTCACCCCTCTACTCCTATCTTAAACCCTCATTAAAAACTTGCTCTCACATCTGGTTTCCGGAATCAGCTTGCCGTGCCCTTTTCAACTCAACTCTTCTATCAATTCGGACTACATAAAATTTCGCGTTCGAATTCATGAGCAATAAAGGCTTTTCACTTGGCCGGATCTCATCCATCTGAATCTTGACTATCACGTTAAGTCGCTCAAACGCGGGATTAATTTCGACCGCGCGGGAAAAATGATTTTAAAATATTATCATACGATAAAAGAGCGCACGTTCCTCTTGGCTGGGACTGGTTATAAGAACCAGTATTTTTGTAGACATTACACTTTGGAATGCGCATTCTTTGACTTCTTTTGAATCATATCTTCCACCGGAATTAATACAATGCAATTGTATTATATTCGTTAAAAAATTATTACCGAGCAGTAGTGGCTGGATTTTCAGGAACTATTATTCAAATTCTCTTGTTCACAAAGCGTATCATCTGGTTTCTAGCCATAGAGATATTATATCGTCATGGAAATTAGGTTATAGTCCGCTGAGGTTGCTCTCTGACTATAGAAATTAAGGTTTGTGGATTTTTTATTTATTTAGTCGCAGTTATGTTTTGATCCACGCGTTTCGGTAAAACTAACAGTCATGACGAGTTGTAAAATTTTATTACTGTGATAAGTTATTCCAAGTTTGTTTTAAAATTAGATGTTGCTTTTAAATCAGGAGGGAAAGTTGATAATCATCCCAACAGCCATAAAGATCTTCAGTATTGGTAAATTAATTCTAACTTTTCTGACGTTTGTTCTAATTATGAAAGACAGGATCAGAATTTTCTAATTATCTATCCTCCGAATGTTTGTGATAGTCATCTCAACCTTAAATTTAATGTAGTAAATTTAATTAGCCTCCTGCATTTCTTTGACTTTTCAACACCTGCTCAGTAGAAATTTGTGAAAATAATTAAACGCATCTACATCCTGTGAATGTACATAATTTCTCTGTATTGATCTCACCTTAAAGCAGTAAGAATGTTGTTTTTAAATAATCTTTTATAAGATTAAGAAGAGAATATACATTTTATGGATGCTAATGAATGTTGTCTGAAATTGTTATAGAGTAGGGATTGATATATTTAAGAAAATATAAATTATCGAATTAATATCGTAGTAGATACGACAGAAGAGAATTATCTTGTTATTTTGGTATCTATTGTGACCCTTTAAAGCCATTACTCTTGTAAGAGATTCTGGCATCTCTAAAAATATGTGGGAATTAGTAGAGTTGTTCTTTGAATATTTGTTAATTGATGATCGCTCGATTGATGGTCAATATTTGGAAGTATTTCCCATTTGCATTCTCAGTTCAATTAAATAATCTTCAAATTTAAATGTTACAATGGAAAATACAATTTTTCTATGTTGTATTTCTGGAAGAATTTACGAATATTGCGGTTTAAATTTTATTATGATTTTTTACGAAGAAATTTGTACCCCGAAACTTCGATAACACTTCTCTGTTCTTCTCGTTTGGGAGGTTTATACTGGAACAAGACGTCATTAATTTTACCAAACCCCGCTATCATACTTCCATGGCTCGAGAACAAATTTTTGTTGGATAAAATCTCCGTGCTCCGTGGAATTACCTTTAAGTCCTGCCGCAGATGACCGTTTCATCTCCACATGTTTCGCTACCCATCCTCGAATAGGCTAAAACCCGATACCGATAAATGACGATGGAGGAATCAAAAATCTTCGAGAGGCGTCAACACGTTGGAATAAAAAAAGGAAAGCGCTTGGCCTTTGAGAGGGCTTTGAACGAGGAAATATGGAGCAAAGGCTTTTCGCTGGAAATCGAATGAAGCCTTCATTACTTTTCATCGTCCTTATGTGTGTCCCTCCATTTGTTTGGCTGTTGGGCAGATCCGGCATTCATCAGTCTTCATTGGCACCGCGCTGCGCGTCACAGGAATCATCTCCTCTCTCTGTTAACCCCTCTTTATTCGGGAAGCGTTTAGACAGCGATTGGGCGGTCGCGATGCCCGCGAGGGGTCCAGAAGGAAGATCGAATCTTGCGGCGATCCTTATGTAGTGCAAGAGCAGTGGGCGCGTGGAAGGCACGCAGCTCCCATTTGCATTTTACTGCCCCCTCCGATTTCATGAGGGAGCAGCAAAACCTTTGACAACTCGAGCATGACCTGGTACTAATTAGTGCAGAGAAAATAACAATAACGCCACGGATTTCGTTCGTAAGGTTTTATTCGTTTGACTTGTGCAATACTCGAGGACGACGAAAAATGTTAATCCTTTGCTAGCTGAACTGCCTGTTGATTCTCATCCGGGAACGTAGTAACTCTCGCCGCGAGTGTTACGTTTTGCTTGCCTTAACTTATTTTTAATTTTACTGATGATTTACTTCTTCGGAAGAATTAAAATCTGAGAAGAATAAAGTTAAACTTATAGTGTCTTTTTTAAAGTTTCTTTTAAAAATTACTCCAGGTTTCTTCAGGTTGATTCGGACACCATTGGTTCACAATAAGTAATCTAATTTGTGCGGTGGAGGTATAAGTATTTATTATAGACATGTAGTAACTTTTTACGCTTCAAGATTGTAAAACTCTCCGTTCTCGATTGACATGAGGTTATAGGGTGAGGCATATAATATCACCGCTTCAGTCCTTTGATTCGAGATCTTTGATTTTTGATTTGAGTGGATTTGATGGGGGCTTTCGGTATTTTTTGTTTTTTTCCAGTCATTCTAACGATTCTGTGCTCAGAAGGCATTTTTGTCATATTCATTCTTACTTAAAAATGTATTTAAAAAAAATTAGCACAGTGCTCTAAATATTAATTTGTTCTTTATCGCCTTATTTTCTCAAATATTAATTATTCCATTCTTATTGCAATTTGCCCTGATTTCATATTTTTGTGAGGCGAGCAAATTATATTGCGATTGTTTTCTATTCAATGAAAAATAAATGGTATGCCAGAATACGACCTTAGTGGTACCTACCTAAGAATAAGTGTATAAATATATATATAAATAAGTGTAGCAAGTGTATAAGCAAAATATCTGCGATGGAACAACTAAAACCTCGGCTTTATAAAGCACATTGCAGGTAGATGCGATGAAAAGGTTAGAGAGCGGTGTTATTTCACCTTTGTCAGGCCCCATCTGGAATATGTGGTGAATGTACGGGATTTGGCGGATGAAACGTGTACCCGAGAACTCGAGAAAGTGCAGTGCGCGGCGGTCCGATTTGCTATAAAATGCTACGATAAAAAAGCAAGTGTTACGAAAATGCTCTCAGACGCAGGTGGCGAATCATTGAAATAAAGGAGGTTAGAAGCTAGGATGCAATTGCTCGATTAGTTCTGAGAAAGTATATTTGTGGAAGATGGTATCGGAATTATGGCACCCTCCGCACGCCGAAAGGCAGCTTGCATGGTATAAATGTAGATATATAACTCACACCCAATATACAAGCACAACCTGATCCTGTAAGGAGGAAACTATATTTAGAATAACAGTAAAACATTTCACTTTTTTATTAAAGATTTGAGAATAATCTTAGTCTTTATCATTGGCCTTTTCATTATTCTTTCCTTTGTATTTGAACTTCCAAGCCTGTTTTAAGTCAAGAATATTGGAGTCTGTGTCTAACACATTATCCCTTCAGGAGGTCTATGACACTGCTGCTTTTCATGAAATTCGCAAGTGAAATAGGATCTTTTCTCATAGGATAATATACGCCTAAAAATTTTAATTCCTCGCTTGTATAACTTAAATTGTCTGCCAGCCTTGGTTTTTATTATGATGGGTATATTAATCGGAATCGGATGCGTAAAATTTTTAACCTAGTTTTCGATTTCAAAAACGATAATATTTCATTAAAAATTCAATCTTCCATTCTACTAATAATTTGTATAAAGAGAAATATACTTAATAATTGATCCATCCTGGGAACTTTATTCTATAGATCTTAGTAACGCATAACTATGGAATTTAATAGTAACATATTCGACTTGTTATTNCCCCTTCTTGTTTAAACTTATACCCAAGTTTTTTTTAACGTGAATGATATCCTACACTTTTTGAGAATCTCTTGTATTAATTATTATACTGAATTTTTATTAATAAATATTCTTTCTTTACAAAACCAACAATATCTAAAATTAATGACAGTTAATCATTGTATGAAACGGAATCGGGATTCGTATCGGAAAACAGAAGTAGTTTCCTCGAAATCGGTAAAAATTTTTGCATCGTTCCATCACGATATTCTATGTCACATAGGAGGAGCGATGCGTTGGTATTCGTGTACCTCACGAATGGCCACATATTAAATCATTCTCCTCTAAATGCCGGAAATTTGGAAAATTGGCTTCCATGTCATCAACCACTATCATAAGGTATTCGAAAGATGTGGTATTTGTATTGTAGGTGGTAAATTCAGTGGTTATCGTGATCTTCTACTGTCTTCCCGAAGGTTACCGTGATTATACGTTGTGCGGAACTCACCGTATCCCCTTTTGCTCAGCAACACTTTTTAGGTCACGGTACATATTCCTATCCCTCTTAATCTGACTTATCCTTCATCTTTTTCTGCTCGCTGCTTTCCTACCCTCTTATTTCTCTGCACCCACATCTTTGACCGTCAACTCGGTTCTCGCGTTGTACGAGATTCTGCTGCTTTACTCCACTATCATTTCTCATAATTTTACTTCTCTCTTCATTATTCGGAAGCTTCTCTTATGATAATGATGATAACATGATTGTACCCATCCATTTAATTTTTTGGATTTTATGTCTTGCTGGAATGAGAATAATTTTAATTACCTCGTAAATATTAATATTGATAGATATGGTAATCATTCCTCTTTACCATATTTACCTCATATTGTCTCTTCAAGTTTGAGGTTCTAGAACGATGATGTCCTAGACCAGAGTTGAGGAGCAGTATTTATTGGCAGGTTACATGTATGTAAATATACGTTAACAAGATTATAGCGGTGGGCGGTAGGTAAAGAAAGGCTGGCGGCCACTGCCCTAAATGAAATATTAATTCTACAACCCTTGTTTGAGCGCTCTTGTTTTTACGCATATCATTTAATTCGCAATCGTGTTAGTAATAATTCGGTTATAAATTTATCATCCCAAAATTATTTCGAAATATTTCGAATATTCGGTAAATCTGTAAATTATAAGAATTTTAGGCTCCTGAGTATCACAGTAAATTTTCGTTTCAGTCTTTTGTTAGAAAAGATTTCGAGTTCCGTACCCAGTTGGAGCTCAAATATGGAAATCATTACTCTCCGAAAGCTGGGTGCATTTCAGTTCATCATAGGAGGCTAAAATAGAAATTAAATATAAGAGGATAAATAGAGGATTAGATAGACTGTCGTTGAAGTAAACGAGATTACTTTAAAATTATAATAATCGAAGTGATATCTATAATAACCTTACGAAGATTAATTCCTAAGATGTACGAGTTTCGTAATTGTTTCTCATTTAAGTGGCGCTATTGAAGAAATATGGATATTATTGAAGGAGAAGGTGGACAGCATATCTCATGTATTTCACTATGGAAGCTCTGATGTGGAACAAAACAATTCCACACGTCCTCATTTTTACAGGGCGGATTTCTCAATTTCATTCTTCCTCTCATACAATTCATAAAAGAGTTACTTTTCTCTGAACATTCCTCGAATTCCTTACACGCGCCTTCCAACAATCTCCAATGCCCAACTTCCTTGTTTTTGCGACTACCATTTTCGAGTATATACCATTGCCTTTTTTCAATGGCGTATCGATCGGGAAGTTGATGTAGAAGTTCAATGGCGTCCGAAATAAAAGCTTGATGCTCTCTTGAAGGGACTCATCATTTTAGAATTATTCAATTAACGATAACTACTCCATTGTCGTCTCTTCGTCCTTGAATGAGTGGCGTGACATTGTAATGAGAAATAACAAAATATGAATACCTTATCTTCCATGAATACATTATTATGTGGCCGTGTTTTCGATGCGTAGCGTCATCCTTAGTTACACAATCGCAGCTTTGGGATACATTCAATCCCATGCCCAAAGAAGTGGAAAGGGAAGAGGTTAGGAGATTAAAATTCTACCCAAACCTAACATTCCCTCTGCCGGGGTTAAAGCTTTTCCCCTCCTTACCTAAGCCCCTTCCCTAACCACTCATTCCTCACCTTCAGATTTTGGTTTACATGAATCCTGACGCTGTTCTACCTGACGCTACGCTTCGAAGCCATTGTACTTCTGGGATAAAAAATTTCCTTCGCTACCGAAGATGGTGGTAATTCTTAGTCTCTCATCAGATAAAATTATACATATTAAAATTGGTCGGAAACCAGCATTAAATTCTTGAATCACTAATAGATTTGAAATCTCGTGTTCCCTATGTGGAAGGACGACTGAGTTTGTTAATGATATGCCCACCGTTCCCTATAATTCGTGGTACATCGGATAACGAAGATAATTCATTCAGAAATTGTATTCGTTTTGCCAAATCTTCGTTAGCTGAAATATAACTAATCAGAAGCAGTGAAATACACCAGAAAACTACTAAACTATCTATCGCAGTCTTTTCCTTATAGCCAAGAATATGCAGCATCCATTTGTGATAATTTTTTAAATTCTTTAGTGTGCTCATTTTTAAAAATTGGTGAGAAAGGCAGCCAAGTTTTTTTCTGTACATTCCTACGGTTGTTTTCATCATTGGCAGGTTTACTCAAGTTGCATTCTCAAATAATTCTCACTCAATCCATTCTCAGCCTTTAAATTTAGCTAGTCGTTCATTATAATCATATCTATTATATTATTTATTATTATTCTTTAATTAGAATTATAAATTTATTTAGCCGTACGAAAATATGTCATATTGTCATGGCAATGCGCTTATGCGCATTGCCCTTACAGCACGAGGGCGCACGATTATGCGCACGAGGATCAAAGTATCTCCATAGAAAATCGTGCGTAATTAGAGGGCGGCTGACAATCCTATTCATATAAACATAAATATTAAGGAATGTGGATATTTTTAAGTATTCCGGAAGTAGCTGTTTAATTAACACAGCCCTGATATTCCCTTTTGTTGTTTTGGTTTGCTTCAAATTGTTAACGCTTATTATAACGAATTTTTGGGTACGGTATAATTTACATTAACGCCAAAGGGGCCTGGTAAATCATAAAGGTTGGAAACCCATCTATACCATCAACGTAGATGTGGTTTATGATTCCGTGAGTAAAATGCGCCGCGACGTTTTTTTTATTTACAAAATTTGGCCGCGGTTAGACACATGTCTGGTGGCTGCCTAATCAAATAACATAATACACAAAAATATAAACAATACACAATGGATAATCTCTAATACGTGCTATACCCTTACTGTGTTTCTGCGGAATCCGCAATCCCTTGTTTCGCGCATTCTTCTAACTCGGTGCGTGAAAGATTTCCTCGGGTGGGAGAGCCACGACACTCGTTGCCCACCCCCTCACCGTGTCCGGCAGTCAGTCAACGCGCGGCACGGTAGCCCCTTTCCCTCGCCGTCCTCTCGGCTATCCCGTGGGCGTTGGGGCAGTCGCTGGGAAACCCGGATGGGCAGGAAGCGGTGAATGCGACTAGTGATTGGGGTGGCGGCGAGGGGGAAGTGGTCAGTTGCGACCAAGGGCGGCCACGCAACGCCCCTGGCTTATCCCATTAGCAGTCTCCGGTCTGACCGTCCATCCACCCACTCCCTCCCTCATCCTCCCCCTCCTCTCCCGCCGACTAAGCGTTTCCCCATCCTCTTCCTCCCCCTCCCGGCCCCTCCCCTTCAATCTCATTCCCCAAAATCATGATACGAGACGATTTCGTTCTCACGGAAACCTTTGGAAGGATGCACATACGCCTCTGTCTTAATTCCCTCCTGAAATAAAAACAGCTAGGAGATTTGCGAGTTTTTTTTTCCGTCAGAAATCCCTCTCTGGGGGTATTTCGCGAAATCGTGGAGGGGAAGAGCCGATGTCGTCTTTCGCTACTACGTGTTTTACGTCTCTGTCTTTTACTCTCCTCCGCAGTGGCGCTTTCTCCCTCTCCTTTTCTCCCACCCCACTCAACCCTTTTCTGGGCTCGTTTCGGCCGTTGACGAGAGAATCTGCGTACATTTGCTTTCAAAAGGGATTATTCCTCTCCCCTTTTTGCGACTCCCCATGTCACCGTTTATTTGTCAGCAATACATTTTTCTTGTACAAACGATGAAGTTTTCGGGTAGCAAGAGGCGAGGAGGACCTATAAATGCGTTAATCTCCAAATTGGACTCTCCAGCCTTTATCAAACGGTGGCCGCGTAGTTGAGACCAATGCGAGTTAGGAAGGACGCTCGTATGTTAGAAAGATCTCCAAGTTTTGTACAAGACAGAGAAACTCAACAAAAGAGCGAAGGACTACGTTATTACTATTCATATTCATTGTGTCATTCCTTAGAATTTCCTGCTGTAATTTTACTTTCTGTGGAGCAGAAACGTTGTGTACAAATTTTCCATTATACAGACTCTGTTGTGTTCTTTTACTAATTTCTTTCGGTAGGTCTTTTCCTGCAACAACCTTTAGAAATGCTAGAACATGAATAAAGGATTATTAAATGAGTTTTAAAGGTGAACCTTATTGCTGTTTATTGTCTTTCACAAAACAAAGAATTTAAACATCACTAAAATTTCTTCTGTCATTTTGGCTTGTTTCACTAAATTTCACGCAATATTCTCTCTATCTCCCTCTATCTCAATCGTAAAATTTTATTTTACCTTTTTTTAGTGTAATTGATCTCTGATTAAAGACATGAATTACAATAATTTTTATTACATTAAGCACAGGAAATTCAGTAAAATTAATATACGAAAGAGGAAAACCTGCGAATTTCCTATTCTTACTGATATTAGGCAAAATTTTTAACTCATCTCTTCCAGTATTTTTACACACTTCTTTTTGACTAGCAGCCCCCTGATACCATCAAACTTATTGTCCTGTGAAATATGCATTATAACTCAGGTAGGCTATGGTGAAGGAGCAGTCGGTTAAAACCTCTTCATAGTCACGTTTCCCATCCTTTTATTTTCTCTCCTTTCTCGATTGAGAAAGGAGACTGCTTTCTTAAAAATATTTCTTAAATGAGACTATTTCCTCGGACACGAGCATTCATAATCCATGGCTCTACTGTGTACTGCCTCCCGCATCCCAAAAATGATTACCCGTCTGATTTCTTATTTCAAGGCTTTGTTATTCTTTCTCTTTCCTCTTTTAAAGTATCAGCTATCAAGTGTGTAGTCGACCATCTCTTTCAACGTACTTTGTCTCTTTAGAAAGGAAGCAAAAAATAGGTCTTTAGGTCGTGATGAACTATGCAATTTTCCATAGGATCATAACAGTGGTGTTGCTTCGCCATGCAATTCGGATTGTACATACTCTTTTGAAGTGGAAATCAGGCTCTCTTTCACTAATTAGTCTAATTATTCTCGGTGTATATTTATTTAGAAAAAAATAGCGATATATTCATGAATCAGAGTGCCATGCTCTTAAAAGTTTGTAGCAGTGTCTTGAAGGGTCTCATCATTTTAGAATTATTCAATTAACGATAACTACTCCATTGTCGTCTCTTCGTCCTTGAATGAGTGGCGTGACATTGTAATGAGAAATAACAAAATATGAATACCTTATCTTCCATGAATACATTATTNTTCAATGAATAGTCTTTTCCAAAACAAATGAAGTTTTTTTACTATAGTTCGGTATACGAATAATATTTTCCTGTCCAAATATTTAACCCTAAAACGTTCCATCCCAATGTTTCCTGTCCCTGATAATTAATTTTGAACTTTTTCACCTAGTTAGTCTTTTTCCAAAAAAAATCTTTTACATATTAGGTGTAGACATATTAAGGTTGCATTGAAAACCCCCTCATAAGAGGGAACATATTTAGGAGTATGAGAGGTTTTGTTTTTGCATTGCTAATGTACATCTCAGGAAAGATTAACTAAATTGGAAAAGTTTCTATTTTGAAGTTGGAGCATAAAAGCACATACAGAATATTATTTTCGTTTTCTGTTGAATTCATTTTGTGTATTCTGCACGCTTTTAGGAATTTATATCGCTAATGACATCCTTCTTGTTATCGGCCATTAACTCGTCTTCAGTAGACCATATGAGAGATATTCAACTCCAATACTGAAAATGATATTGGTACTTGAATATTGACTAATATTTTGATCCTAACCAATGATTATGACAACTAATTAGTTTATTAAGATTTACCGATTTAATTTATTGCTTGATGGTTGACTTTGGTGAATTTGGGAATTTACGTAAGGGTTAGCAATTAAAGCTATATTTAAAAAAGGGCTTCGACAGCTAAGGTCATTTCGCACTCATGAGCCCACACCGGCAATCGAACCCGAGACAGCTTTCACCAAAGGGGAACGCGCTACCCACTTTACTATCCGGGAGCCTAGTTAGTAATTTATTTGAATACATGGGTCATATGAGACACGTTTTTGTAAGTGTCCACGTAATAAGTTGAGTGAACTTTTTTAATTCTCCGTCAAATATTCACCTTTTCAACAAAAACTGTAGAGACCTTCAGTTCATGAATTTAACGATACATCGCGATGCGACCATGCGAAGGGGACATCTAGATGACGGTCGTTGTTTGGTCGACTGACTAGCGTAACCCTGAATCTTTAGAATACAAATTATTTTCAATTTATCCGCTAGGGGTAATGCTCTATTCAGGTAAAATCATTGCCAGTGAAAACCATGTAGTTTAAAGTTTACTGAAAAGTGAGGACTTGTCCAGAAAACCATTTTGTTCAAATAGGTCGTTATTAACATCGGTTGCCTTTGTTTATTATTTTAATACATTTTTCATCAGAAATGAATATAGAACTTAGCGGAGTAAATTACTTTATTGTGAAATATATCGATGGAAATGAAACATGATATATCCTTATAAGTGAACGTGTTACTACACAAATATTGTATTCTTAGGGATATAAATTGTGATGAAGTTTTTGTGGTAATATACTGTATTTTACTATTTATAATGGTTAAATGAGATTACTTTGGTGATTCATCTCCACTTTTCTTCGATTTATTGTTCTTTCAAAGGAACTGAAAGTTAATATACAAATGTGAATGAAGGTCGACTATTTGCTTATTTCTTTTTCGCGTTATTTATCTGTTTGATTTTTCAGATTTTCACCTCCTCTTCTTTGTGATATCCATTTGCAATATTTTTATCATTTAAACGCTTTTGATGCGAATCTTTTGTAACTTTGAAGGTTTAAATATTACGGAAAATTTCTTTTTCGAAGTCAACAAGTGTTGTTAGTTTACGTATAACGCGCTACGTCTACCTTCCTTTGAGGCCCCGTTCTGGTTGATAGAACTCTTTAGAGTTAGTTCTATAGGGCCTCATTTAATCTTAGGGGGAGCTAGTGCCCGTCAGCCACCACCATGGGTCCGTGTCTGGGTGGGATACTCATAATGGGAACGGAAAAACGAGGTGAGCAAGTAGCTGCTCTTATTTATCACTCGTATAATATTCAGTCAGTATGAAAATTTACTTTTGCACCATTTTCAAATCATTCCATTTTCAATTAGAATTTCTTCTCTACTTACCTTGTAGTAGTCTTTGTGCTTTCCGTGCCCAAAAATCCATCTGAATACAGTTTTCGAGAAATGAGAGAGAGGCGAAGGACCAAAATGGGACAGCTGTCGAAATGGCCAGCAGCGGCTAATTATAATGAGAAAGGAGTGTAATTTAGGAAACGCTTCCTGCATGTCAGTACGCTAGAGGTTATGCACCTGTCGAGGCTAAATTTCCTCCCATCAAGCGTATGTTTAATAACGTAGAGGAAGTCTAAGAGATTTAGGATGGCATTCCGTAACTTTTCATTAATGTTTATTACTCTTCTTTAAGAAATAAAAATTATCAGGATTAATTAGAAATGATTAGGATTAGGACAGATTTAAATAAATTTTCCATATTTGAAGGACAAGTCCTTCGAATGTGCTTTTGAATTATACCGTATCGAATAGTAAAAGTACGTCATGATAAACTCTTTATTAAATTGCGTTTGCGGTTTATCGCAGATGGACTTAATGAGAAAAGCGTAGATTTGAAATAATTCTTCAAATTTTACATAGGCGAATAGCATCAATTGAATTATGACATTTGCATGCTGAAATGTATGCTGGTATCTTACTCCAGTTATTGCCCTTCACTATTACCCCAAATTTTTAAATGTGCCTCATATACCTGATCGTCATTGCTAAAAAATCCCGTTATTGCTTAATTAAACAACCTCAAATTTTTAAATGCTAAAAAATCCGGTTTAAAGAGCATTGGTGAAATTCTATCATTGATCAGGAATGTAATCGGATAAAAGCGCCAGTCTTGCGTCTTTGCTACCGAGAAAAAAATCGCATATGAATGTACTCGTAATTGACGTAAAATGATCATGGAGACCGATAAATAAGTAATTTATATATATTCATTTGATAATTAATTTTAAATTTTCGCGCAATGTATTAATTGCATTGTTAGATTTGATGAATTAGATTTTTCGTCCAATTTTAATACAAATACAGATTAAATTTACACGATTCGCACTCCTACTTTTGATTGTGCTTTCTGAATTATCGCGTTATTTGCAATTATGGCTAACGCCGAAATTGTCTTAATTTAATGAAGAGAAGGGTAATCATTAAGGTAATATGGGGGGATGTTAATGATGTTTTTGAATGGTGTTTCGCTGAATAAACATTTCACTTAAAATTGGAGCTTAATGTTGATATGTATGAAGCATTTTTGACGAAATTAGCGACAAAAATAGGTTATATAAGTTCTCATGTTTACTCGGAGCCCAATTGTTTTTATCTCGGCTTTATTAAATATTATGTAAGTAAGGAGGAAGTGGGTAATTATCCGGAAGGACGCATCGAAATGTATTCAGGTTGGCTATTCTTTTTATAGCGTCATTAAAATTGTGATATAATCTTTCAATTGCTATTTCTATTTGGAGAAAAATAGTACGTAATACGGTATAATGTCTCAATACCTCATGTTCCGTTTTCCTCGATTAACGGTTCCAGTATTAGAGTGCATTAGTCAGGTTTCTATGGAAGTGGAATTTATTTTTATTACCTAGCATAGAAAACCAAATTGGATTCTTTGTATAAGAAATTTGCGTTTTGCTCGAACTTTTAGGGAGAGGATCATAGATTTTATGCTAACAACAGAACTCACAAACTTTGCTGCATTAAAGATTTCATAAATTGTATATTTGAAAGATTATCTGCTCTACGAAAGCGGGAAAATTAGAAGCTTTTCTTGTCTGTGTTTACTCACAACCTCAATTGAATTGAAGACATCAGCGCCAGTGGTTAGAAAGATTTTTACATTTGAGACATTCGCATTACGTCATGAACAGTTTATAGGTTTTCTTACTTCCATTAAACAAATATTACTCTCATTATTAACTTTTTCAAGCCTTTAAGTTGATTGGTTAAAGTAATTTCTTGTACTCGAGATCTACATTTAGGTATAATATTATAGTAATAATACTATATATTTATCATTAGGTATTACGATTATCATTATTACTTCATATAATTTCAGATTCAACTAAGGTACACCTAGGATTGACTACTAAAATCATCTAGCTAGGTTATCCTTAATAACTTAGTTATCCTCAACCCTTTCTTCTGCACTGCACACGCATAAGCATTATATTCTATTCCACTGTGAATTTCAGTTGTAATTTTCGTTGAAGTAGGAGCCTCGTGAGTTACAACAAAATGCATTAAGAGAGCCTTATGGACTTTCTCTCACAAATATTATAAGGAAAAGTTTATATATACGACTATTACAATTACTATAGTAATTACTATACTACGATAAATGCGTAGGGTGGTCGGAAATCGTACGCTTATAGAATATTGTAAAATTCGGAAATTTTACTGAATTATTATTCCATAGACCGACGGAAGGTCGTAAGGACAACAAAGAGCTCCTTTGGCGCGGATTAATGCGTCGCGTCACTCATGTTTGGCACTTTGGGTATATGTTAATTCTTTCGCTTTTCTTCTTCGTTTCTCTCTATCGGAAAGATGAATTAAAGTCATCAATAGAATTCCAGGTCGCCTTTTCCGCACACACCTGCGTTTTCGCTCATCGCCGAGTAAAAATATCTTCCCATGCAAAATGAGTGAATTCCGCCATTTCAAGGGCCAAATTCCACCTCTTTTGCTTACTCCTGCATTGCGAGTCTTTTGACCTTTATATTTCCTCCCTTATCCATCCTTCGCGTATGCCTCGTCACCCATCGGGGAATGACATCGCTTCCTTCCCGTCCTCTTCTTTGTGTCACCATCGTGGGAAACATCTCCGATCGACGGTGTCTTCGAGCGCCTTCCATGGAGAGCAGAAAAAAACTGCCGACGACGACATATATCGAGCCGATTGCGTTTTCGTAGCCGTCAGAGCAGAAAAAAACCTCCGTGGAAGGAGGTTAAAATTTCATTCATTCCCGACTCCTCCTAATGACTCGCAAAACTGGAATGTATCCGCCGAGGAAACGTACGGAACGTTCCGAACTGGGTCCATCCATCCGCAATGGAGGCGACGTGTAAAATTAGGTTCATGCTTTTCTCACAGGAACCTCTCCCTCAATACTTGACTCGATTCCCCGCTTCCTCCCGATGGGCCCCTCCCTTAACACTCCCATATCCCTCTTCAACTCCCTCGACAATCCCACAGTCCCCCTTTTTAGAAATGCTTTCCCCTCGCTAAACCTACCCTCCGAAATCCTCATTGCAGCCGCCCGCTCCGTTTATCTTGTTTCCGGGCTCTGATCCTCTCCCTCCACCTCTCCCCCCTCCCTCCCTCTCTCCTAATCTCTTCCCCCTCATCCCTTCCCCGCACAACTCCCTAATCCGAAGCGGGCAAGCTGACTCCTCATCCACTTTCTAGCTCCATTCCATTCTCCCGATACAGTCGTCTCTGGGCCTCACACTCCATCACCAAATCCCCTCCTTTCCTGCCTGTCTCGACTCCTTCCTCCCCCGCCCTCCTCTTTTTCTCCTCCTCGTACAAGTAGTCCAGTCTCCGCTTATCTCATTTCCTACCCTTATCCTGTCCCATTCCTTGCCCATTCTTTCTCTCTCTCTCTCTCTTTAGACTCTCCCACGCTCTCATATCCCCCCTCTCATACCTCCATTCGTACTCTTATATACTCGTCGTCGTCTTCCGCTGCTGGTGGTTAGTCCATTCTTCCGTCATAACTCGGACCTCCCCCTTCTGCACGTCGCGTACTCCTCATCGTACGTCTCTGCTTCTTACTTCGCTTCTTTTTTTTGCCCCTGTTTTCTTCTCAGGGACTCCGTCGCTAGGGTCTCTTCTTATCCCATTTCTTTATTTGACTCTCCTGTTTGTGGCCCGATGTTGAGGGTTGGGTGGTTGTTCAACTTGTTTGGTCTGTGATGCTCCCATTAGAAATGTTAACAAACCGAGTCTTCCTCAAATTTCTTCGCCTTAATTTTCCAACTATAGGAGAAATGTGTGCACATAAAGGAGTAAGCGCATTCTAAATAGGCCCCAATAAGTTATCGTAAGAAGGATGTGGATAATAAATACTGGTATCATTAAATCTTCTAGATAAGAAGTGTGAACATTGAAGAATGTTTCTGTTAGTGGAGACCGAAAATATGTTCTCACTATTCCGTAAATTTTCTATTTTAAATATATCTGATGGAATAATATCTTCCATTTATCGATGCATAAAGGTAGTCAATACTTTTCAGTATTTACTTCCAAAGAAAGAATAAGAAATGAGGAAATCGATCTTGCGTATAAGAGCTCTTACATCCTGACTTCCCTTATTCTGGAACTAATGTCGAATTAGATATTATCGTGCCCTGATAGATTAATCTCCTATCATCAGAATAACGAAATTATAATGAAGTTATCGGAGAGAATAAGTCGTTAAAAAGTTCATGATGAGCGAAACAGATAATCGGAACAAGGAAGGTTATCTTTGACTAGCGACGCTAATAACTGTATTTAATGGGTTATCGCGGGTATTCATTCTCGGACCCGCTTTCTCTGTAACGTTAAATGTGGATAAGCCGTTATTAATTCTGACTTGAGAAACGGTAGATTTAAAATGGACACTCTCTCAAATAAGCTTCTAAAGTCGCATTTTAGGAAGCGCCGCCGAATCACTCTTAATTCGGCGTCAAACATGTTGACTTTGTCCATCTTGCGATTCCTTCTCAGTTACCATAAGGATTTCTAAATATGGGTCGTAGATCTTATAGTAATCAAACTATATTTATGGAAGTATTTGCTGATGAAGTATGTACTGGTGCTTAATAACATGCGGCACACCTGTTCCATCATACCTTCATAAAGCAGAGGAGAGATTATTTTGTCTTGGTAGCTTAATTGGATAGAGCAACCGCCCGGCAAGTGGGATATCTTCTGGGTTCGAGTCACAGCTTCACTAGACTTTTTCTCCTTTCTTTCTTCACCTACTAAATAATTCACTTTAATCTATTATAATGGCACTGATATCAACTCGTACCGTTGCAAAAATTGGTAAAATTAATTAAAAACCTTTCGCTAGGTGTTTTAAGACAATATCTCGTCATATTCCCAAGCTTAAGATACGAAAAAATATATTTCTGAAACCTTGCTAATTCACTGGAAGGTCATTCCTCAGTACCTGGTAGGTATTGGAGAACTTGTTTATTGTAAGGGTGCACCTCTTCGGATCATCGGTTTGTTTGATTTCTTTCGGGCTTTGGTTTCTGACGGTTAACGGTGCGTCGTGCGAAGCGATTAAAACATAACGCACCATCACGTGGCGAAAGAACAGGGTCACTCGGCGATTGAATCAAAGCTTTATTTCGGAGCAAAAAAAATGAAGAGTGTGTTTGTGTGGGTCGGATGTTCGCTCGAGGAAGCTCAGCGCAGCGAATTAGAGGCGCTTGTTATATTCTCATTAAACTCATTTCCCTCGGATGGATTAAGGTTAGGGCGAGTTAACGCTCGTATGTGGTATCAAGTTTTATTATTACCTTGCTCGCTTGGCTGTAAAGAGACTGTTTGGTGTCTCTTACTTCCTGACTTTCGTTCTTGCGCCCGGATTTTGATTCGTTTTGATCATGACACCAGATGGTACGTTTTGATCATTTACCGGGTGATATATTTCCATTCGATAAGAAAATAATGGTATTATTGAAAATGTTAAATGTGAACTATTCCGAGTTAATTTTCGGGAGTCACGCTGGAATAATCATGTGATTTATACGCTAGGTTCAGGAAAAGCACGAATTTATGAATTTTTTTTATATTCCGTTTCTTGATCGGAATGTTTATTATTGTGAGAATAAAGTTCTTTAATAGCTCCATTCTTGTTTAAGAATTGAGCTATTAAAGAATGTCTCTGTATTGAAGATCTTTCTTATGGTTTAGAGATTACCTTATCACAGAATCAAGTGAATGGACGAATGCCAAATTTGGTGGAATTCTGCATCAGATTGGTACAATTTCTCATAAATTAAAAATGTAGTTTTTAATTCTTTAACGAAGCGATTAAATTAAAATGTATTTTGGTGTGATCCTGTATCTTACAGCACTACTATTCTAAGTGCGTGTAATCTCCTATCTCACGTATTATAAATCGTAAGTAAATCACATAGTGTGTTCGTTATCTGAGGATTTAAGTGACGTTGAACTCACATAAGTGGAAATTAGATGCACGTGGGATTGCTACCAGATTTACTTTTAACTATTATATTGAAAGGGGTTGTAATTAGGAGGATCGGTTATTCTCCTAATCCGGATATTCATTTCTTTCGCTTTGCAGTGTCTCTAACAGTAGAAATGAGAAAGAGATTAGAAATACTCGTAAGCTTTGTAGGCATGTACATCGCTGCTTTGTATCCGTTTAGAGGATTTGAGGCAGCATGCTAGTATAACAGAAGGGAAGTAGAGGATGAAATTAGAGACCCTATGCAGGAATTAACCTACTTTTCTAATTACATGATGGGTGTTGCTTTATGCCTATTTTAATCATTCGATTGCCTCATTGCCAAAACTGGAAAGGGGCTATCTTATAGATACATGCGCGACTATCATGAAAATGAGTATCAAGAAATATCGCAGATGCTAACCTGGAGAGAAATTATAATGTTTGTTAATTAGAGGAATGGAAAACAATAACATAGTTCATATTTCGTGGAACCTGTGCTAAGTTGTTGTTTTCCATTCCTGTAATGAAGTTCCACAAAATTACGACTTTACGCATGATTTTATGTTGATAATTATTTATTCGTGTAAATGTAAGGAAGTCATTCAGTGTATAGTAGAGGTATCAGAATTCTGGCAAACTTCACAGGTGTGACTAGTGTTAGCATCTGAATCTCAGTGTTATTTTCAGTTTTATGGCATATCCAGGGAAACGGCCATTTTTTTCGTAAGCATCCATCTTACATACGGAGGATGGAGGAAGAAAGGGACGAAAGGAATTTTCAGGAATGTTTTTTGGTGGAGTCCGTTGCACTATGTTATTAAGCTTTATTTGGAGATTCTTTACATTTATTTTCCTATTAGTCCCCTTTTAAATAATAAATTAAACTAAATTTTATCTAGACAAATTACCACAACAATCAGTTTCTGTTTGGTATTCCATGGTCCAAATAAATTTTGCTGCATTATTTTTTGGTATTAAGTTATAAATTAAGCATTAGATTAAATAAATAATACTAGAATTAGGCTAGACTTTGGAATTAGGAAGTCAGTAAAATTGCCTAATGTGGCGTTGCCATCTAATATCCGTAAGATTTTCCTTTATCTCAGCATTGAGGTCGTATGATTTGCATTGGATATGTTGCCAAGCCAACCATACCTCCAGAAGACCACGCGTTTTTGGAGGACGCGAGACTGAAAGGTGTCGCGGGGGTATAGGCCCTCGTCGGGGGTGGAGTGGGCAGAAATCTCCTTACCTCCTTGATCGCATTTGTGCACTCCTTAAAACTCTCTTTTCAAATCATCCCACCTGGCCAACCTCCCCGCACCGCGTCCAGGAAGGAACTCTCTTTCCGCCCAATTACCCTCTTTGTATTTCCCTCCCCGTCCAACTCCCTCACAAGCGATGGAAGTGGGAGCATGCCGTCGCTTATGGTGCCTTTCCCAAGACTTCCCTTTCCCGCCCTTCTCAACTTGGGCGCGCGCTACTCGTAATGAGAATCTTTCACCCTCGTCCCGGGGTTTATTGTTCCGAGAAAAACTTGAAGATATGAAAAACGCCTTCCGTCGTTCCCTCCCCCGCCATCTTCCCTCATCGCATTACCCTTTTCTTAAAAGAGATAAAAAAATTCGTACGCATAACTTTCCCATCGGAGTGCTCAGGAGTATAGGTATATTTTCGCCCGCCATCATCGTTCACACAATGCGGCGGCGATTATTTCATTTCGTAAGAAGACGGGAAAAAGGAGGAATCTTCCTTTTCAATTGCGGGGCTTCTTTCGCTTTTTGTTTCATCTCTTTTACCCTCATAAATTCACCGATTGGTGGTAATGAGGTAAAAACCGCACTGATTGGTGGAAGGGGTGGACTCGCAGAATCTTTTTGAAAAAATGCCATCGGTTCCTTAAAAAAGGTGAAGCGCGAAAACATCCAATCAGTAAGGTAGAGACAAAAGGTGTGCCAAATGAGTAGCGACTCAGAAAAGGTCTTGATTTTTGATAAGTAGGATAGAACTCTTCAGGAGAAATAAAAGCGGCGAGAAATTTAAAAAGAAGAAGATTAGGTCTTGTTTAGGTTCCGCGTTGGGGGGAATAAGAACCAAGGCATTGTGGGTAATAAGGAGCGGGATGGTGGGTGATGAGGTGAGGCGGAGGGAAAAATAAAAATTTGAAATTATTCTCCGCCATTTAAGTCTGCGAATTTTCTCTTTATTAGAACCTCTTGTTGGCATCCCCTCCCTCACCTGCGCCCCCGCTTTGTCCCCTTCATCCCGCCCCCGTATCAAGACCGAGGGCGGATTTTTCTCCCTCAAAGGCAACCCCTTAATAACACGTTTTCTTTCAAAATTTCCCTCTTCCAGTTTTTTTAATTCCCTCCTATTGCGGCTTCGTTAATTAGATCCTTCAAAAGAAATCGTCTTTTGTCTCCCTTACTTCTTCGCCGTCCTCTCATCATCATTTTGGTCTCCTTTTGTACACTTGTAAGATTTTTCTTCGAGTGTTAATGTTGAGCCCTTTCCCAAATGGAGTCTTTTAAGAGGAACATATTTTTATATGATTTTTTTTACTCATTCCTCAAGTCTGTGGAAGCTCTTTGGCAAAAACGTATTTTAGTTTCCTGGAGAGAGGTAAAAAAGAGATTCCGAACTGTGATCGGCTGTTCTTGGGAATTAATGTTAATTCCGTCATTTTTTATTAATTTGGGAGCGTTCATTCATCGCTATTTTCTTCTTCGCTGAGTGTTGGAAGGCAAAAGAAATCTGTGAAATCATTTTGCAATTTTTTTGAGAGCTTAACGCATTTACCAGGCTTTAATTTTTACCTGTTTCTCGGTGTTACTACTGCGAGTAAATTCGAAAATAGATGGATTATTTTATCCATAAATCCTATTTCTTGATAGTTTTGAAATTGATTAGTAATTTTTAACTTTACTGTGCAAAGGTGACCTACGGAGTTTAGTTGAAGTTAGTTCTATTTCGCGAAAGTGAACACTAGGTTCATTAGTCATATATTAGAATAAAGGCGGACATTTTCTCTATGCAGCCAATTAATTCTCTTTTACCAAATATGTCGTCATGGAGTTCTAAATGATTACTGAAACGGTTTTGACTCCGAAGTTTTTAAAAAGTTCGAATTTTAAAATTTACCGCGGAATCGTATAT
>KZ308341.1:9507-93529 GCA_000376725.2 Ladona fulva | reverse complement strand
TATTAAGATAAAATTTTTAAATCTAATGAAACGTTTATTTATAAGTGATCGAGCTATCGAACACCTTCAGCATATAAAAATAAATAATTAGTATGGACTAAAGTATTAAATTTTATGATGTGAGCTGTTTTCTTATAGCTTATGATTTTTAAATACACTGGAAGAACATCACGGAAAACCTTCCGCTTTTAGCTTACTCTTTGCTTAAGGGGAAAACTTGCTAGGAAGAAATTTCTCTTTCTTATATCAGACTCGAAATAACGTTCGAGTAATTCTTCGAATTCTTTCCCCAGGAAATATTTACGGTTGATTTATAGAAATTTCTAATTTAGATCGCTACATAATTCCCTTGAGAAAAGTACACCGCAAATATTTAGGTGGAGTGGGACGGTAATCCTAAACAACATCTTTAAATAATCTAGAAAGTGGGCCAGTATCGACGCTCTCTACTTTGAAACTGTCTGTCTGTCAAGAATGCCTGATTGACGGGAGAATTTGGATGGGAAAACAACGGTTAGTAATGGGCTAAAGATCATTACTGATTATTTGCGTACGTCAGAAAGGGTATTTCAAGTTATCAGATGAGAGATATTTGTGTTGCAAATTCGCATAAATTTTCTGTCGAAACTTTTCCTAGTATAGCCTAACGTATTATCGGAGTAATATTTCCTTTAATAATTACGAAGCGTTAGGAATAACGCACTTTAAGGAGGATTTTGTGTTTATTTAGTTTTTATTTTGTGAATATTTTTGTATTTTAGAGTATCTGGTCTATGAAACGAAGGAAATTTGGTTAAAAATTAATTTTATCCAAATTAAATATGCGTAAAATGTTTATGTTATATTTATGTACGGGGGATTTATCGTTAGTCAAATACAAACATTTCACTCACGCAATTCTCTCTCGAGATTAAAACAATCTTTGCCTAATTCAATTATTACTACCGACTAGTAGACTTATAGTCTAATACTTTCCTGTCGGTATTGGTAAAAAATCTTTTATCACTTTCATGTAACCCAAAATTTACTTTCTAAATCTACAAACAGTAAAAATATCTTAATGCCCATAATAAAGAAGTTTTATTATTATTATTATTTAAACTTAATCGCAAGTATCATTTAAATCTCTGCCACATTATATTATAATTATTTTTTAGTTGTATTTTCAGTGCGTAGTAAAAGGAGATGCAAGTGGTAGTAGACTATCGATAACTTCATTAGTTGATTTTGATTTAAATATTTAATTAATCTAAAACTGAGGTTTAAAAATTATGTCCTGAGCAGCTCTTTAGAAATCTGTTGAGATTTTTCACAGTGTGATTTGAGAAACAATCCGCAGATTAGGGGGAAACTCTTATAATTCGAGGAATATTATGGCATATACTCGTTAAAAACCCATTGGTTCGAAAAGGTATGTGTGATATCCGAAGCCTCTCGCTTTGGTTCACCGATACATGAATTTCGGATGAAGAATTCTTGCAATTAGCAGCATCGCGCTATAGTTTCTCTTCTCGGACAACGGTTTTCCTCCGCGAGGAATAGCCATTTACCGTAAGGCAGCGAGATTTTTCGGCGTGGTTGATTGTTGGGTGCGTCCATATTAGCCCAAGAAAAACGGGGTTGATGAAACCAGTTACCACGCGCTTGTGAACACCAACGAATTATTCAGGGTGTTTCGATTGTCGCTGCCGCTTCAGATAGTTTTTCGGACTTCCGGGAGGATTTGCTTTCTCCGGAGAAATATGAAAAAGAATCGAAAGGGTGAAAAATCCATCGAGGCGGTGACTGAGTTATTTATGAAAAAAGAAACGATCCACATTCTCTGTGTGATTCGTTGAGACTGGACTGCAAAATCTTTTTGTGGAGCATTGCTCTGTTGTAGCATCGCGGGCGGCACAAGAGAACAAAACGAAATCAATCTGTAATAAAAAAAGGTGCTCAGATCTCTTCGTTCGCAATCATGTTAATGTCCTTACACATTTATCTCAAAATTAAGAAGTATATCTTATACACTATCTTATTATTTATACTTGTTGTAATAGATTTATTTTATGTTTATCGAATATTCTCTAACTGTAAATATTCCTTCCTCCCACGAGATAAAATCATTATTTTTTTTCTTTTTGTTAATAGTATGTTTGAAAAAAAGCTATTCCACAAGGGTATCTTAGCGCAAGAAATGTTTTCTTTGATGAGATTACCATTCGTTCTCGGATTATCATTAAATGAGGTTTTAACTAGATTTTTCAAAAAATAATTTTTGGATTGTATACTGATCTAGTTCTCGCGAATGTTTAATATAGTTCATAAATATTGAAAAAATATCGTTCCCACTATATACTTACCAATTTCGCGAAAATGAATTTGAAGAATCGATTTCTTTTTTATTTAGGCTAGCGTTCTTTTACGCCAATTCAACACACGATTTCAAGTGTCATTTATTTTCGTTCTAAAGTTACTGCTAAGACTTCATGGATTTAGATTCTTTTACAGGTTTTTGATTGTATGGCAAGTGAAATACAATGGTAAAAGTAACATGATCGCGTTATTATTTACCTTTTTCCTCATTCTTTTAGTACTCAATGTTAAAATAGTATGATATGAATATTAAGATTCAGATAAATTTAAGTGTTAGTTTTGGCTTGAATTTCTCACAAAATCGTATATTTCTCAATTTCAGTTCCACTGACACAACTAACTCCTCCGAACATTGTAACATTTATTACGACATATTATCCATCGCTATATTTTATTAATATCTTTATGTTTGTGTGGAAACTCAGCTTTCCTTGAAAGTGGCTTTTTTCAATAAGGGTGGCAATTTTCAACAATTCTGTATCAGTTTACTTGTGTACGCTCTAAATGAGTTTTTAATGTATTGACGATCCCGTCGCATTCAATTATAATCAATTAATTTGATTTTTCGTAATGGGTAATAATCGCTCTACCAAATATATGCCAGGAAACGGCCAGAATATGGCCGTGAGAAGCGCCCGTGGTGGTAAGGGAAGAGGCACATTTCCTTACAACCTGTTGATATGGCAATTCGGACCGCTCACCCTAATTAGGAGATTTCCTCATTTTAATTGTCATCACCTTTCGCCCTCGTTTTTTATCCCTCTCAGCAATGATGCTTAAACTTAAATTTTCGCCTCCGATGTTTAATTTATTGCTGTTTGTCAGACTGTGGGAATAGTAAAAAAAAATGTTATCACACTTAATCTGTTGCGTAGTTATTGTACGTAGGTAGGTAGGTACGTGTACTTATAGGATGATTCTCTACTTCTAGCTTGCTTTTCTTTGCGAATAATAGTAATGGTTCATCGATGGATCAAATGGTTATCGTTAAAATGTATTTGATGTCATTCTGCGCTTCTCCCTGTCGTTCGATACTTAGCGGTGGCTCCGCCCACCGGGAAATACCTGTACTGAGTCCGCTACCGGAGGACGCGGGCGTTCGAATTCGTTATTCGCTTTACTCAAAGGATTAGCATTGTGTTTCCCATTGTCTTTTTCATTGGATTGAATTCGAATCTGCTCATTCCTATCATGTTTCGTTTGGGGAACGTATTTTTCTATTGACTTGCTTCATTCTCCTTGTATTCTCTTTCATTTTGCTTAAGATTAGTTTTTAATGAATTTTATTGCTGTGACCTGCGGTAATGTTTTAAATTTTCTTTTCAGTTAAACATCGGTAACAATTTGTAGATCACTGCACTCTGCAAGTTTTTGACATATTATCGATTTTTAATGTAGCATAACAGAAAAGCATTTTCAAGTATGTAGGTATGTACTTATATTTGGTGCAAATCGTTTAAGTCTTTCCTATTTCTCGATCGAGAGAAATAGAGATCTGCCCGGGAAAATTTCAATTGTATTTTGTGACACGACAAAAAAATTTAAGATGTAATTATCATGGCTGCTGTCCCTCTGATTTCCGTCACTTTTATTAATTTTCCCAAGGAAAATCGTAGGTACCTGAAAATAGTCTGAGAGGACCAGGACTCGAACCCGAATCTTCCCTTATCTCCAAACATTCAGAGATGCCGTTTTGTGATATTTTGTAGGAGATTCAATCGTTTCGTAGAATAAGTTCTACGTTTATGACCAAGATTTGTGAAGTTTTTTGATTCTTTCATCGAACGTTTCTATAAGGTCTTCCAAAAAGGATTCACGATGAAATTGAAGCTTGTTTGTTTGTTTCAGATGTAGTTTTCAGTTTTTTTATTGTAAATTGTACTAATAGTGATATTAGAAGTTCTTCAAGAGCACGTGATGCCCCACCGGGAATCGAACCCCGAATCGCCTTAATTGAGATGGAACAAATTATCCCAATTGCTATCCAGCAGCCCATGATTTTCATCATTCAACTCAGTTAAATGATTGATCATATTTAGGTGGCCATCACTTTCAAAGGAGTGAAGTAAAACGTAAATGTAATCGATGTAAGGAAATAAACTTACTGGTGCTACGCTTTAGAATCTGCGTTGTCTTTGAAACTGAAACTCTGCATGCAAAACATTCCACCTTCTTCATTCGGCATTTATTTGGGAGTCGAAGCTTAAGCGTGTAACTCTACACCATTAGTACACTGTACACGTTTTTTTTTCATTTGCGTAGTTTTCTTCATTGCCAAAGAAACGTGTTCTTTAAGAGTATATTCTGTCTGTCCTCTGCTTAAGTTCCCGAATCCTCAATAATTTTGGTATCGCTCTATAGAATTTCCATTGTTATCACATCCCAAGTGTTCACCCTACCTTCCACTGACCTATTTTTTTGCTTGCCGACTTAGTCCCATACTTTCAGTTTCTGATGAAACTAAATTCTGATGTTTGGGTGCAGTGCGTTAATATATCTGAGATTAGTAGCAAAATGTTACTTTTTAACTACTGCGGTTTATTACAGATTTACAAGTATACAGTATTATAAGGCACATAGATTCATTTGGTTTGGCAATTGCCTTGTTTTCCAAATTCCGCACCATTCAATTACTAACATTTTTCATTTTTACATGGTTAAGCCACTATATTCATTCTTCTTCGTCGGTTATTTTCAAAGCCGTAAGTATTAAAACCGATTGGCTTTCATGGTTGACGGGAAGATTTCCCTATAAATGTCCTCCGTCGGCTAATCTAACTCATACCAGCTTTAAACCTGAAAGTAAAAGTTCAGAGATGGAAATTTTAGCGCATATTTATGGAAGTTCCGGTGAGAAAGCCGTTGTTTGTACGCTTCTTGGATATCTTCAATCTATTTTTCCGTTGTCTTACGTAATTCGTCGGCATTTACTTCTTTATTCATTACTTGAGATATTACCCCCGTAGTGCTCCTTATCATATTTTTGACCTAATTTAATAAAGAAACTCATTTTCGTATTTCCTTCGTAATTAGCTGCGTTTGTAGATGTATAAAAAGAGATTATAATTTCATTAGCGAAGCATATTTTGAAAACATTTATTGTAGCTGACGTATGCCAGAAGAGCATACCTGCAAAGCTTCAAGATTCGACTATGTTTCTCAGATATAGTTCTCAAAATTTCAATCAGCTGCTAAAGCGTGCACTTTGCATACTCTCAAATAAACTTTTTAGCTATGTTCTGATGCACTGATCTTTACTAAGCTTTGAACACAAAGTTGCCATTGTGACAACTTTCAATTGAAATTATACCGATGTGCTCAGAAACGACATTAGTGAAATATTTAGCGCACATTTCTGGCATTATAATGATAGATATAATTTATTACGCGAGTATGAATTCAAGAGAATGAGGCAGAAATGTAGCTCATGCCCCTCCGATTCGATTCGAATCAGACTTGAGATAAAATTTATGAATCGCAGTTCAATAGATGCTCTTCTATTAGCGTAGATTGAAGGAGCAATGATCTTCTTGCATAAATATCGTTGAATTCGGATGCGAATGATTCTACAAATTCATGAAAAAGGAGTGTATGCGCTTAAGAGAAAAATTAAAACTAACCATTTACTTGATGCAAAAATATGTAGATCAATATAGATAAGTGTCCGGTTTGAATGCTATCTGTAAAACGCCTCTCATATACCTTTACCACCCTCTTAGCGCAATCCTCTGCTTGTCGTACACCTTTTACCCCTCACTTCCCTTCGCCTCCTCTGAGCTCATTATCTGCTGTTTCTAATTCTAGCCAATGGCAATGCCTATTGCAAGGGGTGAGTAGAAAAGAGGATAGGTGTATCTCCTCCTCATCCTCTCTCTCCTCAGCAATCCTCTTCCGCGTTTCCAACTTCACTTCTCTTGCGGGGCTTCCTCATCTCCCTCTCCTTACATTCCTCTTTATCCCTCCCAATCCCCTCCCCCTTATCCTTCCCCCTTCCCTTCTCACTAAGGTCCCATTTCTCTCTCCACCTCCTCCACTTCCGCGGATGTCCTTCCCTCATTCGTCCTTTTGAATATCGCATGGAATTCGTGCCCGAGCCGCATCACGCACTCTGATCCCTTTTTCGCAATCTTTTAATTCGTATTTGCCTTAATGGTCGCGGTCAAATTGCATTACGGAAACTCTGGAATCAGATGCTTTTCGCGAGAAGGCACGAGTTGATTTGCATGTGGAAAGCAAGTTAAGGATATTTGCGTAATCTGTTAGTATCGAACGGGTTTTGGAACAGCGTGGGTTGTCTTGCGCCGCCGAGCCATTCGATAAGCATTTTTCGGTTATGTTATCAACCTGATACGTTGCCTTAATGTTTTCCCTTCCCGCTTAATTCGATACTTCCTTAAAAATCATTTACAATTTGCTGCGCAGATTATGCTTTGCTTAAATGTTTCTCCATAATTGCAGAGATAATACGTTCTCGGAAGAAATGGTAGATAGCACGCGTCTATCCTGCTACGTAAAATATTGGAAGAAAACCGGGAAAGTATGTACGTCGAGTATTATTAGCTTCAAAATAATTTTTATTTAGAGTGGCACGTGACAGTAATTGACTATAGAAATAGATCTTGCGGTGAGTGCACTCCATGTTACTCGCCGGGCTGCTAAAACAGTACGTACGAAAAAGTAAAAAAATCACAATCTAATACGCCTTGAAAATTACCAGAATTCTCCTGTTGAAACTGACGTAAAACGTGTTCTAAATTTATTTCTGATTAGTAGTATTCTCTCACAAATTTTCTTTATCATCCTGAAAGAATTAGGCTTAGCAATTACCTGGTACAGAATATTGAGTACTACTCATAAAATACTGAGGATCTAAGTCTGTTGATGAAGTTAATTCCTGAATATCTTCTCTTTTGTTTTTCTAGCATTTGATATTATATGCATCGTTACTTTTTCGCTTATATGTTGTACAAAAAAGTATTCATCGGTAATAATTCTGTTGAGGAGCAATCAAATATTAAGCATAAACAAAGTTTTGATATTGTTTAGAGAAAACTGAATTGCTCATTTTTCGGCAAAACAATGGGAATAAATTGAAGGTTCCTTACATCCAAAATTAAACGCTTCAAAAAGAGAGACATAAATCCTTTGGGTTGTTATGTCATCGGGAATACGTACCAAGAGAGTGGGCGAGATTAATCCAATTGAGACGAAGCATAAGTGCGCTCTGCGTAGAATTTTCAGCGCAAATTCTCTCGTTTCCGCATTAAGAGAAAGGAATTAATCTCTTGTTAAAATTCCTCTCATTTTCCTTTGCGTCCTACAATCCCGCGATCTGCTTTACCGTGTCTTTGCATTCACATGGGTCTCTTCACCACTGTATATCCGTTTGCCCTTTGTGTCCGAACCGTGCGTTTTAATCTTAAAACCGAGCCTCTACCTGTGCGCGCATGTTTTTTGTTTGTTAATTCTTCGGATCAAAAACGTGGCATCTCATTTTCCAAAGGATTAGTCTGGCAGTCGGTAATTCTTCCCTTTCGGAGTTGTGAAAGATGGCCGAACGGTCCTTGCCACTCTGATGTGCTTTTGTGTTATTTCGAATGAGAAGCCGATTCAATTTCTTCGTGAATATTTTTTCCGTCAGAAGCCCCGAATATGCCTGGGATAAAAATGGTCCGACGAATGGAGAGATTAGTTGCGGATTAAAATGTGCTCGCTCGATATAGAATTGCCTTATTATATTAAGCCCGAGGAATAATTAGTATCGTGTTTTTTCACGCCTTTTTAAAAATCGCTTAGTGATAAAATATTTCGGAATATTTTCTCCTGTTAACTTGAGGAATCGTTATTATTTCATTAGAGTAAATTAATTGATTCAAGATGCCATGAAACCATTTTTCTTCATTTCTTTTGCTCGTCTTTTAATGCAATTTTTTACTTTTAATATCTATCATTATAATCTTTCTCTACTTTTGCGTATTATTACTAAAAGTAGCATTGTAAATATCTAACAATTAGTAGACCAGTTACTAATCGAGAAGTTGTATTCATTATATTTTATTGCTTAATTATATGCGTTTTCTTTAGCATAGAATCATAGTTAAACCTATTACAGGGAAGCTTAATTATTTCAGAAGGAATGAAACTTAGTAACTTCCACGGGAATTTCTTTTATTTTCACGACCGGTTTCGTTAACGAATTAACATCTTCTGGTGGTGACAACCAGAAGATGTTAATTCGTTAATTCGTTAACGAAACCGGTCGTGAAAATAAAAGAAATTCCCGTGGAAGTTACTAAGTTTCATTCCTTCTGAAATGTCTCCTCCATTCCACCAAGTGACGCTTGACCACATCAATTTTATTTAAGCTTAATTATCTCAAAAAATTACAGAAATATCCTTCTTATACATTTCTATCGGATGTGATTTCTATTGGATTAATGAATTTCCTATTCACCAGAAAAGAAAGAAGTTTTAAAAGTTCGAACGAAATAACATCTGTTAAATTTGGATTTTCTTTGATTAAAAACTGTTTCTCCCTTTCTGTCCGCTTTTACCGCATGCTGTTTTCATTCACTATTTCTTCCCCTTCATTATCCATCTGAGAAGACGTAACCCACAACTGGAGCAGTAACATCATGGCGGAAGACAATGCAGTGCCGCCAGGTTATTCCGTCGCCGCGCGGACATTTTTCGATGTTTTTTTCTGTCCTACAATGGATTACATCGATTACCTCGAACTTCCAGTTCAGCTACTGAAAGGTAGAGTGGATGACCTCAAACAAGGATAAGAATGACGCGGAAGAATGGATTTGTTTTCAACTGCGGTCAACGACATTGTACTGATAGAAAGAGAACATTCGACGAAAATACATTTGAATATCTAATTCGCGTACTTTTGACTTAAAACGTCTAAATAAACGGCCAAAGAAAGGTATTGGCTCATAATTAAGATTTCTAATCGTCTAAATCTTTTTATGAACAATCTATTTAGTCGGCTGCCTCCACGTGGACCTCTGGTGGTGGTTGGTGCCATTATTTGGAGCGCCACTTGCCTCGATCACAAAGCATTCCCTTAACAGTGTAGCTGAGGCGTGGTATGGTAGATGTGAGGTTAGAATCCCTGCCCAGAAACTTGGATGGTTTGGATAACTAGCATACTAGGGTCTCAGTCACAATCATGTCAAAAGAAATGAAATGTCTGACAAAAATTACTAAATATGAATAAAATAAAAATCTTAGCTTTTCCCTACCGATTAAGCACAATAAAGTCATTTTTATAAAAAAATTAATCAATGAATCAGCCTCGACAATTAGTCCAGGTTTCAGAAATTACTCACCTCAGAATTTCCTGATTTATTCAGTCCCAGACTGACTTGTCCTGATAGTAATTCCTGTCGAAACAATTCCTCATAATGGCATCAATAGTAATTCGCCGACGCAACTAGAAGCTCACCTCTAAAAAGGATTAACCTAATCGACGCGTTAATGCAGAAGTTTGCGAGCAGAAATTTCATTGCCTGAAGACGCAAGTGAGATAGGTCTGGATGTCAGGGAAGTAGTTGGAATAATCGCAAAGAAGGGAAAATTGATGGCTGAGTTCTAGAGAGGGGGTGAAGTAGAGAGAAAAGACGTGTGTGGAAGGCGAAGAAGAGGTTTTAAAGGCGGGGGGTCGAAAGTGAAGGAAGTTAGGTGTGATTCGTTGAAGGATAAGAAGCATTCAGAGGAAAGGGGAGTGGATAAAGGGTTCGGGAAAGGGGTGTGACGTTACGATGCGTCGATGGAATGGGAAGGGAATTAGATTGAGGGTCTTACCTCTGTTCTTCTCCCCACTCACGGAAGACAAAGGGAGCGCCCTGAGCGCTAATCCCTTAGCCACTCTTTCCTAACTCCTTTCTTCCTCTTAGGCTCCCGACAATTCACGACCTCCCCCGCCTCGCTAAGCTAGCGGGAAACATTCTTGGTCACCCCCTCAGCCCACCCACTTGTCACCTCTCACTGTATTTCTCATTCTTCCCCTTCTTACGCGCTCCCCGCCCATCTCTGCCTCATTCCCTACTTCGTTATTAGCATAAGTTAGTCATTTTTTTTCGGATCCTCCGTCACTCTTTCTCGTCGCGTTTAGGCAACTATATTCCCTTCCTCTTTATCTCTTCGTAGCCCTTCTCCCAGTTACACCTCTCAGTTCTCTTCCATGTTGTCTTTTCTTTCTCTCTGCCTCTGTTACTCTCTTCCTCGCTGTCTTACTCTCGAAATCTTGGTTTTTCTTTTACACTTAATCCTCAATTATCAAAGTGTGAGTGTGAAGTTATGGTTTCTTAGAATTTTTCTCACAGGATACTCACTCCCATTGACTGGATCTTATTTAGTACGTTTCTTTATAAACCAATCTGTCTTTTTGATGATTCGCTTCTCTTTTTGCTGACCTAACATTGATGGATGTTATTTTTGGTCTTCATACTTTATTGCATTTCGCCGAAAAGGGGAAAAGTAAATAGGAATATGAATAGAAGTAAATATAATTTAGGGAAAAGGAGAAAGTAAAAGAAGTATAAATATGTTTTAAGAATTTGCGTTGGACTATCTCTTGCATTCGAATGGCTCTTGATGCGAAAGACTACTCAAAACTATCTGCAAAAATATGACCGAAAGATTGTAAAATATTTTTGGAAGGGAGTTTTACTTTTATATTTATTTATGTATATCTTAAAAACAATGTTATATCCTTCTCTAAGAATCAGTTCTTGTTTTTAAAAATGACTTCATGTAACGGTGCCACCTACCCTTAACGTAGTGATAAGGATAACTTTCAGCCGTACAAGATCTAGTTCAATGACATTTCAAAAGATGCACATTGGCAACTTTATGATTACTTCCCAGAATGCGGAGTGTTATCTTTAATCGGTATCTGCGAAATATTTGTTTTGCAGGTTATTACTTTCCTTCTTTTTTGGCGATCTTTAAAATGATGCGTTGTTTTCTAAGTGGATTACTACTAAGAAGGATTGAGTAAACCATTAGAATTTCCGTTTATCTTTAGATAAATATTTTGTTTATTTTGCTAGAGCAGAGGAGAAGATATTATGTTTGAAAGGGATTAATATTGAAGTCCCAGGCTCTAGCCCATCCCTCTTCTTGCTTTCCTCTCGAACTACCCCATCTTGATCCGTCATTATCCATAGCTCCCTTCGTATCCACGGAGGCGCATCTCGTAGGAGAGATTCGAATTTGATCTCTCCTTTGTTCTCGCCCTTTCTTTTGCCTTTTTCAGTTGCTATCTGGTGCTTGACGTCGCCATTTCCCCGTATTCTCGTATTTATCTTCCACTCTTCCCACATTCCCCTCTTTCTCTGGAATGCCGTCTTGTTGACCTCTAATTGTTGATCGCTCTCTCTAATCCCTACATCCTTCCTTAAGCAGCCTTCTCTTCCGCAATCTCTTCCAGTAATCCTCTTGCTCTAAAATCCCTACCGCCCCTTCTCTAACTCTTTCCCCTCCCAGCCCTTTGCACCTACGTTTGATTTTTACCTCGACTTTTCTATTTCTTGCGCAATCACGTTACTCTTCCAGGATTTTCGGTCAATTTCTTTTTGCTATATAAACCGTGATAAAATTTCTCGCTGCTAAAAGAAGCTTCTGAATTTGTGATACTTTAATATCCTCCTACCCTCACGTTTGTGGTGTGTTTACAACTTCTTAACTACAGTTAATATGAAATGAATCATGCTTGCATCCTCGAATGTGAAACGTGAATTCATGTATCTTCAGGAGATTACGGATTTATATCTGAGCAAATATTCAAAGCATGTACAAAACTCTGATTGTACGTTCGTTCTTTAATTGGAATGAAATGTTACTTGTTATCTACCGTTTAAAAATGAACTATTTCCGCGCTTTCATCACTAAATTCTTCAGTGATTTCTGGTACTGAGATTCTAGGAGATCCCGGGAAAATTAAACAATCACACGTAACTTACTTTTGGTGAATTAAATTTTGTCGTAACGAGTCTCAAACAAATGTTTTTATCGCTCAATTTTACTCAAACCACTTGTTTTATGTGAAACTTATGTTCAACTTTTTTTTGATGGTTCACATGAAAACATGCTCTTTAGTTAATTAAGTTTCGATTGTGGCTTTTTATTTACTTCTTTTTACATTGAATATACTCGATATACTCGATTTTATTTGGGTAAACGATCATAATATTCTTCATTTTGAATATAATTTTGTGAAATTCCTTCAGAATGTTCCATTAATCGATTATCCTATTACATAATCATTCCAGCCTTCATATGTAACACCGATTGGGGCAGTTCAACCTGATTAATAAGCTTTTACTTTAATACGATCTCTCACACAGAGAACGCTTATTCTTGCTGCTATTTCTTATTCTTTATTATATTATCTTTATGCTTTAAGTGTCGCTCAGTAATTGAGTTATCTTTTACCGTTTTAGTTTAAGGCGATGTGCAACGTTGAATATTTTTATATAATTTTGTTTTCCTTGGAGTTTCGGGAACAACTTGTCTAAAATTATTATTATTATTTAACTAAGGGTGGTTTCTCTGGCAGAATGCGGAAGATGAGGATGTTGATATCCTAACTTCTCAAAATTTTGTTGCTAAATTTTATTCTCAGACCTATATTCTTAGATATAAGATGGAGGCACCCTGAAAGATAGGAGACGCTGAGTACTTCGCGCGATCTCTAATTAGATTTCTCTTCGTCTGAAATAATTCTTTATTTTTCTATGCTTGTAACGTTAACGATAGGTTTAGATACTCGTTCGCGAGTATGTGCTTGTTTGCTCAAACAATCTGCGTACAAATTGTTTTCCTAAAGATTGTCGTAGTATGCAAGACGGGCTGTCTAATTCAAAATATTCATGCTTAATAGGTGCCACGTGGTTGATATAATTAGCAATGTGTCCTCTGAGTCAAAAACAGTTGCACAAACTTGATTTAACTTATTCTTTTGAATTAGTTTTCTTCTAAGGTATGCTTTATTTGCCATCGAACTTAAACGCAAAAACATTACGTAGAGAAATTAAGTTTGACGGTGTCGGAACATGGCACGTATCTTCCGCGTGGCGGTGATTTCCCTTTCCTTATAAAATCCCGCGCTCAACCCTACCTCTTTTCTCTTCTTCCCGCCTCTTCTACTCCTTCCTCCACGAGTTCCTTTCCTTGCCACAAGCCCCGTCGTGGCAGCATCTTCGCGCCTAATTCCTGTTAGCCTAAAGTTTTAATTCACACTCTTATGGGTCAGGTGGTGTGGGAGTGAAGGATGGAGGAGATCTCCTTAGTCTCTCCTTCCCCTTTTCCCTTGAGTGGGCGTACTCGGTGGCCCGTGGAAGGAGCCTGCGGATTAGGCGCAGGGCGAGAGAGGAAGAGTGTCGGGACTTTAACGAGGGGAAGAAGAGGAAAGGGGTTCAAAATGGGGAAGGAGACGGATCTCGGAGACGTATATTGCCTTTGATTAAATAGGGAAGGTTGCGCGTGTGTCTTCTCAGGAAGACAATGAGTAAGTGAATGTATCCTTGCGAGTTGATGTATGGTAAGATTTGACTGACAAAAGCGCTCAATATCAAAGGCGTTGCGTAGGTGAATTATCATTTTAATCGTCTAGACAACAAAAGTGGTAATTTATTGAAGAAGCCAATTGTTTTGCTAAATTAGAAGTGATTTTAGGGCGAGTTAACTCATGTTCGATGAAGTAATCTAATTACAGGCGTTGGACGGGAAATTGCGAAATATTACTAGATCTACCTCATACTTTACTTATTATCTAGAATGTTTACTTTCAAAGATGTTAATTACTGAGCTATCTCTGCGAGTCAAGTATTCAGAAGCTCTCGAGAGAAATCCATTTATTTGTTAGCCATTATGATAAGTGATGATGGTTATGGCGCCGTCTCAATGCCAGATTATGCTAAATATAAGGGAGATTTCAGCTCGCATAATCGCGTAGAGGAACTGCGCCGTATTCGTGGCTCATTAGTTTGATTATCTTGTAACCGGACATCCGGGAATGCGTCGGACAGGTCGCAGCGACAGAACCCGAGATAGCAATGAGAGCGGAGAATCGAGTCAAGTGAATGCCTAAGGAGATCTGAAGCATACGTGAGATGAACAGGAATGGAAATTATGAAAAGAATGCCAAATGATTTTTATGGAAATTAGAGCTCTGCAATACTTTTGTAATGAGTAAAAAAACATATCATGCAACAAAAACCACCGCGGAAGTAACGGATCAGAGCATATATTCTAAGAATAGCTTAGACATTGTTGGAATTCTGAATGATATCGTAAAATATCGAATGTTTTTTCATTATTTTCGATATAATCGCATTATACTTTATTACATCGCAGTCAGTGCCTATTAGTTTTGTGTTGAATTTATTCTCTCTTTATACGTTTTTAACTTGTTTGCTCTATATTATTCACAGCTCTCTTCTTCTATTCGTATATTTTCCGTATCGACTTCAAAAACTTGCAATGATTTCTCACTCAAGTTTGCGGAAAATATTCCATTTTTATTCTGAAATTGCACTCAGTATAAGGTCTGTACGTCACGTACATTCTCTTCTGTTTTTGAGTGGGAGTAAAATGCAGAACGAGACTACATTTTTCTATTATTCGGCTATTCGTTTAATTTTCCAATTATCACTTCCAAATTTTAGAGCTCAATATTTTGTCAAGCACTATTAATTTATTACAACTGGGGCAGAAAACTATTTTTTTGGATCCTCACATAGTATATAGTTCTACGTTACCTGATATGAATAAGTTATTTTGTTGGCAAGAGTGGGTTATTTAAAAATTCGTGGCGGCTACAGAGCTTTGAGAATTTTGACACGGAATTCAGAACGTTTACCAGATAAGGTTAAATTGAAGGAAAAGTTGAACTTTTACAAACCACAATATTAAATGATCTGGTTGAAATCACCTGATGATGAGTCGAAACTATGGTCACCTTGCATTAAATATTGTGATTTGTAAAAGTTCGACTTTTCCTTTTTCTTTCTTGGAATCCTAGGACGAAGTCATTGCCCAAAAAGCGGATTCAGTATCAAACTGATCCAATGATATTCTAATAAAAGCAGCGTTAGTTTTTAAACGAAAAATTTCAACGATCATCCAAAAAGGGCTTAAAGTCTACAGATTCCTGCTATTCGTAATGTAGTAACGAAGTCATCACAGTGGTAGGTAGCCGAAACGCGAATTAAAGGATTTTCGTAGGGATATACTTTATGGCCCCAAAAGAAAGGATTATTTTGGAATGGATGGAAGTCGCAAAGAAAGCAGACTATGGAGACGGAACCAAAGGGAGATGCAAGAGTAGAGAGAGAGAAGAGAGATGAGAAAGAGAAAGGGAGAAAAGAGGAGAGGAATGATGGAAGGGGTGACGCGGGGGTTAAGGAGGTGCGAGGTGGCAGGGGGACGTCGAAGGAGTTTTTTCGGAAGGGGAAAGGGTTTTTGAAGGCAGAGGAGGAAAACCCGCCCTAATACGATTTTCCGCTGGATTTAAGATAAGATTTGAGGATCGGCGTAGTTACACGAGGTTCCAGACTCCGAACTCTGTAGAGAGAGATGAGGGAGAGAGTTACTCCGTGGGGAAGCGGGTGGGGTTGAAGAGAAGATAAGTATTCGAAGGGGTGGATTGGAGTGCGCAGAAACGAGAAGACGTTGGGGTGGCCAAGAAAGAGGTAAGGCATCGATAATTATGAGCGTAATCCTTATTCACCGTGACAAAGCCTCGAGTCCACCTCAGGCGACCCATGAACCACGCTATGAAATAAAAGAAAATAGTCTGCGGGGATTTCTTGCCCTCGTCTGAGAGATTTGCTCGATTCTTGCGACCTCCTTGTCCAATTTCTAAAGCGGACGAAGGCCGATTAACGGTTTTCCGCGTGTATTTCCTCTTTCGGTGCTGATTTTTGTTAAGGATGATGAGTGGTTGTGGAATGATGTACTAAAGTACGATTCACGGAATAGTGATCTTCAAATCTCTCTCTCAGCTTTGCGCTGGCGTTTCTTGTTTCTTATATTTGTATACCGAAGTTTGCCCCGTGAGTATTCTTTTACCGCGAAGAGTGCAATTTAACCAAATGAAAAATTGGTTACGCATGAGAGTGTACTTGATAAGCTATACTAACGTTGCATTTGGAAATCTTGATAGGAATCTTTGGACTAGTTTACTGTAATTTATATGAGTTTTTCTATTTTCCTATAGGTTTACCTTCCGATGAGAAGGCATATTGCTTTGATCGTAATATTCATAAGGAAATCGGATATCCCCTAGCAATAAAGTCCCATAAATTACTATTTTAAGCATATAATTTATTTGTGGTTTTCAGAATACGTTTTAGAGAGCTTCGAATTCAATTTTCAGCGGAAATTATGAAAATCGTAGTAACTTATATCGCCAGTAATTATCAGGTATTAATTGATAAAATATCAAGATATGGTTAAACATTTCTAACTCGTATCGACGTAAATTAATTTTTTTCCATCGCTCTTTGGCTTCGGATAAATGTATTCATGTTAACTTTTTCTCTGTAGAGAGTGAATTCACATCGTTAAACGAAAAATTTGCTTGGAAGAAGCGAGTGAATATCCCCCTTTCTCTATTTTTTTGCTTTTTGATAAGCTAATAGTAGTTGAGGAGCTTATTTTATAAGAAATTAGTAGTAGAAACATAATTTTGTGAGACTAGAAAGACGGCAATGCTGTATCTTTAAGAAGAATAGGGTTAAATCGGAGATAAATGTAAGCAATGAGTTACAAATAAATTTTGAGAAACATTAAATTAGTAATAGCAACTCTGTAGTCACGTTTTCCGTAGTTACAGTTTATCCTTAGAGTAATGGCTGTATTCGAAAAGCGAGCCTTTCTTCGGTAACATTTCTGAAATCCAAGTCAGAATTAATATTCAATTTCTCTGTAAACGGGAAATACTTCTCTGCGAGTCGCACATTAGTCCATAGCCAAATACGGTGACTCGATAAACTTGTGTATTTTCTTATTTTGGATTCAGTAAATTTTTCCGTTAACTCGCAAAATCTGTTAATAAAATTATGAAATGACAGAGAACTTTATTTACCTTCCGAAAATTTTCCTCGTGACAAAAAACCGAACCCGTGGGTGCAAGATTTTTCAATCCTCCCGTCAATCAACGATAATTTTTCCATCGTTTTTAATGCTCCTTTACGTCGACAAAATTTTCTACGCGGATAATTCCCATACTAAGACGCTCCCACGGAAACTTCACACATTTTCCGAGTTTGCGACTGCCAGATAAGATCAGTTTTCACGAGAGAGATTTTCCGGAGGAGGAGAGAGGGAGATGGGGGAGAGAGTGGGGAGTATTTAGCAGGTGGGGTTATGGGGAGGGGCATTTTTAAACAAGCGGCAGGTAAGGAATGGGAGCGGAAAGAGACGAAGGGTGAGGTTTTATCTGATGTCAAAGGGTGGGAGGGTGAGAAAAAGACGTAGGGGCGGAGGAAGTAAAGGGGTTTTAGGGTACTCATGGGTGCGCTCCTTCGTCTGCCTGTTAGGAGGGTGCGCTCAGGATCTCTGCTTAAGCCTTCTGCCTCCTTGGTAGCCTTTGTCTCTAACCTTTGCTTCTCCCATTCACCGCTGCCACCCCCACAGTAATCCTCTGCCGTTCATTCATATTTGGTGCGCATTAGCGGTGGGTTTCCCCTTATATCGATGGAGATGGGGAGGGATTGCTATCCAGGGATGGGGAGAGAGAAGCACCTGGGAGAATTAATATCTCTTTTGCGATCTATCACGAAAGCAGATGCGCGCCATTCGCGCTGCGGCTCTATTTTAAGTTGTCCGGAATCTGGGATTTACGTGCGCGAAAAAATATTTATCAGAATTATGGCTGAATCGGAAGTTTGTTCGATGTGCTCAGATACCGAACTCCTTTTCTGTTTCGAAATTCATAGGGTAATAAAATATCTGTGCTCGAATTTTTGTCTCTGCCTTCTGTTTTAGTCGTTTTTTTATCAGATTTGGTTGCATCGACAGCTCGTGAAGGATGTTTGGGAGGGTCGCGATTGAGCTGTTGCTAGTAGGCTTGGTTTCCTTATAGAAATCCAGAAAATGGAGCCTAATCTTGGAAAGATTGACAAAGGCTGAGGAATATTCTGATGAATTTTCAAAAATTGAAGTGCATTTATTTTGGGTCAGTAAGAATCAAGTTTTCTTAATCAAGTCCTCGTCCTTTAGAATTTTACTACATTCATGAATTTTTCCGAAATTTATCGAGCGCGTCTATAGTGTACACTAAATATCTCTGATAACAGTATTGCTATCTTCAAGCTAAAAAACCCTTTATTCATAAATATATTTCCACTTCTTGAAGAAGTTATCCATGAAACAATATATAATTTTCCATGGAAACTGCCTCCTCGATTTTTATATAATTTTGGACGAGCTATAATTCTTAATTTTTCTCAGAGTAACAACATGAGTTTTGATCTATTGAACTGTGGATCCCCTTACTTGCTCCGGTCCATGATGAGTAAGCTGGGCTCCAATCGGAGTCGAATAAGAGACCGCTTTTAGCAGAGGCAGTCGCTCTACCAATTAGGCCAAGAGTGACTCCATTTATAGCTGTTTATTTCCCCTCAAAGTAGCCAATGAGAAATGCTTATGTTATCACCAATTCAAGCCACACGAGCGGCTGTACTTATCGGTTATCTTTCTTCAGACTTTCTGGAATGATGGAAGAGGACAATTAATCATCTAGCGTAGGCGTATTGCGCAAAACGTGATTTACTTGATACGAAGACCTTCGGTTCTACCTTGTAGACAGTGAATTCAGGAGAGAAATGTTAGGTGCAGCGAGAGAAGAAAGAGGGAAGGAAGTAAGATTCAATCCCTAGGGCGGCGTTATTCGCGCCCGGTCCGCCGTTTCTTCATAACGGGCTCATTGGTCAGGCTCTAAATTGAGAATGCCCTCATCCCATGATAATCCACGTGGTGGACATTATTCTCTAGTCCTTGAATGGAAACCCCAAAGAGCGGTTGCGATTAGATTCAGTCATTGGCCGAAAAGAGGATCTTAAGCCTTGCTCGCCATTGGGCCTCCTCCGCTCCATTCGACCCTATTTAACCGTTCTCCTTTCCTTATCCCTTCTGTCACCTTACCCCCTCCTTTCTTCTCATATTAACACTTCCTCTCCATTTATCTCTCATCCCCTTTGACCACGTACATTTACTCTCATCGCCTCAGGCCCTTATCTTTTCATCCAGGGAAGATCTATTTTTCCTTCCCTTATACCTTCTGATCTCTCTTTCTCCTCTTTTCTTTCATCGCTAAAGCTCCATTGATAGGGATATTCTTTCATTACGTTGTATCCTTATTTATCGAAGAAATTTCACTCTATAGTGTAGCGCTTAATCTCCAGCCTCTCGGTAATGAACGCAATTACATCGCGTTCTTTATCTTTCCTTTAGATACCCTTCTCTTCATATTTACGACGAAATACCATTTAGGTTTCCTTTTCTTTTAAAGGGCAGTACATTTACGGAGAGAATTAGGTTTAATATAAATTATAGGTAGAAATAACATATAAGTAAATATGCTAAGCAAGTTTATTAGGCAAGGAAACCCTTATTGTTTTATTAAGCCATGCAACGAATGAAACGAAACACGTAAAATAATTTAAGTACCAAATTTCGGTAATTATTTAACGGAAAGTTATCTCTAAATCCCGTGTATATACAATTACTTTAAGTTTTCCAATTTTTACTATGTTAATTAAGAATTCCGTTAAACCTCACGAATAGCTATTAAGTTTCAGGTTGTGCATAGGCTATATATAGGTAGATTGACCCTTTATTAGCCCATGTGGACCTCTTCCATCTATGTCATTATAATATGTACAGAGATAAGTGCGGGATACAGAAGTAAAGTTGTCCGTAGAATTAGTGGAAAAGATAGAAATCATTAGTTTGCCTCAGTTAAAAAGTAGTAACTCCATGATTATTGAATTTACCTTTAAATTCAATCACCATTCTCTCTTTAGCGTATTTAATTTTCAAATTTTGAATCAATGAGATCGAAAAGAATTTTTTAAAGAATTATTTAGTGGAGTGGCGCGGCAAAAACATCTGAGCATTACTTTTGCGGGAAAATTTACCGTAAATCTTGAGCTGATCAAAAAGAAAGTTCCTTATATCTTGTAGTGGAAATTTCTGAAGGATTTTTTTTACAGTTGCCTTCACATTTTACTCGTACTTAATACTTAAAAGAATGGTATTATCTGCTTGATCATTATGTATTATCCTCCATTTCCTTCTAATTCGTTGTTCTTTCAAACAATTCTTTGTCATTACTCTTTGCCTCGTTTCCCTGGGTTTCTTTTTAAAAGTTTATCTTAAAATTCCTTATTATGTCAATAATTCCGACGATTCGACCATCTCGATTTGAAAAAGCCATTGGAAAATTCAATCTTTGTCTTCCTAGTCAACGAAATAGCTGTGATAGGAACCTTCGACGTTCGTATGTTTTTCAACGAGAAGAAACGTATGTAAAGGGTTATTGAAATACAAACGATTTTAGTAGGGAATGGGTTGTTTTAAATTCCGAAACGAGTATGAAAGAGGTGGGATTGGAGATAAAATGGGCAAAGTGAAAAGAGAAAATACTCGCGAGGTGGTTAAAAGGAGGAAGATATTCGGAGAAAAATGAGGTATTAAAAGCGTTGCGGAGTGGAAGGAGAGAGAGAGAAAAGAAGGGATTTAGGCCCGAGAAAGGGTAAAGAAGGAAGGAGGCCGTCTTTATTAAAAGCGAGATTGAAACTATTGGGAGTTTTTCATCATCGCAAGTAAAGCTGAAAGATGAAGTGAAAAGGAGGTAAGGAAAGAATATGGGATTGGACGGAGTGGGCGGTGGACTGGAGGATCGGTGGAGTGGTTGCGAAGGGTGAGGTCGGAAAAGGGTTAGAGGAAGGAATTTGCGGGTTATGCAAAGTGGAGTTAAGGCCTGTGTTGGAATTATACTGCGGTAGTGCAGCAATCTTATTGGTCGGATCTTTCACGAAAGGCTTTAGAATTGTTCGCCCTCTTTGAGGAGGCTTTGTGCGGAGGGGAGCTTGGGATTGGGGCGAGAGAAGCACTTGATGGCGATCCAAGTAAATAGCGCGCCTTATCACATTCTATTTAATGGGGCTATTCCTCTCTTTTTACTCTCAACGAGGAGCTTTTCGAGGATCATAAGCAATTTTTTTCTTCTGCCCGCTGGATCTGCAGCTTCCACCGGACACCAACGAATCTGAGTGAATGCTTGATTCACGTGTCAGCGGGGGATTTATTCTGTAGTTATTATCACTAGAACTTCATATCTCGATCAAATATGGGGGAAAGCGTGTTTTAAGAATTTTAAGAAGCAATTTACTCCTCATAACCGATTGTTATCGATAATTACACGATACTTCTGATGAAATCTCTACGAAAGGTGCTTGCAAAGTATTATTGGTATCATTCCCTCTTCCCTTACATCAAATTAATTTAACCATTTACTTCCGCAGCATACTACGATAAGAGTTTAGACGTTAAATGCATCACGATGGGCGTATATATGTAGATTAATGTTACAAACTTTTTCTCCCTTAAACAATAATCTCCTCTTTCCTGTCTTGTTTTTCCTTGTTTTCGTACATACATCTTAAATATGGAGATGGAATGTAATACCGTGAAAAATTTGCTGATATCACGATACCAATCGCCGGCCAACCTATGTAACTAAATTATCTGATAATTACTATACGTAGAAGAGGATATCTATCTAGTTTGAACAATGGGTATCAATATCACAATATAGTCGAGTCACAGGTTTTTCCCTTAGTAAATTCCCTAATGAATTATTTATTGGTAATAGTAAATCCGTGCTATTTATCCTAGGAATCGTGATGAACTTAATAGGGTAACTTAAATTATCCGAGATGGTCCATGATATGATGTTATATACTTGACCAAAAATAATTTCTTGCTGCATTGTAAAGTCCTTCTATATCTGTCTTTTGCGAAGGAAATTTTATACGCAGTTAATGATTTGATTGATTAACGCAATTTTTTTCCTCTCCTAAGAAAGAGCAATAATTATTCCTGCATTGTTTAGAGTAAATAAGCCGCGCAAACGCCTAAATTTATTGCGGCTTTCGAAAGTTATGGTCGTCCAAATAAGATAAACATTATAATTTCAGGGTGAAAAAGTAAAAATTTTATTCAATGTTTTTGATGGATTTTATTTACATTCATTTCCATCGAAATTTATTATCAGTAAAAGCTCTTCGATTTTTTTAATTCCAACACGACGGTTCAGTTGAGTTGAGAGATGTTTAGAAAAATATGGATGAAATCTTTGTTAATTGTTGAGTTTACTAGGGATGGTTCTTTCACTTTCTTGCATAGCATAGGGAAGATTGGGAAGATAAGAGGGGGAACTCCATCGTCTCTTAAAATTACTTTCTCAAAAGTAATAGTGGGAGTGGCTGAAAAACAGCTTTAAATTTTCATTAGGAACATATATTATTTTCAATTTCAAAAGTTTAGTTTGAAAAATTAGTTCTCTCATCACTACATAGAGATCAATCATCGAGGTAATTCAATACTGACATCAATTGACTCTCATTACATGTTAATATCAAATTCTTCTAATTTTCTAGGCCGAAATATATCACCTTGTCGGCGCGTTCTAGTAATTCGGTAGGTAAGCGTTGAGCATGGATTGCAGGTCGTGGGCAGGTGGGCGTAGAAGCGGTCAGTCCAGAGGATTAAGGGGAACGAGAGGGCAAGAGAAGGGTTTGGTCCATCTTCGGGGCTCGCCAAGGGTGAGAGGTCAAAAGGAAAGGACTTTACCTTCAAAATGACTGTGGGATTACCGGAGGCAAGGCTATTTGAGGCCCATATTCCCCAGATCCTCCCACCCATTGGTCCGGTAAATACGGGGGAGGGGATGGAGGGATCTTTAGGATGCCCCTCCTGCTATCCCGTCTCTCGATCCCTAAAAACCCTTATTCTCTCTCTTCTATTATCCGTCTTTCCGCCCTATTCCCTTCCTTAACAGCACGCTCTCGCCAATCCCGCGACAAACACTGCGGATTCATCCACTTCCTTTTTCTCTCTTTAGGGAATCCCACGTATCTTAGAGCTGGATATAATATGGACCAAAGTTTGTAGGATTGTCCAAATTTATTATTTTACCCGATAAAATTATCTAAAAGGCGCATACTGTGTTAGTCTGTTTAATTTATTAGGTATATTCTTTATAATCACAATTGAACCTTCTCATTGATAGAATTTCACTTCAATTAAGAGTTAAGCCATCGAATTGTTTTCTTATAATTACTCGAGATAAATTTAAGTGTTATTTATATATTATCCGGTGCGTGGAGGGGCATTAACAGTAGCAATGCATGAACGTGTACAACCATGCTGTAATAAAGAGTAAAAACGCAATAATACGAACCCGGGTTGTTGGCGTTGGTAGCCCATTCCGATACTGAGGTCGGGCGTTGGGTATTGTATTGATACGTCTTCAAAGAAAAATATCCCAACAGTAACTTTTACTTTACCCGTATCTTACATTTAATCCTTATGTTTTGTAAGACTACAGGGCGATTCTGCACATGTTCATTTTTATAACTGGTGTTAATGCCGTATTTCAGACAACAAATTCATTAGATTTAACCAAATTATATTACCCTTTACATGATCATTGTTTCGCAAATTCAAGTGGTAATGGGGTTCCCAGTTTTTCTAGTGGGCAGCGCGAAAATCTTTCGTGAAAGCGGTCCCGGGTTTGATTCCCGACGGAAACCCGTGTGTTGTAAATGTTCTCAGTTGTCGAAGCAATTTTAAAATTCTTTCTCTGTGTCACTGTGAATGAAACTAAAAATACGATGACTGAGAGTTATAGCCTTCCCATAACAATTACATTATTTTCGTTTCTTAATGAAAACAATGAGGATTGTAATTTAAATAGCCAGAAACTATAGCAGTAAGAAATTGTTAATCTCACATTTTATTCGTACATCTAATCATTCAAAGTTATTCAACCTCACCCAACCCTAAGGTTTTTAATGGAGAAGATCATTCATTGAAATCTTCCTATTCAGAGTCATTGTCATATCGTTTTAGATAGTTTTGACACCACTCTTACGTATTCCGCTGTTTTTAATTTTGGAAATAACATCGTAACATTTTATTTTGAAAATTACGTATACCCTCTACCTGATAGTATCACATTTCCACGCTATTTCGAAAAATTTTTGCTTAATTATTTCATTTTCTCAAATAACTCATTATATGTAACGAGATATTAATTAATTATATGAATTCATTAGCGTTCGATTTTCGTATGCTGACCATTATTCCTTTTTTAGTAACGCGGATGGGTTAAGCGTCGACAAGCAATCACGTAATGTATAGCTAATGTTTGACTGACGTGTTAAGGATGAAATTCCACTTAGTGATCATACTTTTTCAGTGTTTATGGCAAAAAAAAATAATCACACAAACCGCATGTTTACGTTACAAAGCGTTTAGGAATCTTAATTTCGTCTCCATTTTAGGAGATTCGTGTTCCGGAAGGATGGAGAAGAAATCTCCATTTTATTTGAGAGATGAAGGGGAGGAGTAAATTAATTTCCTTAATCAGATTATCCCTTCATTGCTAACTGAAGAAGCATACGTACTGAATGCCGAAGAAAAGAAACAGGTGATATCGTGGGAAACTTGAAATCGAAAGAATCTAAAGATACCATGTCAATAAAATTGGAATTTCCTTAATTTATTGCCTGTATCTTAGAATTCGTGGGCAATTATATGGGTTGCTGTGTTAGGAAGTTAAATCGATTGATAGTGTTGCTGGAAGTATTTTATATTAACTCGATTCCTGCGGATTTATCTGGAATTAAAGTAATGTAAAACTGTAATGAAATGATGGAAAATTTTGGCTAATTATTTAATTAATTGTATAATATTCGACGTTTTGCTTAAACGTTTGTCGTAGACAATGTGACACATATTTATGTAAAATTATGCCAGTTTGATACCAGAAAGTTGATCTTCGACGTCAATGGAATTAAACTTGCGAAACGTCAAATTCAAAAGCAATATAATCTTTTACCTCTTGTTTCCCTCACTGTAATCACCTTGGGCCTCATGCTGTGCCTATAGTTTATCTTTTTAAGCAAAGTTACACAACAGAGACAATTTTATCTAGTATTTTAGGGTGAAGACTAAATATGGGGGAATTCTAAAATTTTGTTAGAAATCGATTAATAATATCTATAGATGGAATTTTAACTAAAAAGCTCCTTAATATTTTTCTTTATAATTTATAACTGTAGGACTTGTATATAGCTATGAAATATAGCTAAAATGATAAGGTTAATGTTGGAAAATAACATTAGCGACGCAACCATCATTCACGGTTTCAATCTTTAGACTCAAGGGCCCTGTTTTTGACTTAATTTCTTTTGATGAATACAAACTGATTTTGGATTGAATCTATGGAAAGTATCCTTGTCGTCTACATTAATATTGTTACACAATTCATTGGAACTGTTTGGAAAACAATGCTTTATGCCTTGCAATTTTCGACGAAGTACCAGTAATTAAGCAGATCATGTAAAAATGAACTTAGCTTGTTTTGTCATAATCATATTTATGGCAAACATAGATTTAAATAAAAAAACGAAAACCGAATTTTGGATGCGTTTATTGAAGCTGAATAGCTCGAATGGGTGTAATCCTCTCTTTCAAGAATTAGATTCTACTCGTAAATAGGTTCTTTACCTACGTTCATTATTTTGTATCGGATTTTATTCGAGTCTCACGGGCAAAAATCTCGCTACATATTTTACTCCAGTAGCTCAAAAGTAGTTTTCATTATCCTCCGGAATCTTCATACCCACCTCTCTTTTTATTTATGAAACCCACCTATTTTATGAGTCCACTCGGGCTACTTACCCTCCTTTTCTGCCCTCTCTCCTCCCACCCTTTCTTTCCTCCTTAACAGTTTGCCTAACTGGGCGGAATTAGCTTCGTTCTTTTTTTCCGCGCCAAATTCATCTTTTGATCCCCTCATTACCATAGATCTCTCATAGAAGTGTTTTTCGGCTTCCTCTTCTTTCCCCCCACCACCGTTTGATCACTCGCTTTTGAAATCCACGAGACTTCATTTCCCTCTTTCTTTACCTTTGCACACTCATCCCCCCTTGCTAATCCCCCTTTCTTGCCCTCCATATTAACCCCACTCCTTTCCTTCTTCCAATACCGCAGACTGCTTGCAGCTTCAAAATTGCCTCCATCTCCTCCCCCCATTCGCCGCCCTCCCATCCCAGGAAATACGCTACCGTTCCTCGCTTGAAACAGAAACTAACCTTTGACCGGTTTTGCTACGCGGCTAAGCCCTTCCAATGGCCTTGCGCAGGACTCAAGATCATAATCGTCTCCCAGAACCCTCCTCTTTTCCCTCAGAATACACCCCCGTTCCCTGTCCACTCCACCCCTTTTCGTATTTCTTTCCCTTTCGGCCTTTGCTGGCTTAGTGGAAGGCCTCCACTTCAGCTTGGGTTTCGTCGTTCCTCTCTTCCCCTTTTCCTGGATCCAGTGCTTTCCTGGGTCGTCCGCAGCCTAGTTCTTGATCCAGAGACAAAAGACGACGGTGTGCCTCCGTACAGCGTGACGGGACTTCATTAACCTGAAACGTATCGCTTCTGCTCTCCCCCGATTTTCTTTCTCTCTCCCCCGCAAAACTTCCTCATCCTTCGTTTTCCTCTGGGCGGTGGATTTTTAGCCACTATTAGGGAGGGTCCGCGAACTTTCCGCCTTAATTGTGATGCTTTTCCGAGTTTGTATTAAGGATTTGCGGACGCTTTGTGTAGATTTGGTCGGTGGTTGTTTTTGTCAGATGTTTTAGGGAGATTCTCGGTCGTTTTTGTGGTGCGTTTCTGCAGTAAAAAGTTCCGCGGTTCCTTATCGGAGTATGTCGTCAGACTCATATGGAATCGCTTACACTCGGTGCGTAAATTGTGAAAGTAGGTGATTTCATAGGCTCCTCTGCTGGATTCTGAAGAATCGTATATTTATATGAAGAGTAAAAATAATTTAAAATACTTAAACTAGAAATCCATCTCTCCATCAAGAGTGGGAGTGAGTTGCCAAGAAGTGCGGGAACTTATTCTTTTGCTGTGTAAACCTTGAGTGTCAGATATTGTTATATACATTCGCGATTTAACGATTCGAAACTGTTTTTTTTTCTGAGCGGCTCATCGATACCTAAAATAATACAATTCTGAGTTACTTTTATAATCTCTCTGCCAAACTATGACATACACTTTTGATAAAGGATATAAAGGATAAAACTTTACTTATTGATTTAAATTGCTTTCCTATATTTTTATTGATACTTTTACTCAAAAACATAATTCCATAATAATAATTCATAAAACATCTTCCCTATATTTTTATTGATACTTTTACTCAAAAACACAATTCGTTGCTATGGAAGAATTATTCTTTCTAAAGACGCTGCTTTAATTTTCTCTTTAAGTGGAATTGTAGATTTTGTTTTGTTAAGTTATGGTTGGCAGATGTCGGCCGAATTGGGATAAAATAATCCCTGGGAGTAAAATAAACTAGTAAAGAACGAGTTTTAATTTAATATCAAATAACTATATATTCGTTTCTCTTTGGTGGAAGGTTTTACTAAAATTGTTTTAATTCTATAAGTAGTGTGCCATTTAGTTTATTTCTAGAATTTGCGTGTTGCCTTTTCCTTCTCATAGTGCTTCTTTTCTTATTTAGATTAGGAACTTTGTGGTATGGGTCATGTGAGCTTCAAGTCATTTTACCGGGAAATCAACCTTCTGAAGGTATTTGTGGATAGGTTAATCTCGTCTAAGTGGAATTGCTCTTTATGTGTTCTCCCCATCGTCTCTTGTCATTTTAAGAGATGCCATTGGCGTCTCCCCATGAATAGGTCTTTAAAAGCGATTTGACTCCTTTCAGCCTTACCGGGAAAAGGCAAGGAGGCGAATTTAGGCATTCAAAATTTTAAATCAGTGTTAAAATAGATGAGGGAATTAGAGATTACGTCCATAGATCTCTGAATCCATTTGATCACGCATCGTGAGATATTTTTCTTCGTTAGGCATTTATTTCTCTCCGTCATTTAGTCATTTAGTTGTTCATGAGATAAAGATGTTGGACTGAAATTTTAACGAAAATTTAATTTTATAATGTTGCTTTTGAAGTGATGTAAATTAATTTTGAAGACAAGAAATTGGTTTTAATAAAAATTTGTTTTTTTCTGATTCAAATAAAATATTATTTCTTTCTTATTAATGAATATCTTTTGTGCTTCATAGTTTACTCATCATTCTTTCGTATTGCATTATTCATTTTCCAAAGAAGAGTTGGATTCAATTATTGGACGCATTTTGAATTCTCTCTAACAATTTTAGCGTACTTTAGTTTTCTCTCTTGCCTCTCTTTTCAAAATCTTATGTATATTATTAAACTGTATGGCAGGTTTTACTCTTCGGCAATAGTTACACATAAATCAATATTTCAAAACTGATACCTATATATTTCTTGAAAAACGACTCCTCCGTAGTGCCTCACAAATGTTTCTTTAGCTATCTCATGTGATGTTTTATTGATGAGATTTTTGTCCTTCACTTTCAAGCTCAGCGTGACAGATTTCAGACCAATTTACAGATTTTTCTTAACAATGGAGATTATTTTCAAGGATCAGTGCATTACATGCACTTGTAAATTCTGAATTATGTCAGGAAAATATTTTTTACGAATTCTATACTTCATTTTCAGAAAGTTGTTTATCGAATAAATTGAAATCTTTTTCTATATATCTAGATTATTTCACTCTATATCTTGTCTCTCTATGTTATCCTTCTGTTTTTCTTTCATGGAAATCAAGCAGTTAGGGAAAGAGGACGGTAGATTCCCTAAAAATGCATTATAGGGTCCGTATGCGAAGGCTTTGTCGAGAGGGCCACGTATGTGAGGGATTAATTCCCTTTTCCTTAACTTATCCCCTTCTCCCTCTTATTCATCTCTAAGCCGTCTTCTATTTAATCCCCATTACATTCGGCCCTCTCTTTGCCTTCCCGTGCGCTCCGGAACTCTTCTCCCTCATTACCCACTCTCCTTACTCATACGCTTCATCTAAATGAATACTCTCGCGTCGCTCATCTTCACGTCATGATTCTGCTTCATTCTATTACGTCACGTTTTAACCGCTAACCTCATGTTCACGGGTGGAAACCTTTTGCACGTGCTGTACTTCGGAGAATTCGAAGCGCGGTAGCTATACTCAATTTAATAATTTATTTCATACAATTCATGGGGCATTTTTAATGTCGAGAGATATTTTGTATTTCTTACTGCCCCAGTTAAGATGGCAACGCTGTATAATAATCTACACAGATATAATTTGTAAGAAAAATTCTCGGGTTTCCGCCCATGTAAGATGAGTACCTCAGCCCTGAGGAAGATGACTATGTTATCGAAAGGTTGGCGACAGCAGTGTTTCCTGATCTTACCCAGGTGGAAACCCGAGAATCTATCTTATAACCTATTCACCAGGAATTACAAATATAATTGATTTTATAATTCGGTAATTCGATCAATAACAGGAAACCCTTTAAATAGCTTTATTATCTTTAACTTTATTTTCTTATTTATTTACTTTATTATTTATTGAAAGGCGAAATCGGCGACGCTCTGGGAGCTGTAACTTTTGCAGGTCTTTTTTAAAATTTCAAACTTGAAGCATCTAGAATATCTCCAAAAATCAACTGAGAGCTAATATAATGATTTCTTTAAGTACAGTTTCCTCGTATTTCTATCTTATTCTACATTTTAAGCCGACGAAATTATTTAATTTGTAAATAATTGCTGACTTTTCCTCCGCTCTCATCAATCCCACTAAAACGCAATAGGGAACATACATTTTTACGTCCTATCTCCCACAGTTATTCCGTAAAATGTGAGAACGTTTTGAAAATTGTGGATTTTAATTTCTGTTGCTCGTTTTTGGAAAGATTGCGTGTTAAAATCGCACTCAATTAAGTTGGAGGATCTTTTTTCTAAATTTTGAAATTTTACTGAAAATTTTCTCTAATACTTTTCTTACTTCCTAATTATAGCGGTTTTTTTAATCCTCAAATGCTGAAATTTAGGTAGGAAATGGTTAGGATATTTCCTCTCCTGTATCTCATTAGTTCCAAGAATACCTTACGTGCTCCTGCTCCACAGTTCAAATCGGCTAACCTATCGGTTATATTCAATACCTGCACCTTCTTATTGCCTTCCTCTTACGCTTATGAATCATGCCCCCTTTCAACCACCTCTTTGTAACCTCCATTAATACTGTCATCTCCCAAAGAGTCTTTTACTCGTAGAATCCTCCCGGTTACTTTGTATCTGAAGAGTTACTCGTCTTCTATGGAATAATGCTGCAGTACGTTATAATCTGCTTGTGAAAATTTGATTATATTTTTAGCATCGGAGAATTAAAGATTATGCTGTGATGCCCAGTGGTATACGAAAGAAAGATAATCTCCCGGAATACGCTTTGGTTTATTCGGCTTCTGTATGATATTTTGCTTTATGGGTATATGAGAATTCGGTGTTTTAGTTGAGTGATCATAAATTACACTTTTATTAAAAGCGTTTTATGCCATGTATTCCACAGTCAACTCCGTATAAACATATTCGAAAATATTAATTTATTTTTATGACATATTCTAATATACCAGAATTAAGATTTAGTATTCGAGATGGGGGAGAGATGGAAAAAATTTGACGTAATAAATTAGTAATTTATTTGCGTCGCATCTTGCTGATATGAAAATATTGTCTTTTTCAACGATGTCATTCCTACGATGAAATCACTTTCCATTCACTTTTCAGCCCAAAGACCTCAAAATCTCCACAATTATCTTGTAAAAGCTGTGTAGTGGGAATGAGACTTACGAGGCATGTAATGTAGTTATCATTTGCTTTTTCCACTCAGAATACTTTGAAGGGAAATGGTCCATTTAAGTGCAGCACAAAGACCCGGAGAATAGCAACTTTTATGATATTCTATGAGATCTAACCAGAAAGAACGCCATTATTCAGCATCATTCGTACCTCAGCAGCTTTCATTATTACAGCAACGTACTGTAGATTAAACGTAAGACATTCTTCTCAATACTGTACCAACAGACAAATAAAGTTATTCTATTAGTAGGAGGGATCAAATCACTTCTATTCAATAAACGACGTTCGGAGCACCTCTTGCTTTAACGCCGTTTTTCATTTAATTCCCAGATGAAGATAAAGCTCTACAAACCTGTTGTACGTTAAACGAAAAGTCTTCCTTCGGCACCCTTTGAACTTTTTCCTCGCCTAAAAAAGTGTTTCCTCAAGATGCCTTTTAGTCCAAAGGAGATTCCACGATTCTCAAACGTATCGCAGCTACTCATTTGAACTCGTCGCCGCCTAATGAGCCTCGCTCCGGGAAAATTCGGGATCGAGGAGCTGATTGCGGGAAGACGTAAAAAAATGGGCGGGAGACAACTGAGTATTGGCGCACCTTAAGGGAGCAGGGCAGTCCGCATAAGACTCATTTTCTCCCTTCTTTAGTACTTATCGCCTCTCGATTTTTAAGTATCAACCGTCGTTTCACGTCTATCATCCCACCCAAAGATTCCGTCTTCTTTCTCGTCCCTGAGATCCTTCGAGTGATACGTCCGATATGCGAAATAGGAAGAGTTGACGCGGGAAGAGGAGATTGTGGGGAGTTTGGAACAATAATGAAGGGAACTGAGGGGTGTTCAGGGGTTTGGTTTCGGTGAGGGAAGAAAGACGCCTAAGGAAGCAAGCTAGTAGATGCTTATGTAAATGCACAACTCCTCAGCCAGTGAGGCCTTAGTCAGTTCTTGGCGTTTCCGTCAGTTCCAAATGTTTACAGTATATTATTCAACCAAAACTCGATTTTCGAAATGCTTTGCTTTTGCTTAGAAGTTTCCCATAACTGTCTAAATCGGACGTGGCATAATTGCGGTTCGCGTTCATACGCATTCTTATAATAACTTAAACTTGACTACCAATAAGTTCAACAACGATTGCTAAAAATCGATATGATAAATGGTTTAATGGGAATAAATGGGATAAAATTATTTATTTGTTAGGAAAAATTTTCGTCTTGAATAAGTACTGCGGTAAACAATTTTGTACAGATGATAGATGTTTTAGATCGTACGACGCGGCATGGCTTCCGATGTCATAGGGATGCGGCTCTCAAGGACATTATGGGCAGGCCTTTTAGAATTAGCCATTATTTACTGATTTTCCCTTAAGGAATAAAGTAAACTTTCCCAAGGAGAAACGGAGATGAAAAAAGTCTGACTGAACCGGGACTCGAACCCGGGTCTCCCAATTGCCGCTCGATTGCTCTAACCATTGAGCTATTCCACCATAAAGCGGTTCCCTTATTTATTTATTTATCACATACAGCATAAAAAGCCAATTGAAAGTGATATTCATAACAAGTAAGCCAAAAAAAAACAACCAAAACAGCAACAATAAATAGGACAGGAAGCAGGAGAATAGCAAGAGGAAATAGGAGGCAGCAGTTACAGTGATCTGGTATGAGTTAGACCTAATTTTATAAAAGTCCCCTTAGGCAAGAAAAAAGGATCAACAGAGGGAGGAATGGAATTCAGCAATGAAGGAAGGCGAAAGAAAAGGGAACGCTTAATAAGTGAGAGTCGAGGTGTGGTAAAGTGCAGCAGAGATGTCAAACGGGTAGATCTGTTAGGAACACGATAATGGAGGAGAGAAGTTAAGAGAGGACAGTCTGAAAGGGAATTTAGTAGCGAATATAAGAAGGATAAGTCATGTTTAACTCGATTGACAGAAAGAGAATCCAAAGACAGAGAAGACAGTATAGTACTATTGGAGGCTATTCGGAAAGAAGGAACTCTGGTTTTCACAATTCTGAGAAAAAAGTTTGTGACTCTGTCTAAAGAGGAAAGATGGGTTGCAGTGGACATGGACCAGATAGGGGAGCAGTAGGATAGAACCGGAAGGATGAAGGAGGAAAAGTACAAGGAAAGAGCCATAGGTTCAGTAATATCAGTAAAACGATAAAGGAGGCCCAAGAGGGAGAGGGCGTGATTTTTTATTTTTGTGGTATGTTGGGCAAACGAAAGCTTAGAGTCTATGATGACGCCAAGATCCTTCTATTGAAATACTCTTGGGAGTGTTATCTCATTTATCATGTAGTTGTAATCGATGGACTTTTTCAAAGCGATTGACATTACATGACATTTGTTCGTGTTTAACTTTAACTTCCAGTCACCACACCACTTGGAAATTTCATTTAGCGTTCTTTGAAATCTTTCACAATCTTCTCTTTTGGTCACTCGAGAGTCACTTAGACTTTTTTCATGTCCGTTTCTCCTTGGGAATTTTCCTAGGTGCACGCCTTATCTTGCCAAGTCACCTTAACCCTTTTCCTTGTAAAGTAAACTGTAATATCCACACGTTGATTATTATGCGACCGGTTTCGGATACACAACCATTATCGCCATCTGATGATGGCCTTGTAGCGGAAAACAGTCCTATAATAATCAACGTTTGAATACTACAAAGTGTGGCATAGTTTGTTAATACGTAAGTACTGTTACTAGGAACACTATTATTTGCCGGGAGTTTTGGATGGGTTTCCTTAGGCAAATCCGTTAAGTATTTCTGTTTTGGTGTTCGAAAATCGCATGGAAAATCACTCAGTTCATAATGGAGGAAGGAGAATTGATTACGGAGTGTCTCGGACCTTCTTGAAATAGGACGCAAATTGAGTGGAAGTAGAATTGGGATGGATTTCAGACGTGCTAGTGGCACAGATCGAGTCTCCAAGATCTACAGTAGGAAAAGAAAGGGATTTTTCATGGATGGAGGGGAGAAAAGGGGATTTCTCCATCTAAGCTAATAAAGATGCGTGTGATTGATATTGAACCAGATGTGCGGAGGGCGTAAACGTAATAGAAGTCGCGATGCGCCATCGCAAATTCGATCCCTGATTTCTACATTCTTATTCGCCACAGATGTTCCAATTTTTCTTCGATTCCCCTCTGCAGTTGCACCTCCAATCTTCCTCATTTTCTAGAGTATATCAACGTCGAAAATATTAAACGCGACCCCTACAAACATATTTTTCCCGATCCCAATCGTACCCACGCGTTTATTTCCATTTAACGACCCTATAGATAGGTGTCTGACATTTCACTCTGACGAGAGAATACGAGGAGTTTTTTATATTTCGTCTCTTCAGAAATGGGATGAATGAAAGATAAAGTTCGAGTTTTGAGATTTGATTAGGAGAAGGGCGAAGGGTTGGAAAGGGAAAGAAAGCGAATGGCTTTTTGCCGTTTGTGGGGATCTTTTTTTTACTGTCAAGGTGATTTTGGCTTTATCTTGTCTGCGAGGAGAGGGCTTGGAAAACGACGCGGGGCTCCGGAAGTTTAGGTGGGAAGAGATCCTTGGAAGACGGAGTTCGGATCGGATGGAGTGGGAGGGAAAAGGGATAGAATAAACAGAGGTGACGGACAGACAGAAAAAGTATCTACCTTTTTAATAAATTTAGGTTTAGAACTCAATTTAGTATCGAATCTCTTCTTAGTATCAGACGAAGGAAAGGTGTATTTTTTCACTAACTAGATATTTCCCGCCTTTGAAATTTTTCTTATCGTAGTTATATATTTCAATCCTATTGTCATTAGCCATTATTAATTATATTTTTCGACGTTAAGTTGTGATTTCGTATCGGTATTGATGGAGACCATGACCTGAACGCCATTCATATTGATTTATTTCGTGGACAGGCTCATTGAAGCTACATTAATTTCCAATTCACAACAAATCAAAGAAAAATGGTGGTACCATATTAGCGAGGTTGAAAAGTCAGCTATCCATACAGTTCCACTGATTCATCCTTTCAGGTTCATTCATTATTCCTTCACTAGCTAGCGACATCTTTTGCTTTTCAGTTTCGCAGTCACGCACGGAGAAAGCAAGCGAATACCCGTGTTTGTTGTTAAAAGCGGTTGATTCATGCTGCCAAATTTAATCTAGTTTAACTCTCACTGTTTTATTTTGCTTTCGTGTTATCACGAAGTAGGATTCTTAAAACAGAGACAAGTAGGCAAAAAGAGCCTGGAACAACAAAAACGCGCCCCTAAAAGCGATTACGTCTTAAAATTCCATGTTTTTGAATGATGATTAGTATCGAAAGACTTTTTAGAAGGAAAAATTACTGCTGAAAAGTTTATGCTGTAGTATCAAAAAATTATTTTTATATTTCAACTCTTTCAAACGTCTTTAATATACTAGAGATATACTCGAACGAAACTAGAATGAAATCAAAAGTATTGATTTCAGACATCAATATCAATGACTGTCCACGCCTATAACCAGACAGAATGGACGAAATGAAAAAAAGAGTGACAGTGTTTACAAATCATATTTTTAAGATAGTTATTTTGTATGAGACATTGAAACGAATGAAGATGTAATAGGAGAGATAAAGTAGGAAGTAAAAAAGGGAGATAAGAATTGCGGGAAGAAAAGTCGCTAGCGCAGGGGGGGGAAGAAGTAATGAGAAGGATTTTTAAGGAAGAAGGCGTGAGTTGAGGAGGAAAAGTCTATGGGCGAATGAGCATCGCGGAATCAGCGCGTCGAAGAAATAGGACGCAGATAATAGCGGGGACGGAAAGGGAGGAGGGGACATCGTCTTTTAGCGGCGAGCTTACGATTCGAGAAGAAGCGAAAAGTATTCGGCGTATTGGAAACAGCCCGGTCGAGAGATATGGAGTTTCCAGAAATAAAAGACTTCGCTGAAGGGATTCGCCGGGGTGGGGAAGACGGGAGCGGAACATTTAAAGGGAAAAAGGAAGCGAGAAAGGCGAACAAACGCGAGATGAAGTGGAAGCGTCGCTGGAGTGGGGATTGGTAGCTCTTTCAGTCATTCGGAGGTAAACCTAACAGCGAGAGAACTTATTCCTCCCCTAAAAGGCTCCCCGTCCTCATTTGCGTCTATCTAAACTCGCCCCCTCGCGACACCGCTTTTTTTTCCCCTCCCCGGCACCTCTTCCGCCCTCGCAAAGATCACAGATACGCCGCAGAAAAGCGACTCAAAGGCAGATATCCGAAAATGTGTTTGACTCTTGTCAACCCCCTTCCAGGAGTTGCTCCATCAACCGGGCTCATTCCTTTTTCATCGTTTTCCCTCGCTCCATATTTTCTCGCACCTTATTCCCTCGCTTCGAAGTTTTTCTGTTATTGCGTTGCGTCTTATTTGTTCGTTTTCCTGATCCCGTCTTTCTTATTTCTCGTGCTCCTCCTTAATGTGTCCTGTCCCGTCATCGTTCTCTGCTCTACGCTTTGCATTCATTCAGCCCTTTCCCTTTTTTCTAATTTCTATTTCTTCTTGACTTAACCCCTATTCCCCATTCAAATTTAGTTGCAAACATGCCCAAGTTTGGGCAAATGGTAAAATAATAGACAAATAACAGTTCACGTTACATTTCGAAGTTGATGGTTGTATCTGCTGTTTAACGAAACTTTTTTTTAACGAAAATGTCCATCCAGCTACATTAAAAGAATTATGTGGCTCAGTTGAATGCGTATATTCATTAATCGTGTGTTACTCTATCCAAGTTGTCTGGCGTGTAAATCAAGATCGCTGATTTTAGACTTTCTATTCTCCGCTACGTTCACCTCATATTGTATGTCGAATTATATGTATCATGATTTTGTGTAATAATTTTCTAAGTAATCTTGAAAATGTCAACCCAGTAGTTTGAATAGATCTAATCAACGTCGGGATCGAATAAACGAAATTTGAAGGATCATGTGACTTTATGGAACGGAAGAATAAGCTGTTGCTTAATAATAAAATATTAGAGATAAAAAGTGAAAATAAATTGATATCTTCATTTCTGCTTCGTATGATAATATTTCTAATTTTTAATTTCCGTTGTTAATCGTAAGCGACGATATTGTTTGTGTCTGCCGGAAAGAAAACCTATCCGAAACTTACAATTTTTTCTATCAGAGATGTCAAACATGTGACAGGATTTCCAAATGCTGCCCGCAGAAATTTTTAATCCAGACCATCAGTTTTCTCATTGCTCAGGCAATACGTTTTGAGTTTGGTCGATTTTCGATTTCGAATATTTTTTTTATAGGTGGAAGAGGCCTAACCTATACAGCAACTAATATATATTCGCCTGTTGAAACTCTTCCTCTTTTGACCCACACATTCCTGCATTATCTACAAGAATGTATTTATTAAATGTTCGCAGATGTTTATGTGCTGGTTGGCGTGCACAAAGTGCATGACAATAGTTAAACGAAAATTTGAGTACAAGGATGAATGAAGGATGATGGTTTGTCTAATTTTAACAACCAGTCTCCTTGAAGGTTACCCAACCTCTGACCGCAGAGGTTAGGTAACCTTCAACTGTTTCATCTATTATCTAGCTGAATAGGGGGTTAAAGTTGATATAGCAGCGATATCAAACGTTGATATTTTGAAAATGTAAACTTTTCTAAATTAATATCCAGAAAGTAACTTTCCGAAATATAATAAGCCTTGCGTTGAGCGCAGACTAGATTTTGCTAGAAATATTCTCGACTTTGTATGCAATGACTAGGTCAATTGAACACAAGAACAATAATGAATGAATAATGGCATATTTTGGTACAAGAATTCTTCTTTAGCACCATTTTTATCTTCCTGTCCCTTTATCTCCTTTTCTGTTTCTTTCTCTTGTTAGGCCGCTTATTTCCTTAACTCAAAATTTATCTCCTCTTTAACGGCTTTGCTATCTCAATTTGTTAGAAAGCATGATACTTTCACTTATTGGTATCCTTCTTTCCTCGAATCGAATGTTACTCCTCGAGTTGTTTTTACCATTTCTCAATAACGTGCACTGTGAAATTTACTTCCAGTTGATGGACTTCCAGTTGCTTTCTACCTCCGTTGGTCCTTCGCGCGTTGGGAAAGGTGTTTTACGACCCATTCATGCCTTGCTACTTATCTCCGAAGTATTAAAGGAGTCTTAAAAAGTTGTTAATCATCATCATCACCGTAGTTTCCATCTTGGACTTAAGAGTTAGTGCGTTATATTTTTCTCATTTTGGTTGTCTGAGAATGAGTTTATTCTACCATCTCTCTTTCAAACAGTCCAACACGGTGAATTACTTGTATCGGTTATTCATGACTATCTTGCCTTTTACGCTGTGGAAGAATTATGAATCCAAGATTTATACAGTTACCGTGCATCTTGGAAGGAATTCTTTGCTATCACAATTTATAAAATATTCCCGAACCAATAGTTATTTCATAAATAAAGTATCGTTAAAAGGATGACGATGAAGAATTATCAGCCTCCTAATACTATGCTGTTTTCCAAGTACTTCAGAGGAAAAATTTCTTTCGGAAATATATTTCGGCGGAAATAAGCTAATAAAGTGCATGGCAGTTATCATGATGATTGTGGTACGGTTTGGATATGAAAATGGAGATAAACGTATATTCTTAATGCTCTGGTCCAACTTTGTGGAAGGAAATGTAAAGATTAATGTGAATTGAACTAAATTTCATCTAACCCTGTGTTATAGAAAGATTTAATAGAAGAACTTTTGGAATTATACGGATTTTTTACACGCATTATTCTCAATACAGTTGTGGTATTGGAAATCCACCTCCTTTTTAACTATATTAAATTTATCTTTACTTCAAATTTTTAAATAATTTATTTGTTTACAGTCAGCCTTTACGGTAAATGTAAAATTGTTTTCTTCCATCGGCAGACTAATAGTTAATAAATTATTCATATTTATCGGCCTATCCCTTAGCAATGAGTTGAAATGGTTGCAACAAAATAGTTTAATTCGCGCACTGCTTCTCCGTTTTCATCGCGTTGTTTTGCGTTGTTTTGTTCGTTTTTTGCCTCAGCCAGAATCATTGAAAACAGCCGCTTAATAATCCCTTAACTCCATATCCAACCGCTTCATCCTCGTTAACCAGACGAACTCTTAAGGAGGTAGACCCTGTTATATGCGGATTAAGTCTTAAATGTTTCTTTTCCCCAAATCCTTGATTCGACGAATCCTCAGCGATCAGACCCTCTCCTCCTTTATCTTTGGATTCCTATCTTTTTCCTTGCCCGACTCAGACGTCGCTCAGGTCGTTAGCTGAGCTCAGCGCAGTCAATCAGTACAATCTCCTCACTGCTAAGCGCCCCGAGTACTGATCTCCTGAGGGCCTCCAAGGAATAATCCTTCGATCGGGAATCTCTCCACCCTCCAACCTCCCGTTTAAGCCGCTAAGCCCCGTCGCGTGGCAACGCAGCCACGGTAGGGGAGAGTGAGTCACGGGGGTTGGCTCGGGGGTGGAGGGTGGGATTAGCGGAAGTGAAAGACTTCTACGTCGCGAGCTCAGGTCCGTGACACCGAGGCGAGAATACTGTCCGATCCTGTTAGAGTGCGACGAGTGTGTGTGTGTGTGGGTGGACGGCGAAGGTCGCTCTCTTTCTCTCTCTTCGGGGATTAAGAGAGGAGAAGGGTTTTAAGGAGGGGTGAGATTTTCGTGGGGATTGGGAGGGAGAGAAATGATGGATAGGGAAAGTAGAGATCGGGTGGGGTTATAATGCCGTCGGGGCGTCAAAGTCGTAAACCTCTGACTTTCTCGTCAAAAGGAGGCGTCATTGGGCGAATAATATTCGTTCCGATGGGGTTTTCTCGTCGTGGTTGAGTTCGAAGGGTGTTTGTGCGTTTTCGGGAGTGAATTGATCTGCGGGTCGTCCGTGATTGGTGATTTGTGATTTGTTAGACGGTTTACTTTAATGGACGTCAGCCTCAAAGAGTGAACTCTGAATTATTTCTAACGTGTCATCTATCGGAAAGATTCTGTTCTTCATCACCACCCAAGAGGCTTTTATTGCTGTCGTAGATTATATCTTTTGAATGACATTTTCTTGTATTTGAATTGATATAAATGCCTTGGTAAAAAAACAAAACAAGTGGGCTTTCCAGAAATGGCCAAGAAAGCGACTCACATATCAATAGAATACTTTCAACTCAGGATTCGCCACATTATTCTTTTCCAAAAGTTTGAAATATTACTGCAAAAGTTGGATCATCTTTTGATGGAGAAATTTATAATTTTACAGTAGACCCACTTGAAGTGTACTTTTAGACATTTTAGCTCTGTTTTTTCCGTCTCGATTACAGAAATATACTTTTTTATGCAACCAAAATTTTTTATCTTTCATAATGACTTTATCGAGTTCAGCTACTAAATGTTGAAAGTGATGCGAGCGGAAAGAGGAAGGGAAAAAGAGATTAACAAGCTCCGGCCGGAATCACCGTTGTGAACATACGCCTCATCGAGATCGAGTTTGGTTTCCTGGGCGATTTGAATCGGAACCTCTTTTGAGAGGCGTCCTTAAACTGCCAAAAACCCTTTTCCCTTCTCTACTATTCTCCTCTATAGCCCAACATCGTTCGGCAGCTTTCCGAGGTTGGAAAAGCTGTTCAACGAGCATAGACAGTATAATAAATCCATTCGCTCTCCCTCTATTCCTCTGCATATGCTTTTAATTCTCCATTCCCTTTTGGAAAACGTTTAAGAGAAGAGCGTACCTAACCCGTTTCTTCCCCATCCAAATTTATTTTATACTTCTATGAGCCATTTTCTTACTAGTTTGCTTCTTCCTAGCATTTTCAGTACTTTTCCTGTTTCTCATGGAATATCCTTACCATCCAAGGATAAGGATAGAGATTACTTTGGAAGACTTCAGGTTCAAGTCCTGATCTTTTCTGTCTGTTTTTATGTCCGTTTCTCCTTGGGATCGTTACCATTCCCCTATTTCAGTTTCCAATGGTGTTTTGTGAACATTTCCTTTATACTCTGCGTTTCAATTGCAGTAACGCGAATTTTATCTCATTTATCTGCGAAAATCTTTGCAATCTTCGCATTACTTTGCTGCCCAAGTATAGCACGCATTTGTTAATTATCATTTATATCACTTCATCATTTATTTCATTTAACTGTGAATTCGAGTACCATATGGAATTCGGATACTGAGAAGTATTCAAGGGTATATTTGATGAAACCTTTAGCTTGAGTTGCTTGCTATTTCATTGACTCTCCAGTCAAAACTCTATGTTTGTCATCATACCGAAATTGAGGTTGTCGTACTTACATCTTTTATACATCTTAATTTATGCTAGGATATGCTGTATCAAATATGGGTTCTTAAAACCTCAACCTCGACATCAAAGATGTTGATTTAATATCGCAGTCTCTTATTTCTTTAAGAAACTGCGATATTAAATCTATATCTCATTTATGTCTTCGAGTAATTTCTTACCTTTTAACAAACTTGTTTTCCACTTGGCTCCCATTAATCTAAACGTTCCGTGCTTACCCAATAACTTCATTTGAATCCTGATAAATTGTATATTCATTATCATCTCCGTGTAATTCAGAACACATAATATTAAAATACATCCAAATAATTTGTAATTACAAACGGGTGCTCTAGAGAGCATATTCAAAAGAAATAGCCATTTTGACTGTTTCCATTGCCATAATTCTGAATTTGTCTTACAATCGAAGCACATGCACCAAGGAATTATCCTTCCTTAGCCTCTCCTTATGCTAGTGTTCTTCATGATTCTAATGACATAAATAATATATATTGAATTTCTATTCAAACCTGCTGAAAGTTTAATGAAAGAGCTTCTGATTAGTATATGATGAATAGTATTCTTTAAAAATATGTTTCCATCCGAATACACTCATGACGTAGAAGAAAAACTTGTTCCAGAAAACTGTTTCTTCAAAATTTTTCCTCTCAGAGTTAAAAATGTAGGAACAAAGATTTAGTTACAAAATTGATTCTTAAGGCGTTGAAATTAAAATTTCTTAGTTCAACTAACTTTTCGCAATAGTTCAATAACGTTGTATATGAATAGTCATCATCGTCTATAGAAATGAGACGTTGAGGCTAAGTACTAAAAATGCTCCTATTTATTCTGCTATCGTATTTCTCTTTTCCCCAAAGATTTTTCGTTCGTGAATGCTAGTTCACCAACCCATGCTCTAGAATAGGCGTATAATATCATCACCAGAAAATAGAAGCCTACCTTAATCCCTCTCCTGATTTAGCGAGCTCGCGAAATAAATTTGAATTTTAATGTTTTCGCAATTCATACATAATACATGAGCATAAAACCGATTTATCCTAAGATCAGCAGACACTTGACCGTCACCTCTGTCACCACGCCCAAAAATTGAGCACCTGCCATCAGCGCCTTTCCTCCCCCATCGTCTATATCCCCGCTTTCCCAACCTCTTCCATTCCTCGCTAGAAATCCGGGAGCGCAACCCTCGTGAAATCTTCCCGTGTCGAGGGAAACCCCGCAAATCATTCAGGGATCTCGCTGCTTTGATGATCACCAAGGGGAAGGGGCCTGCGTGTGGAAGGTAAGGAGGGGAGGGACCCGCGGGAGGATGTGTTGAGAGCGACCGGACATCGGTGGCGAAGTGGCGTCCTAACAAAGGGCAACCAGATGCGGCTTATTTATATTCGATTTATAGGCGGAGTGGCTCGGGGTAAGGGCCGCGTGTCGACCGCCGAGGGAAGACGGGAAGAGGGGGACTCGCGTGGTGTTTAGCGAACCAAAGAGTTAAGGGCACAGTCGTCTACACCTCTTTCTTTCCCCTTCTTTCTGGCTTATGCCTCGTCTTCCACCGGCTTGCCAAAGACCTACAAAGACGAAGATTTAAAGGTTCACGACCGATTCTGGTCGCTAGACGTCTCTTACGAAACGAAAGCTTTCTTTATTTGCTGTCTTCAACTCGCATTCTTGGCTGCTCCCCCTCCAGACGTGGTTTTGGAAGAAAAGCTGGATTTTTGCGGGGAAAAATGGGCTCGTGTCGAGCGGAAACGTGGCGAGGGAAATGTCAGGGAGTGCCATAATGAATGCGAGGGTTAGTTTCGGTTGATTTCTATGGCGGAATTGCGTTACTGTCTGGGATTCTTAAATATGCAATTTTTGGATGTGAAGAAAACTTCACGGAAATTCACGGAAACAACGCGTTTCATTCTGTTTAGGAGCGAAGGAAACCTTAAAATTTTTCTCCACTGGTAGAAGAGTTGGAATTCCCGCATTTTAGTGAAAGCAGAAAGGGTTTTCTTTCTAAATTTCTTTCTAAACTACTTGGTTTTGTAGAAGGTTTAGTCAGCTTTTCTCTAAAGGCTGACTCCTCAGCACATGAAATTTTCATCATTTGTGGGGAATTTTATGGAGTAACGTAGAGTAAATAAATGAACTTTTGGTTTTAGATATAAAACATCACCGGATAAAGAGAGTAAGAGAGTGAGGAAACCACCTCAAAACATATAAAACACTGACGGAATATCGGAATCAGTTATGTACACCTCTATCAATAACAAACGAAATATTATGACTACTCTCTTTATTAAGTTTTCTTTATTATCTAAAAGTGGAGTCGTGATTGATGAAATAGTATTTTGTGACGATACTTAGTCAATAATGTTGTACCTGAAAAAACATGAAGTAATAAGCTTTTATTCTGACAAATACAAAACTATGAAACATAATCAGTGTCGCAAATGCTAAAATGTGACTCGAAACAGAAAACCTAACAGATGATGAGCTCAAAGCTAGTTGATTTCACCTTAAGTACCGAAGTTGGCACTGCAAAATGAATTGAAGTATTTTATATTCATTCTTCTGTCTTGCAATACTTTCGCAGAGATTTGTATTGAAAACTGCCTACATAATCTGAGGTAGATTGCAGGCGATCTGCATAGATACGTTCGATCATCAACGAAATTTACCAAATGCGAGGCTATTTTATTTATGTCAATAAAATTTATGATAACCGCTGTAGAATGTTTAGATCCGTATTATTTCTTCCCGAAATCACCCTAATTTTCTAAATATTCGAAATTTCTGAAATTCTTCCAATGAAATTTCCTCAACTTTATTATTTTTAAATTCTAAATATAAGACTGTACAGATTAAATAATCATTGATGCATTCCATTGAATTTTACTTGTATTTTTTTCTTATAGGGAAGTCAATACCCGTGCACTGCATTGTGGAGGCCATCAGCGTGGAGGTGGCACCGCCCAGAGTACCTCCACCTACCTCTCCCACGTCCTCGCACCACGGGACCAGGACAGCATCCTCATGCCCGCCTTCTCCTCCCGGACACCCACCGTCCTCCTCCACATCTCCACCTCCCCTCTCCCCTTCCCCAAATAAAAGGCCAGCCTCCCCCACCTCCCAGTCTTCGCCCCCCTCCACACCAAAAGCCTCTCGGAGAGGGCCTCCTCCTCCCTCGGTTCCCTCTCCGCCCCCATCCACCCCTTTCTCTCCTCCCCTCATCGAGATGGACAGTTTCGCCATCATCCCGGCTAGTACTCCCTTCAGGGACATCCTTCCGGTGGCCCTCCAAAGACTTGGTTATCCGAGGAGCACGGCCGCTGCAGCCAGAGGTATTACTAATATTCTTTCACGTTTGAATCCAAGCGACCAAAGTGTTTTTCGGAACTAACGGTAGAAAAATCTGTGACCATACCATTGACGTACTTGGTTGGTGTGAATGCTTCAACTCGGCTCCGCTTGAGTTGTTTGGGTTGCATAAGATGAAGGCGGTGTCCGTAATACTGTATCAGGGAAGCGTTCTCCGAAATTTTTATCTGACGGAACACTTCCAAAATTGTGGGATTTCTGTGGAACACCTTGGTTATTTCTTAGGGCTGGATAAAAATTTAATAATAAATAAAGCAAGAAGGGAACTACGAAACCTCAGTGATGACACAAACTCTATGCAAGGAAAGATTCCGTGAGGTTGAAAATGTTTGCATTTAATTACTCCATCAATACTGTGTAACATTAAGTAAAATATATAGTGGCATTAGAAAAATGCAACGTTTTAATAGAAAGAAGGGTAATCTCGAGGGTAAGAGATATCTATTGAAATATAACTAATGTATCTATTTGAACCTACTACTAAGGAAGGACTTCTAAATTTTAGAGCCCTGAGTGCAAAGAAAAGATGAAAGCTCCTAGTTAAAAAATATCTCAGTAAGAGATGAGAATCCGTTATCCCATGAATAATCTTACGACACTTAGTTAATCTATGATATTGTTAAACTATTTGGATCGATAAAATTATTATAATTATTATCATGTACATAAGTACCATGGAGTATTTAATTGCTGTATTTTACCAAGAATAAGAAAATATTCAAGTATGAGCAATGATAGTTATATATAGTAGTTGCAGTCTGTAGTGGAAAGGTTTTTACAATAAATATATCTGTGCTGTACCTCATGTTATATTAAGTTCCTCAGCCTTCTCTTACACCTTTCTATACACGAAGCACTCGGGAAGTACTTAATAATAGGCCTTATAAGAAATATGTTAATAGTTTAATGAACTTGCAGAAAGATCTGATGCTTTCCCAGTGAATGTTGCTGAGGAAAGCTTCTCAGATCTTCAACCGGGTAATTAAATGCAACCGGGGTCATTGAAGGTATAATTCTCACCTAACCGGGTAAGGATGGTAATTTTCATGAATGATCTTTGAAAATGGCAACGGAGGTTGCAGAAACGTCGTAATCATCTAATGTACCCACGCCATATACTTGCTTAGATCTTCCATTATTTTCCCCCATTATCCTATGATACTATAAATTATTCTGCCAACAGGTTCCGTGGTAATCCGCAACTGGAGGCCCTTGAGTTTAGAACGCATTCCCGAGAGCCCCTCTGCTTCCGTGGCAGAAGTTTTGGGTGAAATCAGCTCGTTCGCCACGCTGCGTATCCAGGTATTCCGCGCTCGTTCCATGAGTGGCCGATGTTCGACACCCGCCGCCACCTCTCCCCCGCCAACTGCTCCTTCTTCAGCCTCAAGACACCACCACCACTCGAGGGCGCAGCAGCAGGCGGTTGCCGCTGCCTTGGGCAATGGCAATAGTTCTGTTAGCCCCGTGTCCGAGATGAGAGATAAGCTGCTCAGGATTCTTCTCTCACATTCTCACGCGCTACTCGCCTCCTCAGGGTGCTCCATCGATGAGGTGAGTCTTTACGGGAAAATTTGACTAAATAAAGTTCTAGTAGTAAATAAAGGAGTTCTAGCTTCTCTTTTGAGGCTCAGCCAGGCGGCATTTAGCGCCGACGTATTTGGCTATCCGGGACAGGACCCCTTGCCTCCTTATTCAGATAGCTAATCATGTTCATCGTAATGATGAGTTATTACAGATGAATGTTGGCCCCCGCCGGGAATCGAACCCGAGACCGCTTGCGAACGGCTATGGATTTAAACACCTAAAAACTAAACAGCTCACCGTCAGACCATTGATTTTATATGCTATTTCTTTCGTTATATCCTTTTACGTACATTAATTTCATGGACATATAACCCTAGATTTGTACGATGCGTGATTAATACGGTTTCGGTTTAGTGCTCTCCGCGGATTGCGGCACTATTTTGTACTACTTACCTAATCAATTAGTTCTTCAAGTGGTTGTTGAGAGCCATTTTAGGGCGCAAGAGGAGGAGGAGATTTCTTTATTTTTTACTTTTTTACTTTTCTGCTGAAAATTACTGTAAGGCTATCAAATATGTAACTATCCGTGATTTAATCATTAATTTGTTAATGAATGAACTCGACTCATGTTTAAATGTTTAATCATATACATGGTACCCGCAGAAATTTTCGAAAGCTGGCGAAAAAAATTAAATGATAAAATTTCTTTTAGTAACAATGGTTTTTATGGAAGATTAGTCTAGTGGGTAATGGGATTTTAGCTTTTCTGCAGTCATTATTTATCCAGGTTCATTGGAAAATTTAAAGAAACCAACAGTGGCAGTATAAACGTTAGAGATCCATCATTTAAACGGTAATTTTGATCAATTTACTTCTCAGAGTTAAGTAAAAACAATGCAAAATATAAGAACAAAACGTTCGTACCATTGGAAATCTTTTGCGTTATTCTGGTTGCAATGAATATTTTAAAAATCTGTCTCATTGACTCGCAGAGGCACCCAAGAAAACGATTTTTCACGAAGGAAAAATTAACCAGGTTAATAGCAGTTTTTCAAACAAAAGAGTGAGTGATGGCGCTAAAATATATGAAGCATATTAACGGGCGTGGAGGGGATTAGTGCGGGGAAGGGGTAGGTGCACGGAAGGGTTCGAGGAATCTCACCGCTGAATAGCAAAGACAAAGGTGGCGCCGAGTGGGGTCCTAGCGGAGGGAGAGGGAACTTCGAAAGGGAAGGGAAGGAATCCTACGTCACCGAAGGCGAACTTCTCTTATGTTTCGCCCTTTGTTTTTCTTGAGATGAGAAAAGGTTTGTATAAAAAGGAAATTAAAATGGCCGTATGAATAAGAGCAGCGATTTTAAGAACTTAAAGCCTTTCCTCCGTAGTATTACGAGCGGAATAAAGAAAAAGGGAAGGGGGAGGTGAGGGTCGTAGGGATTTGAGGGTGTAAGATGCGGCGAAGGAAAGAGGAGAGGCAAAAATATGAAAGATTCGAAGGAGCGGAGATTTTGGGCTCAAGGGAGGTTGAGGTGGAGGTTGGAAGGAGGAGTATGAGGGGAAAATTAACGAAAGGAAAGAACGGTTGAAGATAACAGGAAAAACTCCTTTTCAGATGAAAGTGAATTTGTTGAATAGAATTATAATGTGATAATAATCAACTATCGAATCGTTTGTGATTGATAGAAAATGAATTAAATCCAACAGAATTGCTGTTTGATTCCCGTAAACGATCGTGATCCATTATCAAGTATCTTTGTGAAAATAAGGAAACACTATCGTGATTCTTGCCCATACGTATCAATGATTGACTGCCGATGGAAATGAACATTGGTTATTTGGTTGTGTGATCGGTTAGAAAAATTGATTATTTTTTATGCATATGGAGATCTTTGTTATTTACTATTCCTCCGTTTATCTACTTTATGAGATACAACTGGAATACAAATAATTGATTACAAAACCTTGTAATACAAATGATGAAGAAAATAAATATTTTTGCTTGTGTTGTGTTAACATCAGTGTGTTTTCCCGCTAAATGGATTTATATATTAAGCTTTGAGTAGAGTTTCTTCCAAAAACCAAATATTTTGTTTTGATTCTATATATGTATATGCATCCCGAAATCATGGTGAAATTGGAAGACAGAACCAGGTGGAAGAGAGGCTCGCTTGGGGCTTGAGGATTTATTAAATAAATGGGGCCAAATAATAATCAAATAAGCAGGATTTCTAATAACCTGTCCTTTACTAATGACTGTCAAATGGCGAAGGTATTAAGAAAAGCTCGAAAGATTTGTATCTTTGGTAGTCATGTATGTATCTTTTAACGGAATTAATTTTGGAAATTTGAAAATTAAAATAGTTTTCCATAACACTATTTCATTGATACATCTCATAATATATTATCTTAACTGTATTATTCATCAAGAATAGGGATGAATTTCATCAAAATTTCAATTACCCATGCAGAAATATGACTTTGTGTATGTTCTTCTGTTTGCACACAGTATTACTGAAAGAGTCTCTTTAAAAAATTGATCACTCATTTAATATCCAAGTCGTTCAGCAATATCCACAGGGCTAAATTGTTGCCATCAGTAGTTGTTTGAAATGGAGGAAAACATGAAATATTCTTTTCATTCAAAAATTACCTCTCGAGGGAAAACAGTGATGATGCGACGTGGGTGTAAAGCCTTAAAAGAGAGTCAAAGGAGGCGAAGCGAAGACTAAAGATACAGAATTGAGGTGAAGCGCGGCAGGAACAAAAAGCGGATAAGGAGATGAATGCAAGGAGAAAGGGTGGAGATATAGCGATGGCGCGACATATCCTATGTGTATAATAGCAGTAAAAGAGGAAGGTTTTAAGGGTTGAGGGTGAGGGGAGTGGGCGGGGATATAAAGTTGTCAGGGTGTGGGTCACAAAAGACCCTCTAAGGGGATGAGCAAAGGGTCGCAAGGGGTAAGGAGAGGGCGCGGAAGATGGTAGTAAGAATCGAAAGATTGAAGGGGTGGGAGGTAGGTCATGGAATAAAGGGGTCGCCGAGACTTCTAGAAAGGCGAAGACGACCAAGATATTAACGAAACGGTAACCTCGCTTTAATAAGATTATGAGGCATTATTTCACGGCATTAATGAGATCAAAGCTCCATTCCAGTGAACCCCATCTCTGCTGAGATGCTTCCTTTTCTGTCCCACCACGTCCTCTCGCTGTTTCTTCCAACACTCTCCTAATCGCTTTCCATTCCTCAAGCCCCCCTCTTTCTCCACCGAAACTCCTTTATAACTTGCGCGTTGTACTCCTCATCTCCTAGCTGATACTTTTCCTCGAACCCTTTACCTTACTTGGCCGCTTTCATCCGTGTCGACGGAGTCCCCTCCCACCAACGGGGCCCAAGGAAGCTTCCGCCCCTGTCATGTTTCACCCTCTCCATCCTACATTAATTCTTTTTCGTGTGCTTCTACGCATTGATTAGCAATTGCTTTCGTATCCTTCCTATTCTCCTTTCGTAGTTTTTCTTTCCATCACCTTTACTCTATTTATTCCTTTTTGGAATAATCTTAAGCTACGACTCATAACCGTTACCTTATAAGCAGGTTCTCAGAGGATCACTGAATCTGGACTTTTGAATCTTCAGAAACGGCTCGATTTTCGTCTGTGGTTTGTGCGCAAGATATTTTTAACTATCAAATATTTCCTGATGGATACAGTGTTCAGTTCATAAGATATTAGGCAGTACTTACTAAATTTTGTCCGTCATGGTGTTAAATATTCACGCCAGAAAGTCCTTTCGGTATAAAAGAATAGGATTTTTCATCGATAAATTCTGTCGTACTTTTCTTCCTCTTCCGTTGTCAAAAGCTGTTTAATTTTTAAATTACAGCTTTTTATTTTTTTTCGGTTAAGAATTCAGATGTGGAGGTCTAATGAATTTCATCGTCTTATATCTTCGATAGTTTTAAACATTAGTTTTTCATTTCACAGCTCCCAAACTTTCATTTACATTGAGTATAACGTAATTACTTTTGATTCCGAAAACAAATTAGGTTAACTATCCTGCTAAGAACATACATTTTATTTGATTAATTTTTTGTTTCATTAAAAAAATCTGTCATCACGTAAGAGTCTTAGTAAATGTTCCATTGCTCACAAAATCATCTCTTTGCCTCCAACTGTTTTTAGATAACAGAAATGATCTATTATTTTCAATCGAATGAAATAATTGGAAGCATAGAATATAAGGTATTGAAACTTTAAAATTGTCTTGTTTACTTTGTTTGCATCCCCACGAGAAAATCCCTAGGAAGGTATCTCTCATAGATTTTTGTTTCACAGGAACATTCCGAAGTAACCCAGCCAAATGAAATCATAGCATTTAAAAACTTCTTCTTCGGAAGAACACGGGGGGAAATACGAGATAATATTCTGCACGAGTTCGGTTTGTAACACTGTCATTAGCGAATGAGAACTTTTTATTTCCTATTTCATCCCTCTATCCAAGCAATCCTCCACGACTCTTTTTTTCCCGCAGTTATTAATATTTAACAGTTTGATAAAGGTACACGGAAAAGTACGGGGAGGAGAAAAAATTATTCCGGAAGAAATCCCCGGATATTCGAGTGCTAAAAAATAACCTTCTCTGGTGAGTGGGAGAGGTAGACCTTTGGAGCGCGGAACACAAAGGCTTAAGAGACCGTTGAGGCGCGGTGAGTTCCCCGCCACTGTCGTGTCGTCGTCGGCATCCAGCGTAAAGAAGCGCTAACTTATACACTCCACCCCGAGCTTACGATTTTAATGGGCTTAAAAGGCGTCGGTAGGCGTAGTTTGAGGAAAGATTGTGCTCTCGGGAGGGGGTGGAAGAATAAGGGCACAGAAGAGGGATTAATATGCAAAGGGTGCCCGTTCAACCGTGGCGAAGAATAAGGAATCTTCCGGTAGGTGGCGAGCTTCGAGGGATGAGTTTTAAGGAGGACGAAATGAGAAGAGGCAGGTTAGGCGCCGCGGAAGTTTCGGTGGAAGAGGGATCGGATGAGAGAGATGAAAGACGGCATCAAAGGTGAAGGATGGGCGAAGAAGGGATCTGGGAGGTTGGAAGAGATATTTCCTGAAGACTTTAGCATTCAGGGTTGATAGACAAATTCGGGTGGTTATTTTGTCTTTGTCGAGAGTCTGAAGCGTGGATACTAGGAAACGATTCATAAAATCCATGAAGGATTCATAAAGATGAATCAGATTTATGTATAAACGGAGTGTCTGGTTTGTGAAACATGGACTTTAACAGCAGCAGTTAACTGATTATTAAGAATGGCGAAAATTAAATGGACTGACGGAAGTAACCTAAGGGAAGTATCCTTCGATAAGCAGAAGAGAAAAGTGTAAATAAAACATTGATAAAATTAAGAGGAGACGATTCGGGCACGCAGTAAGGCAGGATATTCTCCTGAAGTTAACATTGGAGCAAGTGGTGGAAGGGAATAATTATGAAGGAAGATATAGATTAGGATAGGTTAGATTATGAGAAGCTAATAATGGTTAATGTTAAGATAAGAAATTATGAGGGTTATGTTAGGAATGAAGGAATTGGCTAGGGACAGGCCAGTTTGAAGAGCTACAACAAACCAGTCTTCGGATCGTTTACCCATAATTATGGTGATGATTATAACAATTTGAGAAACCAACATATTATGAAATCGACATAGTACTTTTACTTGAGTCATTATACGTATTCTCCTTAGACTCTATTTTCTTTAGAAATATGTTCAATGTTTGTTTGTTCAATGAAGAGGTTCTGTCTGATATTCGTCAACTCATTTTATTCGAAGAAAATCTCATATTGTTTTATAAGAGATTATATCTTGATTATCTTGATTAATCACGAAAATTTATTAAGAGTCCCCACACCCAACTCAGAGGGCTCTTATAAAGTTTTCTCAACTGAAAGACGTAGAATGTATCTTGAATAGATTCTTAACATATAACTGGGATAGACTGCTACGTATTAAAGAAATATGTGATGGGATAGACTGTTACGTATTGAAGAAATATGTGATCCAAATATTAGTTGTATCACAAGCAGACGTTACGACCAAATTGCAGATAATCCATGCTCAACCGTGAAAATGGCCATGCTTTATTTGAAGGTAGACAGGAATTGTTTCATCTATAGGGAAAATAAATTTAAAGATTAATAATTACGTTGACTTATATTTAAAATATATTTATTTTTGCCATTGGAACACCCTTTTCGTTTCACGAATTGAGGCCTCTGTATCAATCACCCATTTAATGGGTCGAATCTTGAAATACTGTGCTGATCTCCGCTCATCGAAGATGCATAATTTTTATACAAATGTCGTAAGATATCAAATCTCTCACACGTCTCAAGAAATGCTTTTTATAAACAAATTATCTCGATCAGAAACAGTCATTTCTCTACTAAATAACTAGAGATTTATTTCCAGTTAACCTAGTGTTAAAGATAGATTTTTAAAGCTCATTATCAATTTATCACACTTTCCGGAGGCTGAAATCATTCAAAACAGTTGAAGAGTTTCTTGTAAAGTTGTCGGCAGAATGAGTGGATAATCACGATAGAGAGATTTACGGTTGCTCAATAATACGTTTTTTAGCCTTATTGACGGGATTCTCCCAAAACGGCGAATCTGTATGATCTCTTTTTTATTTGCTAATGATATAGAAAAGAAAGTTCCCATGGGAATGCAAACGAAATTTGTTCACCGTTAATGGGATTTTAATGTCTTTCCGTATGCAGATACCTTGTAAATATTTAACTTCGATAAATAGTTCAGGAATTTCGTGTTACTAATTTGAGGTATTTCAAAACGAAATCAGGTAATAACGGAAATATTCAATGGAATTATTAACGCTCTGTCTGATTTATCTTTTGTCCATAGATTCAATCAGTATCCTTTTTTACATCTTAACTTTTCTGCTACTAAGGTGAAGTAGATGAGAAAGATAAGGGAGTGATAGAAAGTTATTCGTTCGGTTAATTATACTTCTTGCAAGCGAAAGGTGGACTGGATTCATATTCATATGGTAATAGGTGATGATCGCTTATTATAAAAATTATCATAGCAAAGTTGAATTCTGGAATATATAATTTAATCAAGATTGGAAAGCTCAAAAAACTTGTTCATGACAGACAAAAGATAAATGAGCTTCTTTAAGTCTTTAAAGTCTTTCTTCATTTGAAAGTTAAAAGTCAGGAATTACAAGAATCCTATCGTATCTGAACTTAAGAAAAATTTCATTTGAAAGTTAAAAGTAGCCATTGAGTTAAGAGATTAAGCGAAATTCGATTGAGCGATTCATTATGCAATAACAAGAGAGTATTATGCTGAATTAACTAACTAACAAGAGGGTATTATGATTCAAATCAAATTAATTCCTAGGTAAGAATAACACATAAATAAGGAGTTAAAAGATGAAACGAGGAATTCCTCTCTTATATAGTTTAGCGATTCGATAACTTAAGATGACTAGATAATTTTAGTATAGTGATGTAATTAATTTTATTCATTATTATTTGTTGAAGGAATTGAATACAATCATCATCTGATTAGCAAAGTTGATAAGACGATTTTGATAAGAAAATATTAATTAGTAATAAGTAATATTAGGCTTTTGTAGACCACAGATAGAGATCAGGGACGTGAAAATGAGGAAAACCGATAGGTGTTATAATATTATGAAAGATAAATGCTACAGTTACCATATTCATTTTCTTTTGACTATTGGATAGAAACATTACTAGAATTTAACTTCATTAACAAAACATTCATGTAAAACATTATTTTACCCTTCACTTATCAGTGAAATTGTATTAACTACATTATCTTTCGATTAACGTTAATCTCTCTTGCCTTTTAAAAGCAAATAACCTTAAATAACTTTCTATTTTTTCATTTCTGGGTGAAAATATTTGTAATATTAATTTTAACAAAATCCATCGTGTTATCCTAACTTCAAAATATTTAATATATTATGTATCAATATAATCTACTATTAGCTTATAAATCTTGGTAAGTAGGAACGAAAGGACGAATGAAGTTTCCTCGCAAGAGTCATTCCTTATTATTATCTTTTGCCGGTACTGTTGGATTTTCTTCATAAAGATTTATACCTAAAAACCGCAACGATGTTTGATTTAGATTATCACTCCTTTCCCAATAACAACCATTCCATATGATACATTGAACCTGTGAGAATTCATCCCTCTTCCCCCACAACCTTCACATATATCTTTCTCTCTCTGCCCCATCTATGTCCAAGATTCTTAATCTACCAATTGGGGATCCTCGATTTCCCAGATTGCGTCATCCGATCCATTCCCCTTATCCTCACGCTTCGCCACACATTCCCCAGCCCCACTTCACATTTATTTATTTAACTTTATATCTTTCCCAGGATGTCCTCCCTCCTCGCCAACGATCATCTTACGCTTTCCGTATTAACCAAGACCATTTCCGATTTTCCTAATCTCCTGTTAATATTTACAGTTACGAACTTTGGTGATCGCTTTCCACGAGTCATCTCCAACACGTTACCAATTTTTTCATATTAGATTACTTTTAATTTAAGAAAGAGGCATTCCTGCCATTTAGCAAAAATGTGCGAATTTCGGGATTTCACAAAAAATGCGTGGAAGAACTCTGCCACTTAGCGGGTTGTCGCGAATCAGTGCGATTGAAAACGTAAGCTAGGAATCGGAATTTTAAGTTCTTGTCGGAAGAAAATTCTGTTCGAAATATGTATTCATCAGGAAAAGTGATTGCTTTGTCGGAATGGCTTAAGTAAATGTATAATGTTCGGTATCAAATTACATATTTTAAACCTAAATGAACTTCCCTCTTAATTTGGATAACTAACTTTCTGAACCTTCACCAAGCGTGAAATTTGTAGTTATTCAAATACTTCTCTTGAGAATTGGAAAAGAAAACCAATGAAATCAGGATAATGATGTTGGTGTCGTTAAAAATTTCCTTAAAAACACATTCTCTCGGAATTATGAAAGAGCATATGATTGCACTTCATTATCACAATTATACCAATCAATTTCTTTTTAGTAATTTTATTTTTTTATAGAGAATTCACTAACATTTGAGAAAACCTGTCCTTTATCGTTATATGATGGTATATAAGACTATATAAAATAATACGTTATTTTCCCTTAATAGCTTTCAAAATTAGGAAAAAATCACGTGTTGTCTTAAGAAGATGAGACAATTTAAAGAGTAAACAGCTACAAATTTCCATCTTCATTGCGCATGAATTAATTTATTGCCAAATGTATTAGTGTGAATGATTAGAATGTTATAATCATCGTCATATTTGAAGTGGGATTTTCTGGACTAAAGTATATAAAAAAAGAAAAAAATACAGTTTCTGTACACAAAGTACTAAACGATGCATGTAACATTTAACTTTAAATTCTATTTTTATTAAAGATGAAATGAGGTCTGTTAGGTAATGGTATAAATATATATTCTAAGATTTCAATTATTGTGGTCATCGATTTTTAAATATCTGATTGTGTACGTGAAATGAAAATTAAAGATCTTAAGGAGATTAAATTAATGGTTAGTGTCACATATATTTCATTGTTTTGATTTATAGTTATTACATTACGTGATTAATACTACATTAGGAAAAAGGAATCTATAATCTCACACATTCTCTGTAATAAATGGGATTTTGTTCGTAACTATACGTTTATATTGTTATGATATTCGTACTTTCTTCGGAAAAAGCTTAATTTTACTCATTTAAAATGAAATTGATCGATGTTGCGAACATTATAATCTCATTTCTTAATTGACTGCATCAGAACCATTTAGTAAAACGACTGTATTAATTTCCTTGGTAATCTTCTTTCTTACAGCAAGGAAGGCAGGCTGCATCTCAGTCCCGTATCCCGTTGCCTCCCCCTCCTCCTCCACCGCCCCCTTCCTCCCAACCTCAGGACTACACTTCTCCGAGTGCGGAAGCGAGAAGGAAGTTCGACGGGTGGTATGCGTCCCTCCACCCCGAGCACCACCACCACCATGCCGCCTCGCACCACCACCACCACCACTCTCCGCAGCTTCAGCACCACCTTATGCAGCAGCCCCCGGGGGTGGCACCTGGAAGCGGTGGCGGTAGGAGAACCCCCACTTCACCGCCTCCACCTCCAGTCTCCTCTGCGGCCTCTCCGGTGACTCCCGCGGCACTTCTGAGGCATCCCGCTATGCACCAACACCCACACCACCACCCTATGCCTCATCCCGGTTTGCACCACTCGCCCTATGGTGCTCCCCCGTCGGTGGAGATGAAGCAGCTTCTTTCTCCCAAATTAGAGGCACTCGGGTTGGGTGACCATGTGGTGCATCCAGCACTACAGGTACGAGGATTAGAAGTAGGTTCCTGATCGCTTATATCAGCTATATTTTTGTGAAATCAGCTAATCCTGTTCTATTGTTGTATCAATTATTATCTAATGTAGTATGAATTAATTTTGCGTCAACATTCTCATATTCCAAAGTATCACATCCTAAGTTTTCTATTTGGAAAATTTTTCTGAATTTCAATCTTAGTAAATTCCATAAGTGAATTTGCTGATAATTCATGCTTTCAAATTCACCCCTTTCTCTTAAAGAATAAGTTTGTACAGTTGAACAAGATGTATCTTTAGATCAGGTAGCCGGGAAGTCTTTTCTTAGAAAGGCACTATTGGTAATGTCATGTAAATGTTTCTAATTACCTGTATCACGACTTCTATAAATCTTTACTCGCAGCTTTGAATTTATGTTTATCTGATTCCACGTAGAGTACGGCTTGTATCACAGGGTTTTAAGAAATGTGTAAATGTTTCTTTACACTGAAGGCAATTCTGGTTTTGAGTCACAATATAAGTTGCATTCTTTTTCACTAATGTTTATTCCGTATATCTAATGCACTCTACTCGCAGAATCTGAATTTTTTGTCAAAAAATATGATACTACCGATTGGATTCGTTACTCTAGTTGTATAAGATTCAGGATACATATTACTGTGTAGGCTGCATCTTTCTAAATATTAAGAGCCGGGGAATATAAGTAGTGCTTAAAACTAACAAGTTGTGTCCTTCATTTTTTTCGTTAGTTATTTATCATAAATTATAATTTTGGTTACAGACTGTCCAAAGCCAGTACCCGACGCAGAAAACACGTATGCGAACTAGTTTTGATCCTGAATTGGAGCTTCCTAAACTACAGAGGTGGTTTTCGGATAATCAGCATCCAAGTCGACATCAAGTGAGTATGATTATCGAATGCAAGCAATTCATTCAATTTCTTAGTATCAATGATCTAGACTATGGCTCACTATGCTGAAAACAGTATTTTGTAGCTATGATGAAGGAATTCATTGTTGAAGGAAATTGGAAAATTTTAATGTGTAAATGATTTCCTAACACGAATCTTCATTCTAATAACAGCATCAGATGCTGTATGTTTATATTACTGAATATGAAGTACAAACACCGAAGAAATTTACTTTTAGTAGTTTAGTTTGTATTTATAATGTGATTTTCTTGCTTAATGGTAAATCGATCAAGATTTTGGTGCATGCACCCCCTGCCACACGCCGAAAGGTGGCTTGCAGGGTACTCACATAGACATATACATTTTTGGATGATTATTGTATTCTTTTAGAACACTTTCCTTAGCTATGAGATAGGCATCGTAATAATAAATTGAATGAAAATAAGAGGAGAATTGCTTAATGGAAAACTAATTCATAGCATGAGTCTAACTTATTGACACTTTGTTTCATTAAAATGCTTTTATAGAAGTAAACAAGTTACTTGCAATGCCTTACAAGTAAATTAAACAATCAACGGTCATATTATGTGTATGACCAGGTTTCATATTATCAAATGTCGTATTTAATTAATTATAATTTCGTTCCATTATATTCGTATTGACATATTTTATTGAACGTGATTTCTCCTGTAGTAACATTCCTCATGGTTTGGTTTTGTTCGTGATTATTCAGTGATATATTGAATTTTATGATACAGAAATGTCATAATAAATCCTCTTTCGATGTTATCGGAATGATTTAGCAGATAATTGAATGTTTATGCGCATGAGGCTATCAATTCTTTTGTTTAATACCGAAAAGTCTTTTCTTAGCAATTTTAAATTTCATCCATTTATTTACAGATTCAACTCTACGTGAAAGAACTGAATTCTTTGGAATCTCGCCGCGGTCGGAAACCTCTCGACGTCAACAACGTTGTCTATTGGTTCAAGAACGCCCGCGCCGCGCAGAAGCGTGCTGAGCTGCGCCATCTCAACGGTTATGCCGCTGCATCTTCAGCAGCGGCTGCCCACCACGCCGCAGCGGCCGCAGCAGCCGCCCACCACGCTTCCTCCGCAGCAGCGGGCTCGCAAGAAGGGGAGCCTTACGCCCTAATGGGTGCCGGAAGGAGGAAGGCCTCAACTCCAGGGCAAAGGAGGCCGGAAGATGAGGATGGAGGTGGTGCAGGAGGTGTAGATGACGAGGATGATGATGGGGAAAACGGGGTGAGAAGAAGCGGCGAGGGCGGAAGTGCCAAAGGTGACCACGGAAGCTTCCGCTCCTCTTCTGCAGCCTCTTCCTCCGCTCCAGCGTCCCCTATCCCATCTTACCTTGTGGAGGTGAAGCAAGAGCCTCCAGAAGGTTCGCCCGCTCAATCTAAACCCTCGGATTCGATGCAGCATGGAGAGGAAATGGATGATGATGAGGACGACGAGGATGACGAGGAGGATGATGACGAAGAAGAAGAAGATGAGGAACACAGGAGGAACGGAGAAAGTGGAAGGGAGGCGCCAACGGAGGGCAATGATAACAGAAGACGTCCCCCGGAAGGAAGGACGGAGGGAGGAACCGTGGGTGAAGAGGATGATGAAGATGAGGAAGATGTAGAAGTTGAGGATGGAGGAGAAGATGAAGAAGATGAGGCTGGGAGGAAAAGGAGAATTAGTTCTGAGTATGCGGAAGCGGGGGAAGAGGACGAGGCGGGGCAGAGGCAGTTAGTACCCAGGGTCGGAGGGTTGGTGGATCGGTTAGGTTTTCCGCTCATCCCCAACAGCATGTTCTCCCATAGCATCATGTATATGAGCCACTACATCCCTCCAGGCCTGCAGCAAGCGGCAATGGCCGCAGCGGCGGCGGCGGCAGCTTCCGGAGGTGGTGAAAATCTTCCGGGAGGAGGTCCAGGTGGGGGCGGAAGCGCTTCTGCGTCCCCAGCTTCGATGATTCCTCAGGGAGACGAAAGAAGGAAGAGAAACCGCACGTTCATAGACCCAGTGACGGAGGTGCCCAGGCTGGAGCAGTGGTTCTCGGTTAACACCCACCCCTCTCACAATCTCATCCTCAAATACACCGAAGAACTGAACCGCATGCCTTACAGGCAAAAGTTCCCTCGACTAGAGCCAAAGAATGTCCAGTTCTGGTTTAAAAACCGGAGGGCAAAGTGCAAGAGGTTGAAGATGTCCCTAGAGCAGCCGGGAAGCGCTCCTTATGCGTACAAGACGGAATAGAGATGAGCAGGGTTGGTTTATTTGTGTGTTTTTTACTAGCTAGATCGTCCATAGTGCGTGACGCTGGCGGGATCGTCTAAACGTGGCTGACTATAGAAAATGAGTTCTGTTGGTATTTTTGCCGTTAGAAAAGTCGACGCGCCTTCAGTCACCCCCTCAATCACTACCTCTGGGCAGTTCAAACATGATTGTCGTTGTCATGCAATCCGGTTGGGTATTTTTCCAGTTCTTCTTGGGTACGAATGGTGTAATTTCCGCTATATGACTCACGACTGCGTCTTATTCCTCCAGTGAAACACAATACCAGTTATATCGGTAGATTCTACAATCTACTGCAATGCAAATGAAATTGTTAAACCATGACGAAATGTTATGTTTTCTTCTGTGGTGGTTTTGCGTTACATAAGCATAAGGACGAATTTGATACCAAACTGGATTTGCGATACGAGAAGAGAAAGAATCTTCTAAAAGTTCAACCTTATTGTCCGAGTTTGCGCCATCATCTCTTCAGTCCCCTGTAGAAAAATTGGTTTCTTTCCAAAAAATCAATCAGTATTTCCAAAGTAGATTTAGTATGGTGTAAATAATATTAAGAGGAATAATTATATATAAAAGAAGATATATATATAAATATATATATTTGTCCGCGCTCGGCTCTAATCTTTCCTTAGACGTTGTTAAGACGTTGTGTAAAGTGTGTACAACTTTTCCGACCCTTCTTTGAAAATTCCATGTTAATTGTCGGGATTGCCATAGAAGGAATACTAGGAGGCAGTATTCTTTTAAGCATTCCATAACCTTTAGTCTTCCTTCCTTTTTTAAATTCCCAGTTCTAAATACATCGTTTATATAATAGCGAGATGAAGAGAGCGCAGTAGCCAAGCTGGTCGCGATACTCTTTTATTTCATGCATATGAACACATGTAATTCACTCCTGTGCCGTTTCCGTGTGCCGAAAACCATTTGGCTTATGTGTTCTTTCCGGGATGAATAGAGATTAGACGGTTACATTCCCGAATATTTTCCCTTCGAAAATTGCGCACGGTTATTAAAAGGATGTTTTAAGACTTTCTTCCTGATACTTTGGATCTAATAAATGGAGACAAAACACGGGGAAGTAAAAAATATTCCGCAAAACTTTCTCAATCGGAAGGGTTGCTTACGTCGGGAAATTCCTTTTACATCTGTTTAATATAATAATGAACGGCGTGAATGTTATTCAAGCGCCTTTTCTTACATCGTCAGAGCATGGACTCAGTATACGCTTCAAGATCTCGTCGCATAATTGCAGTAGAGTTGATCGGTTCAGTGTTTTTCCATTCGTGAAGTCCTTTGTTTTGTTTAATCGTTGATTGGAATTCCCACAACTCACGCATTCCATATCGAAGTCAAAAATCGATTTAGCAAAAAATCCAAATACCAAAATGATCATGAGGTTATTTTTGTATATTTTAAATATTGATGAAATCGGTTTCATGATTTATTGTTCAAAGTCGACTAATTTGGTAAATAATCGTTGTTGTTGCGAATTTGTGTTTTAATAATTTCTGGCCGGGTCCATTGAGAAATCAAGTCAATAAATCCAACCCGTTGCTTCGCAACATTTAAGAATCTTTTTATAAGTCCAGTTATTGAGGACAATGACCAAAGATTTTGCCGAGGGTTTCAGCTGAATGTCATAGAAATATAAGAAGAGTATGGAAAGTAGAGAATTATTCCATACATTGTGTTTATGTGAAAAAGTTGACATCTTCGAAACACCTCTCTGATAGCCACCTTATGTGCTTTTTTTTCGGCTCGTTGGCATTAAACACTCATTGCCGCGCCGCCGGTGCATTTTCTCTTCTCTCGGAGTATTGTTGGTAAGAATCGGTGGAAAGAGTTAATTTTAGTAAAAATATCAAGATGGTTGATCTTTAAACGTGTATATATGTACGTATGCGGTTTTTTTAACGTAGCGATTCGTCTTAAGAATGGAATAGTTGACGGGATTTAGTTATTTTCGAGGTTGTGCTGAAGTATGTTTGTTATACATTTAATATTAAACCTTTTGCTGTGACTACTTTGTTGTCCTTCCTTTTTCCCTTTCCTTTCGTTTTCCTTACTTGTCCATCTCATAGTCGCGTCGAACTCATTGTGAAAGACGTGTGTATTACATTCCAAAAAGTCGTGAAAGATGAATCATCGGAAGACAAAGTCTCCTTGTTGAATTATTCTCAAAAGTGTTGTAAATAGATGTAAAAGCTTATTATCACCTGGTCCAATTCTTGTCTTTTTATTAATAAAAGATATGTGTTTTAACGCTGTTGTTGATTCACTTGTTAATTTGTCTGTTAGATATGGTTGTCATTTTCCTCTTCCTCTCCTGTCAACCGTGTTAGGTCCATTGGAGTTATAATTCCATAATATTGGATCGGGCAAGGATTTCTCTACTTCATTATTTTCCAAAGTTATCTAAATTCTATTCAATAACGTTTGTTAAGGGAGATCGTCACCTTTCTGTTTACATACCTTAAAATTATATTTTTACAATTAGTATAAATTTCGAATATAATCCAGTACTTGAGAAATTAACTTGGGAATGTCCTTAATTTCCACACATAAAAGTTGATGAAAAATCGTTGGCCTATCATGAGATACATTTTCATTCATAAATTTTGATATACATGTGAAGGAAACCACATGTTTAAAGATAAAACCTCTCAAGTTTAGGAAATTAACTTCCTGGAATCGAAGATAAGCTTGATAAAAATAACACCAAATGATATGAATTTTCTTATGAAGTCTTGATTTCGCAAGGGGGATATTTTGTTAAACTGCGGCTGAATAGAGGTCGACTCACGTTTTCTTAGTTGGCTTGCTGCTTATTTTCAGGCGAAACCGTTTATAACCGTTAGCGAACGTAACGAACTGATTCTGGAGATTCATACTAACCCTATATCGTATCTTCCTGTAAGGAGTAAAAATAAAAACTGCTTCTGGATCATCCATGTTGTCATAGTTGATGCGGAATTCGGTTTATCATTCTCCTTCCTCGGTTTTTATATTAATTCCGTTAATCGAATTGCTGGTTAGCCTGTTCTGAATTTCGATTCCAAATGTTTAATTTAATAAAGATTGCGTGACAAAAAATTGTGATCGGAGATAAATTTAATTAAAAATTCACAAGATGATAATCAATAAAACATTACATTCCATTTTATTTTCGTAACATACGGCAAAGTATCCCTCTTGATGCCGTAAAGGCTTTGTGGGATGGGTGGAGCTTACTGAATATTTTGCATGAATTACCAGAAATATGCTACCCAAGCTGATATTTGTTACATTAGATACCAAAATTTTAAACTTTAATTATATTGTATAAGTGAATGATAATTGTTTTATCCGCTATTAGCGTTTTATGACCGATATTTAATTGAATTCATGAACACTTTCAACTAATTACTTATGATCGTACGTTTGAGTGCTGATATTGACTCACAATCTTGCTACAGAGTAATTGAGCACCAATCTAAATCTATATCTACATAAATACCTTGCAAGCCGCCTTAACACCGGGCGTTCGGACTATTTTTTTAGCCTATTATTATCATGTATAGTTCGCGGAAAGAATGAATTCTTAAAACGACTCGTACTAGCATCTATTTCTCTTATTTTGCGCTCATTGTCGGATCGTCCAAGGTAGCAGGGGGGTCTCATAATATCTACTATATCTTCCGCAAATGTACATACTTTCCCTAAACTTATCAAGCAATCGAAATCTAGCTTCTAGTCTCCTATCTTTTAAGGATTCCCAACCTGCATCTAATAGAGAAGTGGTCAACCAATTTTGAGAAAGTACTTTAATGTTATAGGAATTAATACATGGATCGTTAAAAGAAACCTGCCTGTATAAATAGGACAAATATGTGAAAGATTCAATTTGAGAGATTCCCCAATCTTGAGTTGGGTTTAATGTTGCTGTCTTAACATCGTACAGTTTTACTGAAATTACAGAATATAATTCTAGAATATACCGGAGTTTGATGTCAGATGGCTGATTGCAAAATGATATGCGATTTAACAGATTAGCATAATGAGGATTGGTAATGACAGAACAGGTTTTGGGACAGTTCACGATTACTATTCATTTTATATTCAGTTCACTGTTTAGATTACATCATTAATTAAAATATTATGCTTGGTTCATTTTCTTAAATAAAAACATTTTTCCAATCTTAATGTAATAATGCTTTGGGTGCTCATAGGTTAAAACTGTCAATACTTTGTCTTGACTGTGTGGAATGAAGTTAATTTGGCCAGCATTATGCTTCTGCAGCCCATTATTATCCGTATTTTTCTCTCTGGTGCTCATTTTTTTACAGGCTAAGACGACTTCTAACCCCACAATATTTATAAAATTTCATATTTGCAATGACTAAATGTTGCCCTTAACGGAGCGATGTACGCCGCGTATTAAATAAGCAATATTTTCCATCCGACTACTATTAAGCTGGAAAAGTTTTTAGGGTATTCATTCACAGTTTTATCAACTACCTTTCGGTTAACCATTGGTAATTCACTAATTTAATGAGGTTTTATTTATAAGCTGATTTCAATCATAGTTATCGATAATAGTTATAGTTATCGATAAATCAATAATGGTTAATTCATGAATGTTTTTATTTTCCTAGTTTTTTATGCAAATTTTCATTTTTCATTCATGCATATTTTTTACATTACGACATGTAAGAGAAAAGAACGGGAGGGTCATTATTTTTTTATCCGAAGCAATTTACTAAATTGAAGGATAGCTAGATATATTTTAAATAAATAATTAATTTTTTCAATGATTAAAGCAATGTGAAGATTGGGCAATCAAATTTTTAATCCGTTCTTCTCCGAATCATTTGAAACGCTGAAGTATGAACAGAAATCTCTTTGTGGAGTGGACTTGCAAAAAATTTGAAAGCCAGAATGCCAATGTTTGCCGTATCCTCTAAATTGAAGTAATTTTAATTTCGAAAATGTCTGTAAATAGCAGGAATGCTTGAAGTGGATGACAGACCGCTGTTTGGTTTCCACACTACGATTGAATTCACTTAAAATTGCTTCTTTCCGTCATTCTCACATTTATTGATTTACCTCACGTACTCTATTTTTTTATCTATAAATACAAATATTTGACTTTGTTGCATTCTATGCATCCCATAGCCTATGACTTTCTCCTACCTATTTTTTTTTCTTAAACCCTCATAGGCGTGGTAATTCTATAAGTAATTCGACAACAAAAGTCATTTCGCACTTGGCCCTCACCAAATTCTAACGCATTACCCACATGGCTATCCGAAAACCACTATAATCTTCATTAACATGATAGATAATATCACATCGATGACAAGTTTATGTTAATAAAATATTATAGATAAAAATAGAATAACGATTCAAAAAATTGTTCACACGTTTTTTAGCAGTGAAATATAAAATACTAGCTGAAATACCCACTGATTCTCAACGGGAAAATGTACAGAGATAAATAACTGGGTACCACCTTTGGTTGCAAAAACGGATTCACATATGTAGGTAGGTGGCAAATAGTATTCAATAGGCAATTCTATTATCCAAACCATTAAACCATATAAATTCATATATGATTAAGTAAACAACGTCACTTAAACTCAATGTTCATTCTGTTAAATGAACAACTTCTTCAATTAATACAATATTTGTTTAATAATCTTGAAAATGTATTAGGAGATCGTATCCAATTCAGCATGACCAGGAACATATTGTACAGTGAATAAAATAAAAGAGCGATTCAGCGACTTTGGTGACCCGCATTCGAGATTCTCATACTAATTCATTCTCTTCGGAAATACACAGTCCTTTTATTTATTTATTTATTTAATAATGATTGCAAGTTGATCGACGTACCAGGTGGCAATGGTCAAGGGGGATAAAATAATAGTGACACCTCTGTCTCGGTGACATTTCGGTGACTAATCGGGCATTTCTCCTAATACCTCCTAATTTCTGATCATCTTGTTCTGCTTAGTTTCTTTCCTTCTTTCAGATGCCTTTCGAATGAATGACCGTTTTATTAAATCACACGCCTATGAGATGATGGTTCCGTAATTATTGGCTTAATTCCGCTTAATTTTAATAATGCACAGTCTCTCTGTAACTAGTTAATCCCTGAAGGGGTGACGGTTTCATTTGAGAGCTCTCTAATAGTGATGTGGGAAACGCTAACGTCGAATCACAAAAGAGGTCTAGGGTTCGATTCCAGTTGTGATTCTATTCGTAACTAATTAAAGATCTTAGCTGCCGTATTGCATAATTTACTTACCCTTTTTATAACTCAAATAACATTCTTGAAGAAATTCATTATAGCATTTCGCTTTTTGAGATAGGATGAAGGTTTTAAAGAAAGTTCTAGCTCACAATTACTACCGATTTTAGATATATGGTGGTCGCTTTGAAGCAACAACTCTAGTTGCTCACTAATTCTATTTAGACTTTCATCTCCACATTTTATGCGTTATTAATTTATTATCTAACGTTTGTTGTTAACATGTTTATTGTTGACTTTTTTATTTGAATCAAATGTAGTTAATCTTGACTCTTGTTACGTAATGAAGATTTTGGGTTACGCCATTTTTAGCTCTGGATTGTTGTGTACATATAAAGTCTAGGTTTTCGATTTTCTTTGTCTAAAGCGTTCAATTTTTGCTATGAAATGTTGATAAAAGGAACAATTTCATTTTTCTTTTGATAAGTGGTAGTGAAAAAATCTTCCATTTACTTTTGTCTCAGTCTCATTTATAGCTGTGATAATAATAGCCGCTTGGGTTTAAGCAATGCTAAATAATGGCATTTATTTTCTTCTCTCGTTCTGAATGCTATGGATAGTTTTTTCATTGGATCATCATTATGCTGCCCGTTCGTGGACTGTTTACTTTTGGCATTCATTCCATTTTGGCTTGAGAATTTGAGCTTCAAAGCGGCCTTCGAGTCGAAGGCTGTAAAATAGGCGTCCGTACAATTTGGAGATATTCAAGTATCACCACCGCATTGATCATTGCCTCCGGGGCATTTAGTTTTCTAGCTTACTGTCTGAATCCCAGTTAACAATACTTACGTAGGACTAGAAAACGAGTATTCTTATCTGAAGTCATCTAAAATTGAGAAGTAAATTGATTACATGATAAATGAATAGACCCACGAATAAAGATCCAGCACATGTGGATAGAGAAAAGGAGGAATTTCGGGGAGGCGTACCTAGTGACAGAAAACTCTTGTCGTTTGGTTTTAAGGGTGAGGAGGAAGACGAAGGGAATTGCTACGCTTCGGAGATCTTCTTAAATATTTATGTATTTTTTATAAGTCCGTCTTAAGAAGAGAGAAAAGAATGATACCCACACCCCTATCTCTCCTCACCCTCATCCCTTCATGACCTCATAGTCAACCCCCACCTCTGAAAGAATAGCGAAGGATTGATCTTCTGCGGGTAGTCGCCCTCTCCTTAATGCCTGGTTATTTTCTTGGGAAAGGGTGGAGGGAACTAAGCTCCCTCTCCTGCTCCAAAACCATCCTTACTCGTCTGCCTCAACTACAAGTGGCACGGAGTGCCAAGTGGCGGTAGGAGGCTGCTTGGCGGGGGAGGAGGTTACTCAATGGGGGGTGAGGATGGAATCGCGGGATGCCCCTGGTAGAGCCGGAACAAATTGGAAGAGATACGATAGTATTTCCTAGACGTATGGCTATAGGAAAGGGTTAAGAAAACCAGGACGATGCGAAGAAGGGAGCTTATGGCAAGCGGTAACCACTTCTACCGATTTTTCCAAAATCCGAGTCTTATTAAACCTATCGGATTTTGAAAGATTTTTGAAGAAATGACCACTGACGCCGTTTGTTGGAGTTAACTTAAAGATTTTTTATTAAGTAAGACGCACACTATGGAACGTGAGTATAACAAGGCAAATATTGGCCGAAAGAAATAGTATAATGGTGCATTCAATTAGAAAATTTGTTTGGAGAGAAATGGAGGTCAAGATTCTACTACATCGCAGTGATTCGAACTGATGATGTGACTGGATAAGTTAATTATGTACTCGAAATTATTTAATCCCTATAGAAATATAGACTCGCTTCGAATTCACGAAAAGAATATTCCAGGAATTACTTTTAGCCGAGAAAATTTGTCTTGAAATGAATCCTTTTAAAATGAAGATTATTTTCAACTTGGAAATTTAAGATTTCGTACTGAGATCGAATCCATAAATAATAGGTCTGTATCTATGTGTATATTGAAGCTTCTATTTACATTATTGTCAAATTTTCTATCGAATGAAAGATTAAGCTTTGATTAAATCGTCTCCTCTCATGATGTGGAAACCAGCTAGTAGAGTGTTTATGGTTTTAGATCATAGCATACTAAACCAAAAAATTCTACAATGAAAAATTTCCAATTTTTGTCCTCCCAGGGAAGGACACAAGGACTTAAAATTAAATGTTAACTAATGATAAATAATTAATAATTCATTCGATGAATTATATTGTTAAATTCTGCTGTCTGCTCTCGAAATCTTCGGGAGATGTATCGTAAGGAGGTTAAATTTATTGCTTAGTACTAAACGTTATTTTATTTTTATTACGGGCTCCCAGATAGCCAAGTGGGCAACGTGTTCGACTTCGCTGAAAGCGGTCCCAGGTTCGACTCCCGGTGGAGGCCTACGTGCGATATGACCTTAGCTGTGGAAGCACTTTTAACAATACCACTACTGTTTTCATTACTTAGAACTAAAGTTAAGTTTGAGAACTACGATTAGTTCACGAGAATTTATTCCAGTACATCCTCTGTTGCACATTTATTATAGTAAATATAGAGACCTTTTTAAATTTAAGAATGCGCGACATATCTGTTCGCTGCACGCGAACAATTATTATGTTTACTTTATATTGTTTGCTACAGCTTCATCTCAAAAATGAGTTGATATAATATTTTATCCATCGAAATCCTTCGTTTTTTCCATGTAGCATCCAAATTTAACCTCTGAAAGAGATAAAGTTCAATAAATACACCGTTCTTCGTAACTTTCACAATTTCTTTTATTGTACTACCGGTTTAGGCCTAAGCTCGACCAACCTCAGCCGAAAAAAAAATGTGGAAGTTACGAAGAACGGTGTATTTATTGAACTTTATCATGGCCTTCCACGACGTCAGGCCAACTCATATTGATTATACTCTGAAAGAGATAGTAATAATATCATCGCATTACTCAGAGTCAAGGATCTTTCCGCTAGATTTGTGGGCTTACGATTTAGAGAAGGGACATTATGGGGTCATAGTGTTCGAAGAAGTCACTCCTGGCGGAAAAATGGAGGGAATTGTTTGGTAGTGTTTAGGGGGAATAAAGAATAGGGAATTAAGAAAATAAAGAGGAGGATTTAGAGAAGGAGCAAAGCTGAGAGTAGTAGGCTGACCAAAGATAATGAGGGTGAATGATGGAGGGATTGCGATGGCCGGAGTATTATTAAGCAATACTGCCTTATTTGCTTCGGATTAATTTATAACATGAAGCAGTTTTTCCTTGTATGGAAGAGTGCTTTTGGAAGGAATGGATGGGCGCGAGGGCGGGGATTGGCTTTGGATCGACGCAAGTCTTGTGTTCACTCCCAAAAGCCAGGATTCGTGAAGTTGCCGCAAGAGGGATCTCATTGGCCGGCGATACATGCTAAGGGGCATCCCTCGGATCCTCTCGGTGCAAAACGCGGTCGGTCGTCTTAAATAGCCTTCTTTTAGTCCCCATGTATTAAGGCCTAACATCGAGCAATTATTTTTTCCCTTTGCTTATCAATTGCCTTGTTTTCTATAATAGTGCACTAATAATTTAGTTTATGTAGGAAACAAATACAAAATTTATTGAACAGAGGTATCTTAGGGTACTTCTAAATGAGAGTAGATTGATTCCGTAAAGAATTTAAAGAATGATTCATATCCTTTTTGTACTATTAGACTCTCAGCACTACTTGCTGTGGATATCCTGTAGAAATATTTTAGTAACTTTCATAATTATTCTGCGGAAAAGTGGCTTGAGGTAATTTTGGAAAGCTGTTTTATTACAAATATCTATAATATTAACTACTATTATTTAAACCTGAAATGATTGCCTGGATTGAACCTTTTGATTGAATTTGGAAGACCGTGAGCTTGAAAACCCGTTAGATAAACGGCGAGGTAATTAGACAAAATAGTACTCTATCCCAGATATATCGCTTTTGGCAGTATGTTTGAGCCACCACGCCGAAAAATTCTCATCAGGATATTTATGGGCTAATCGAGAGGTGGATCTGACTCGTAATACACCATAATGTCCGATTTTCATGCAATTACGTACATGAAATTTTAACATTTACCGATCAGTTTTTTGACGTTTGCATCGAAGTTTTACTCCTTGGATTTGGCTCTTAAAAGAGCTCATTAGCGCCATTCCTCTCCATTTCTCCATCGCATCCTATCCTTAAATCTCCGCATCCAATCTTTACCCGTCTGACATCTCCTAATCATCGTCTTCATCTTCATATTGGACCGAATCCCATTTCCTTCATATTCGAAACACAAAACCTTTAAACCCTTTCTTATTTCCCCCTCCTTTACAAAGCAGTATCCCTCCCTCCTCATCTTCTGCCGCTTCCGCCTGCCTCCCATCCCATTGACCTTTCCGGCAGCATTTCTTCATTTCGCTGATCTCCGACTCTTAAGGAAGGATGCTCGTAATTAAGATGGGTTGGACAAGCAGACGAAAGAAGGATATGGAGGAAGAATGAGAAGGGATGGATTTAGCGAAGAGATGGGCAATAAAAATGTGAGAGGCAACGAGAGGGGGGATGTCGTGGGGACGAGGAGTAATGAGTGAAAGGCGGAGAAGAAATTGCACAGACTTCATGAGTCCACTGGGGATTTCTTTGACGTTTCCCCCCGGCATTCGCTGTTTTATACTTCGGTTTAACTTAAATAATTGAGACTAAGTGCGGCGGAACGGATCTTGCGAGCAAGATGTACGATTTCCACGGACGAATGGGCATGTTAAGGCACGCTGTGACTTGAATGAGTATGTATTAAAAATGAGCTTCCGTACAGAACGCGACTGTTGAGAGAAACGTAGGAGGAAAATGCAGTGGGACTTAATGGAAAGGTAAGGTGGAGTGTAAATGGGAAGAGTCGTAGAAAATATTTGTTTACTAAAACGAAAAAATCAGCAGTGATTACGCTCTTCATCGTGTTCTTATAAACCTTTTATTGCATTTCAAATCATAGGAATGATTATTACTCTCGTAATAAACAACGAAGGAAAAAACAAGAGGACGGGTTTCTGTTCTATGGTAGTTTTCTTCTTGCGGCTAAGTTGAATGATCGAGGCTCAAGAAATAATAGCTGTAGCTAACGTATCAAAGAAAACTGATTTTTAGGGATCTTGTAAAAGGCACCAGGAAAAGACAATTATTAACGCCGACAAAAAATATCACGCACCGAGAAGGAATCATGAAAATTACATGAGATTTTATATTTATGATTGTAACGTTTATGTAAGTAAATGAACTAATTGAAGAAGTAAACAATTTCAGAGAAAATTAAAAATTTTATTGCACAAAACTGAAAACTTGAATTGAGGTTAAGTTAAGGAGGAATAGTACGCTGTGTGTCCACCTCTAGCTTGGTTGAAAGAAATGATACGGGCGGGCATGGAGGCATACAGGTTTCGTATGCTATCGTAGGCATATCGGTCCTTATTTGCTGCAACTGGTTCTCAAGATTTTGTAAACCTCTTGACTGCTGAAGTTAGCTTTCCAGGTGGTTCCATGTTCGATTCGTGATAAATCTGGCGATCCGGCAGGTCACAGAAGTGTGGTAATGTTACGTGGACATTCCTATGGACACCCTTGCTGTGTGCAGCCGAGCATATGTATTATTATTTAAATATATCAAGATATATATTGGAGATATATTGTTAGAGATATGTAAAGCTGAGGATTTGATTGCAAGTGAGATTAACGGCAAGGCAATTACTAGGTTATTAATATTGAAGTCAAAGAATATATGGATCTTAAATTAGTTGTACTTCCGCGTAGGGACCGTTGTGTTCGAAGAAACTTGTCAGTCTTTAACGTTGTTCAAATTTCTGCTGATCTGAGGTTGCCTCCAGTCTGATGATACATGAAATTAACCGCATATAATCGTGCAGAATTAGCAAAGTTACCACGCAATAGTGATTCTAAGATTATCTTATCTGATCCGATTCGAGCTCTAACATAAATCCTACCTAAAAATTACGATTCGATTGAAATATGAATTTACTTGTTTTTTCTTATAATAATCCTAAAAATAGCGGATTACTATTCATTACCACAATGGTTTTTGAGTTGAAATTGATGTGTACAGTACTAAAGAACTAAAAGAAAGAGAATCGTAGAAATATTGAATTCTATCTAAAAGGGCAAGAGAATTTAATCTATTTCATTACTAACAAACTCATTATCCACTACCACGAAGATAGTACGTTTATTACAATATCCGACGATTGTTACATAGAAATATGTTTCTCATTCAATGACGATTTAACGCTATCCGCTTCAGTAAGTTAAGTCGCAAGTAAAGCGACGTATACTTCAAGAGAATATCAACATATATTTTCAGTATTCTCAAGGATTGAGATGATATGCATAGATAAACTATTCAAATTGAATATCTAAGCCATACTGACTGGGCAGGACACTGAGATTGTATCTGATCGCTTTGCAACTTATTCCTTTATTGCTGTCATTAAAGTTCCGCTATTATTCAGCAATTTCATTATTATATAATTACCTCAAGTTTCTTCCAATTTTGTTTTAAAAAAGATACGAAAAGAATATACAGGTGCTTTATTGAGTAAGATAATAAAAATGTTTTAATAATTTTCCTCAGAGGGCTAATTAGTGTTTGTTCCATAATTAAGGAGCTTTTGAGTTAATTCAAAAATATTGCCAAACGAAATTTAAAATCTGCTTTCTTTAGCACGTGTACTCGGAAAGAGTTATTTAAGAGACGACATTTTAGGCATTATTACAGCAGAAATTATGTCATCCTGGATAATAATAAGTAACTTATTGGAATTATATTTTAGATGCTGGTAGAAAAAGTTCGGAGGATAAAAATATCAAAATTCGTTCAACCACAGCACCATATTATTTTACCGCTAATATCCTCCTGAAACGGTCCCTGAAGTAACTGAAACTTAATAATGGTACTTAAATGTAATGATTTGGAATTGCGGTGACAATTAAAGCGCCGAAAAAATGGAAAACTCCAGGCCTCCCATGTAAACCACAAAAAAGAACATCCAGGAAACCAGAATTCCGATGCCATTTGCTTCAAAGACAAAAGGATATTCGATTCGAAGGAATTTAAAATGACGTCTTATTAATGGTTTTTAAGTCATTTCTCGAAAATCATTACTAGTTTTAGTAAGTTATCCCTCCCTCCACTCCTTGGATCTCTTTCGATAGGCTCCTAGTCAATCTATTCCTTATTTCTAGTACGTAAAAAAATTAATTTGTAGCAAAGGATGACATTCAATTATATTTCGTCAATCAGTTCACTCTAAGCTTGTTATTATTTTTAAGAAAGACTCGATTCTTTAGCTTCCTATAATTACCCTTTTTATATTTTTATTCAAAGGTTTTGAGGTATTAATTTCTTTCCGTTTCCGTTACTACAGTAAAATATAATCCTTTTTATGATAAATAGGTTTCTACAGGGGTATATGTTTTCAAAATGAATTCCTAATAATTGAAATAAACATTGTCGTAATAAGAACTGATACGGTCTATGTGTTATTGGAAATAATCGGTGATGAGAAAAGCCTTGAATATTTTTAAAAATAGATCGGAGACTGGTTGGGTAACTAATCCTTCCACCAAAACTTTGGAACTTGAATGAGACAAACTAGGCTAGATGAGCAATGTCGCTGTGTTACAAGAGAACAGCCATAAAACTCCATTTCCACTAAGAAATAACGTGCAAATAGGTCATAGACTATCGTTCCTCAGACATTACCTCCGTAATTCTTCATTCATCAATTACTGTACCAAATTTGATTATAATTCTTCTAATCGCTTGACTGGAGGTAATAATCTGTTTTTTTTTTCGGTCTTTACGGCTCGTTTCGTTTTTCCTGAAATATAAAAGCGGAGAAATTTTCCGTGACATGAAATAGACACCAGATAAAAATTTAGCAACTAAAAATAAGTCTTTCAAACTATGTACTTAGCAAGTGAAAGGCCAACACGACCGCGGATCAGAAAAATTTAAGTGGATTAATTATTTAAATCTCGCGAAATAATGGCGAGTTCTCCCCTCATTTATCTTCCCGGAGCCGACGGTATAATAAAAAAACACGACTTCCTCGCGGAATAACACGCTCCCTCGGATATACAAAATAAAGAACACTGAGGAGAATAAAGAGTGCAGATGTAATTCATGTCATTAACCGTAACTCTTTCCTGATAAAATTAAATTAGGGAGAAATGCGTTTAAAATTAGAGGAAAGGCTCAGGGGGTGGTTTAGGGGAAGGAGAAACCTTTTTATAAAAGGGAGAGAAGTTGGCTCCGGAATTGAATGACCGCGCGAATCGCATTAGATATACATTTTTTATTTTAATGAAAGGGGAAGATAAAATGGAGCGAAACACGAAAGAGAGAAAGGGATTTTGCGGGAAGAGGAGGGGATAAGAGAAGGAAATGAAGGAAAGGGAGATGGGGAGAGATTTTCGTGGAGGCATTTGACGGTAAAAGAAGCGGATGATATCTCCTCCTCTCTCTCCTTCATTAAGAAGAAGAAGGGATTACCTATAGAGTGTATAACCTCCTCCCCAATTCCACTCCGCCCTCGTCTCCTCTTTAAGGAGCTACACTCTTACTTCATTTTATTCACTTTAGTCTTTATCATATTTTTTCCGCCAAAGGGAGGGATAGATAAAGAGAAAGAATTTCCCCATCCCGCCGGTCCTGCGTGTCTCTTCGTTGCCTCATTCCAATGCAATTCGAAGAGCTCGAAAAAAGTGCGTTAGGGAAGCGAGTGAGGATATGAGCAAGATAAATAATACCCTGGTCGAAATCAGAGGTCGAGAGAGGGGGAAGGAAGGAATACGAAGGGAACCGCGCTGTCTTGAGGATGGAAGGTGGTGTGGGGCTCTCTAAGAGAGAGGCTGCCGTCATTTATTTTTAACTTATTTAATTGGAAAAATCGGATTACACTCATTATCTTTCGGCTCCGAGCTCCCTGACTCTCCAATATCCCAAAAACTCCAGTTCTTATGAAATGTCTGCTGCCTATTCATTCCCAGCGAACTAATGTTCCCCTTCCATGACGAAGACTCTTTTTTCCCCGAAACAGAAAACCTCTTCCTCCTGCTTCGCGGACGATCTCTCATTGCCGTGTTTGGGATGCCACGGTTACCATTTCTCACCGATCAATCTAGATTTCCTCGATACTTTTGTGAGTGGATTATTTGACATTTCTTAGTGTTCTTGTTAACTAAGAGATTATGTTTGCCATTAATTCCATCAAAGTGTGAATATTGCATAAATGCAGTCGCAAGATAATTAGAAGTTGGAAGGTAGGGAATGTAAGGAACCGAACGCAATTCTCACTCACATATCCAATCATCTCAAGGATAAGAACAATTTCTAAATTACAGTGAATTCATTTCTCCTGTACAACGTTTTTACATCAAGATTAAGATTGAGAGTATATCGGTACGATCTGGCAAATCTCACTCTGTTCTACCATTCATTTCATGGATAATCTGAATATGCTCGAAGAATTTAATAATCATGCATAAAGGAGATATTTACATCGATTTTTATTGACCTCGAAAGAAGTGATCGGAAACGAATTGTTTAAGTTCAGGGATATTTGAATTTCTATTAATAACTATTCCTTTTGGTTTTCTCGAAACTGAAATTTAAATTGAGTCATTTATGAAAACATATCACGCGAGCTAAATATAACTTGCTCGGTTTCCACAAGGCTCAAACTTGCAGTATATGTAGTTGTGATACGTGCGTTACGTTAACGCAAGAGTGTCTCCCGGATAGCGAAGTGGACAGCGCGTTCACATTGGAAAAAGTTGTCCTGGGTTTGATTTACGATGGTAGCCCGTGTGTGAGAAATTAACTTAGTTGTCGAAGCGGTTTTAACAATATTACTGCTGCTAGAACGATAGTGATATACCACCAATCATTAAACTTCGAGAAGTCTTCTCCTTCGCTCATTTCTTTCAAATACAATTTGGGAATCATTGGAATGACTATGATGAATTTTGTGATTAGCCGAACTCAATTTTTTTGTGATAATGCGTGCGCAAGGACAAAGTTATTGAGCAAAGGTATTATTTTACGGAAAAATGAAGGAATGCTAATGACAGATGTGTCCCAACCCTTTATGCATTTTTCTCTCACTTAATGAATCATGAATCCTTCTCTGCACCTATATCAGAGATTAAATGTTAAGCAACCTAAATGAAATACCAGATGATTTATAAGTTTAGTGTCAGGAAGGACTCTGATGATTTGAATCTCTGCAGACTTCGAGTATTTGTTTAAACAGTCGCTCATTATGTTAATTTATTCGCTACCTCTTTAGTACTCACGCTTACTCTTAATATCCTTTCCCTCTATTGCATGCCCTTCAAAACAGAAAAATCTCGATACTTTCTCTGTTTGAATATTTGAAAAAATGTCACATTTTCTGCGGCATTCGGTAAAAGTAAATGTTACCTTAGTAAAGTAAATATTACCTTCAATAGCTTACATCTATCATTTAATAATTCTTTGCAGGAATCGCACTCTGATGATGAGAGAACTTGAAGATAACCTCTCCTAAATTATTCCTTCGAAAAATTACTGAAATCTCATGCACATGAAAATTATGCATTTATATTGTTTGAGATACAACAGCGATTGAAGATGAGTATGGCGTTAGGAATTCCCCATGTAACTAAAAATCTATTTCGAGCTTCACAATGCATGCTTGCGACGTGAAATATTTATTTCATATGCTGAGACCTCTTGCATTAATCAATCAAATGCTGTCTTCGGATTGAGCTACTGATGACTATATTTTTGGACAAAAGATCAGATTATTGAATATCATCGCTTTTTAGAGTTAGAAACAAAAGATAACTGGATTAAAGTAAAATGTATTCAAAGTAATTGGTAAAATACCTGAATCATGGCTAGGAAAAAATGCTAGGACTGATGGCGGCATTGTAAAGTTAACACTACAGTTAATTTGGTAAAAAACCTGATTGCCTTCAATGATATCGCATATATGCGATATCATTGAAGGCAATCTCTTGTTCTTTTTACACTCCGTCTCCGCATTCGATTAAACTTCTAAAGTAACTGTTAGTCTTTTTTATTTATATACTAAATACACCCATTAAAAGATATCAGATTTTAAGACGAGGACTCTCTAAAAAGAGTGGTCCAAGTAACTTGCTCCAATCAGTGGCGCAGTTCGAAAAATAGTAGAGACATTTTTTCTTTCTATCGCTGGTTTATTTAGATATACGTATCCCCTTCCCATCTCCTTAGACCGAGACACCCAATTAAAATATGAACCACCCGAAAAACTGAACCGCGAAAAAAATCTCAAAACCGTCGTGCAGCTCCAATCCTCAACCTCATTCGTCTCACCTCATCACTCAACATTTCCTCATCTCCCTTCTTTTTTTCCTTTACCCCATTAAACGCCAATCCTTATCAAGTAGGAGGCGGAAAAGAAAACCATCTCCGCGACTTCACCCCTTCATCCTCCTCCTCCTCATCCAATCTTCTTTTCACTCGCTGCTAATCTTCATCCTCGAAAGTATTTTTGTATTAGGTCCTCCTTTTTCCCTCCTTCCTTAAGAAGCCCCCCTCTCCCCAACTCATCTTCCTCCTTTAATCGGATTATCTTTTACGGCTAGGCTGTAAAAATAATGGAGCTCCGTTGACTCTGGATGATTTCGCGGGAGGAAGTATGGAAGGATAAGAGGGATGAGGGGGCGTAAGAGAAAGAGACGGCCGGGACCCCAATCGCAGTCACGGCGCGGCTTATTACCGGAGCCTCGCTATCTCCACCACCTCACTCATGCCGGACTCTGTGATGGCCCCTCCCCATCTCTCTTGCTCCTGTCATCTCTATATCCCCATTTGCTCCCCGAAAACCTCGTGCCGTTGATTTCGTTCCGTCTTAAATCAAAGTCGGGATTGCCATAACGCTTCGTGAATTGCCTTCGGTCGGATGATGATTGGGATGGGGTGGATGTCGTACTTTTGTAGGAAAGATGCTCCTTGAGCAACTGAGATTATGGAATTCGCTTTACAATCGAATGCGAATGGGGAGATTTTCTATATATGAGAGGGACTATCTCAGAAAGGGACTTAATATCTCGCGATAAAGGGGGACGCCCAAATTAGGGTTTTCGTATCTCACGCTCCATTTGCATCATTACCGAGTATTTTCCGTAATATAGAAATCTCTGTCAATCGTCGGGGAATGGATCGGGTCTATTCTAATTAGTATCTCATTTTCTTTTTTGATTTGATTTTTTCATCTTGAAAATTAATGCTGACTCAAAGAAAATATGATGCTTTTCTGAACTCCCTAATGCGAACTTATGGTTTGATTTGATAACCTTTCAAATTCGACTAATATTTAAATTATATTTGCCTCGTAAAATTACTGCAACATAGAGTAATTTAATCAATTTTTAAATGATCTCGTAATTTTTTTCATTTGATCTACCGGGTAAGAAAAATCTTTTACATTCTTTACAAATGTAGAAGTTATTGAACTTCGAAAAAAATAGACAATCTTCTCTCTTCTTCATAATTTTCTACCTACGTATATTAATTATTTATATTTGCGGTACTTTTGGAATTGCTGTACAGTAGAATTTGAAGGGATTGCCTTTGCGCATATACAGATTAACGTGAGTTTTCAGACGCAGAAATAACATATCTATTTTACTATTAGAATAAGTATTACTACATAAGTGAAGCCTTGAAGCACGACTTTTCCAATATTGTATTTCCAATATTATATTATTACTTCCAACGAACTTTACCTAAATTTTAATCCCTTCTCCTATTTAAGGCTTTTTCATGTGGTGTTCATAATCCGCCAATAGTTTCCAATCTTCAGGAAAGGGAAGCCAGAATCATCATTTTTAGCAATTAACAGCATTTTTAGCATTAACTCATGACGTGTTTTTGATCTTCACCTTTCTCAAAATAGCAAATTATTAGATGTATTGCATTTATTTAATTTCAAAATGAATTTGTGTTGTTTCACTGAATATTTTGAGAGCAATGTTATTCATATCGTATGTATTAGAAGCAATTTCCTATTATTAATTTATTACGTTACATATATATGTAATTAAAATTACAGTAGTAGTATTATTGTTAAAAGTGCTCCGATGGCTGAGGTCATTTCGCACATATGGGACCTCACCAGGAGATGAACGCGGGACCTCTTTCACCGAAGTCGAACGCGGTCCCCATTGGCTGTCCGGGAGCCAAGCAATGAGGTTGTTTAGTTAATTGTTTTTTACTGAAATTAATCGTTCGGTTGGTGAAATTATAAAAGAGATTGTAATGTCGCTCGTAATTCGTTGTTTTTGCGATTTTATTTACGCTGTGAAAATACTGGATCCGAAACTCCAAATAAAAATAATACAAATCCAATACAAAACTATTATTTAACTTTTCGTTGTCTTTCAGCGACGTTTTTAGTCTCCCTAACTTTGTAGATTCATAAGTTTCATGATGGACTCAGAAAGAAAGTTTTGCCATAAATATATGTGAATGATAATCGTGATTTCAGTTGTTATTTACTTCATTTAATAAGATCATTCTTAGAACCGGCCATATATTAGCTTTTCAACTTCTACAAGAATAACCTCGTTCGTTTAAACTTAAGAACGAAAATCATCCACCTCTACATTAGAAACCATTAAAACTGGACGCTGCAAATTTTCTATCTCCACTGGAGTGGCACGTACGTAGTCCTAATAAATTAATAGATAACAATGAATATTCGAATCAATGATATCTCTTTCAGGAAATCTACCCTAGATACTCCCACATAAAGTATTCTTATACCATGATCAATTCCTTTCAGCCTACTTATTGAGTGTAGCATTGACAAAAGAAGCGATTTGTTCGTGCTACTCCCGTTAACATACTGACCAAAAATTCTTAGTTTTGTTAATAATAATTGAGCTTTTGCACAGCAGAAATTTTTCACAACTCCGAAATATCCACCAATAATATNAAAGGAAGAGAAGGATAAGGAGGAAAGAGGAACGGATGAAGGAGGCAGATAAGAAGGAGAAAGGGGAGGAATATCTACTTCGGATGGATTGTCGTAACAATATTACAATACATTGCAATAACCAAATTACAACGAAGGAAAAACTTTACCATAAATTTCTTTCCGATTTAATATTATTCCAGTTCTACATCTACATAAGTACCCTGCAAGCCGCCTTCCGGCGTGTGGCAGGGCAGTTCATAACATTGTACCCGTATCTATATTCGTACGTTAAATTTTTACAAAAAGATATTTATATTACCATCCATTTTTCCTCTATATTTTTATTACGCTGGCCTAGAATTACCAAGTAAGAGTAAGAACAAGTACTTATCATATGAAATTAATTTAAAATCTCAATAATGGACTCTAATAGTTGATGAGATATATGTCTTAATAGATCGAGTACTTCATCATCAAATTTTAGAATAGTCAGAACAATTAATTGAAAATATCACTAATCTAAATTTTTATGGATTTATCCCAACTTTGTAGAAGGTATTACATTTTCCTGTGAAACTTTTCTATTTAGTTAATTGTGGCCATAAATCTAGGCTAAAATGTGCGATTGTTTCCTTATTATAAGGCATTAAGTATATTTCCACATCTGTTAGTTTCTTAATGATCTAATCGATATTCCACTCTCTATATAGAATAAATTTAACCTAAAAAAAATATTCAGTTTCCTTCCTGAATGTTGAATTATTATTAGTTTGGATTTGGAGTTGAGCTAACGCTGTTTTTTGTCAAATTTCTTACAAGTATTCCCAAACGCCTCTGTATATCCGTAATTCGAGGAAATAAGGTAACTGTAGCTTATCTTCGAAGAACAAAAACTCTTTTGTGTTTTTGATTGCAGTAGTAGGAGTTAAGATCAACTAATTTTAACATGGCTAAAATACTATATGTGACCCTTCACATACAGTATTTTATGGCGAGACAAACTAGGCTAGAGGATGAAGGGGTGAAGTCGCGGAGATGGTTTTCTTTTCCGCCTCCTACTTGATAAGGATTGGCGTTTAATGGGGTAAAGGAAAAAAAGAAGGGAGATGTAAATAATATTTGTAGACTCGAGGCAAACGCTGCAGTTATGAACAATATGCATGTGTGTAAGTATGTATGTAAGTACTGGTTCTTGCGAAGGTAATGAAAGCATAATAAAAAAGTCAAACTAGAGATAAAAAAATTAATAAATGTAATACCGTGAATTGATAAACTGCAGAGCAAGGAAAACTGCTGAAATCGTTAATGTTAACGCTTATTAGGAAATAACTTTACGATTACATAATTACTTGATTCTTTCTTAACAAATCTTTATTTGAAGGATCAGAAATTTCAGACACTCCTTTAACTGTTTTAAGTGTTTCTTTCAGAATGTTCTGCCATTCTTGACTGCGTTACCTCTGAATTGACTAAATGCTGTAGTTGAGAATCGATAACCTCTCTGAAATAAACTTTGCTGACAAAGCTATTAGTATTCAATCTAATCAGGCGTTTTCTCTTTCTAACGGTTTCAATCATTAGGATGGGAAAGGTAGTTTAATTTCCACATTATATCCATTTACCTTCTTTACCTATCATTTTACAACTTTCATAACTTATTTCCAAAGAAAGAACACTGAGTATATTCCACCAAAGCTTACTCAGTGTTCTTTCTTAGGAAATGTGATAGAAATTTTTTGAAGTCACGCTTGATCACATTAAATTTAATTCATAACTTATTTATTTGTTTCTTGACAGAATCCCTCTCCGTAGAAACATTCCGAAAAGAGAAACGCACTATTTTTAAGATATTGTAGATATATAGGATACGCAACGGCGTAATCAAAAGTGGCATTAGGTGACGGACATAATTAGATTAAAAATTAGTTACATCTACAATTTCGTTATTACATTGACGTTAGCATTGTGATATGAAAATTAACTTACACCTCCCTAATATTACTTTCATTCATGTCACTGATACTTTACATAGTTAGTTTTCCTAGCTTTATTATATAATTGAGCTCGTTTGCTTTAAAAAGGAGCACTATGGTGTTATTCTTTTGTCGTCATCGAAGTTTTGTTTGAAAACGGGTTCATTACTAAATCATAAAGAAAATAATCGATTCTAATCGAAAATGGTTTGAGAGACGTTTTCTGACCTTCGAGTGATTTCACCTTGAAAGATTTCAGACTTTGAAGTCGCTCGATTATTCTATCTTCCCTCCTGCTATCCCCCCCATGTCACAAATCCTCGCCCTTCCTTACCCTCTGCCGCCCAAGCAGCCTTATTTTACCCAAAGCTCTTCTCCCTCAGCATCCTCAACTGTGTCAGCGATCGGTCCCACATTAGACGTGCTCAAGCAACGCCCCGATTTAACAGAAAAGAATGTCAACTTTTTCGAAGCTCCGTAAAGAGAAGAATAAAAAAAAACCTTCTTCGGATACGTTTTCGAAGAGAAAATAACCCCTTCGTAATACCGCGTGAATGGAGGAATGATCTTCGAGGAAGCAAGCAGTGTGATGAGGAATTCTTCTTAACTTGTCTTCTTCAACCTCCCGGAGGAGGATAAGGGAGGCTACAGTGGGAGGGGTGGTGGCTTAGCGGATGAAGAAGTTTAAAGAGGGGTAGGGAGGCATCCAAGGGATTTGGAGGTCCTTTAAGACGAGTGGGAAAAATCCTCAGGGCGTAATAATGAAGTAGAGGAATCAGGAGAGAATGTGTGGGGATGGAGGAAGGAGATGAATACAAAGGAAGAGAAGGATAAGGAGGAAAGAGGAACGGATGAAGGAGGCAGATAAGAAGGAGAAAGGGGAGGAATATCTACTTCGGATGGATTGTCGGGACGCCAAGGATGTCTGGAAGCCAAAAATGCTAAGATCAATTCCCCTCATATCACTTAGTAACAAGGATTATGCCGTCGGAAAAGTTGGCGAGAAATTTTTTTTCCGTGGAAGGGAAGGAGTTTGGATATTCTGAATAAATTTAGGAGGTGCTAAATGTGTAGAGGTGGCAAGAATCGGGGACGCCAAAATCTGAGGGACTCTCATTAGGGGAGGAAAGCAAGTTTTAGATGAATAGGAGCAGCTTTCGGAAATAAAATATTGATCAAAAATTACTAATCAAACGTAAAGAACCTAATGATAATGACATATCAATAAAATAGGTATAAATACTAAATAGTAAACGAGAAACATCGTTAATTCCATATTTTTAAGGGGCTAAAACTCATGTTAACGAACAATTAATAGGATATAATATTATAATAATTTAAAACACCTAACCCTTTTCAGAGATGCTTAATTATAAATCTAATTACTCTGAATATACTTAATAACTCTTTAAATTCGAATTGATTGGAATATTGTTACAAATCTTTTCTCTGAAAGTCGATGTATGCTGTACATTCTAAACAAGCCTTCTGCAGTTTTTTATTCACATGAATTTTCATATCTAAGAGTAAAAGATATGATTCCTTCGGTCCATAATTATAGACGCAAAATGATTTGAATTTGTTAAGAGAC
>KZ308340.1:1301019-1323966 GCA_000376725.2 Ladona fulva | reverse complement strand
GAATTTGCTTCATCATTCAATTTCTTCCGTCTCTTCAGTCGTGCGTCTTCCTCGTTGCTCTGGTCGTCCTGTCGTCTGCCGAAGACGCCAAACAGGACACCAAACTGCACGAGAAGAGGGGTCTCTCCGATCTCGCATACGCAGGAGGTCATGGATTCGGTGGTGGATATCCCCTCAACTCACAACACGTGAACACCGTCACCCTCACCAAGGAGGTGCCTTATCCCGTGCCCCAACCCTACCCCGTCACCGTGGAGAAGAAGGTCCCGTACGCCGTGCCTCATCCCGTGCCTTACCCAGTTGACAAGCCGTACCCGGTGGCCGTGCCTAGGCCGTACCCAGTCCCAGTGGAGAAGCCCTACCCAGTGACCGTGGAGAAGCCCGTCCCCTATCCCGTGCACGTTCCCGTCAAGGTACCAGTGGCGCAGCCGTATCCCGTTCCAGTTCCAAAGCCTTATCCCGTGGAGGTTCCCAAGCCGGTAGCGGTGCCGTACCCTCAGCCGGTGGTGATCCAAAAGCCAGTGCCAGTATACGTCCACGGAGGACATGAAGGATACGGTTACGGAGGACATGAAGGATACGGTCACGGTGACGTCCACTCCTACGGCGGATCATCTTCATTCGGTCACGGCGGAAGTACCAGCTACAGCAGCTTCTCCTCAGGACATGGATCCTTCAATTCATTATCTGGACATCACTAAGCACCTCCCAAAAAATTGTCTACTTTGACGGGAAGATTTGAAATGGCAATATGAACGAAAGTAGTGAAATTTTCTAACCCTTTGTGAATCAGAACAGATATCTCTGTGTCGTTTTTTGTTCTCATCCATTTGTTGAAATTTATACTACTATTCAAAAGATTCGTCAGTAATTTTTGTCAAATACAATATACTTTAATGTGAATTTAAGAATTTTTATTGCCATATTTTTAACGCCTCTATTTTTTGTGTTAGAAGTCTTGTGAGATATGTACCATGAGATAGCATTCCGTCTTTGTATTTCTCATTTTAGAATTTTTTGTCTGCTAATCTAGCGGAAATAGTGTTTATTGCGTCGTATTCCAATAAATAAGCTCATGCATAAGAGAACAAACCTTTTAATCTACGTTAATCATATTCTTATCATTGGTTCTTCTACTGACTGAAATACTACGTCCTATAGATATGAATCTGAAGATAACGAAAGTGTCACAGAAAGATTTACAAAGGAAATCAGTAGAAACCAGGTTCTGACTAATCGGCTCACTTCTGTGTTAAGGGATATTATCATTACCAAAAGATGCCAGGATGGCATCAATATTTGATATTTCAACACACATTAATGGTATTCTTTCTCACGCCATTGGACTCTTCTCATCGATCATCAAATTATTTTACATCCTTATTGTATTGCCTGTGAGGTGAGCAAAGAAGATAGCATTGGCTCTGGTACTTTAAATTACATTCAATGTCTAATTCTGACTTTTTTTCAGGATAGGAAAACGTGTTCCATATCCTATATTAGCAGCCTTTCTAATTGGCTTTGGTTTGGGTTTACTCCAAGGAGCTTAACATTCACTCTGTATATTATCCAACTTTACAGTGCTCACTCCCTTGATTAACTCTTTATTATCATAAGGTAAAAATATTACAATTCTAAAATGTACACTTTTACTCCTAAATGCATAAATACAGACTGCTTTCTTTATTACTATCTTCTTACTGATATTAATTGCCTGAAACCAGTTGTGCAAAAAGAAATTGATTACATACATCCATCCTAAGGAAGTCAAAGGTATAAGGAAAAGCTGATGTTTTTATGGGGATTCCTAAAATTGCAAAAGATCGAAACCATAGTAATATGTTAACTTGAAATACTGTGTAACTACTATTCATAAATTTCAAATTTTGGCTGATTTGGGTTTCCATACATGGCTCCCTATTTCCCTGAAAGCAGAAGATGTTACAAATAAATACAATATCTTTAGTTATTGAAAGGATGATATATAATGTAGAATTGTTTTTATACTTTTATGCATGGTAATTTACAGGGAATATGATGGACTAGGGCAATTGGCTAGTGAAAGGATGGCTCAGGTTCTTGTGAAAAACCGATCTTACAAAAATCCTATATTGTGGTCAGACTTTCATGGACCATTAAAGTGTAGGAACCAAAAGTATGTTTGTAGCAGTCGACTTAGTGATTATACCTGATATGAAAATAGAAGTAAAAGTTTTACAAAAATATGAAATTCAGTAGGACAGTCACTTGCTATGGGTCAAACCAAAATTCAAAGACTTCATAAAGTTGACCTTTTCGAACCTTTTTCTCAGACTGGCAATGTATTTGTAAATAGACTTAAAAGAGTTGTGTGATGTTAACTAAATTTTATCAATAATTAGTTAGTTATTTTTTGAAAAAAATCTTTCCAGAAATGTCTTTTACTCGCCTGTGAGGTGGAGAATGCAACATCAAAGATCAAGATATGAATTAGAGACATGTTTGTAATTTACTTATAACCTTAAATACATCCGTATACCTCGGCGTTTCTAGCTAATATTTTCTGTGGATTACACCGATTATCGTAGCTGACATAATACACACATTCCGCATACACATACACAATATTCCGACATATTTTTTAAATATTCTACTTTCGACAAGGTGTCTATCTGAAGTAAATAAGCACGTAGTTAAATTTCTGCTGTAAAAACATATAGAAACAATCCATCGATAGCATCTTCTGATAATGAAAGCGGCTCATTTCAAATCTGAAGTACAGGTATAGAGAAATAGAGGTATGCAATTCATTCACGAATACCAAAGCTGATAAGTAGAAACAGTAACCCAATAAGCTGAGTATGATACTTTAGGGATACGATCAAAACTTAAGGAACAACATGGTGAGCTGCATGCCAAATTTTAATTCCACACAACTCGCAGCAACATATTTTCATTATTAAATAGCTGTATAAAGCAAAAAGTCAAAAAAAAAAAAATGTTATACTATAAAGGATCGCTCTTCCTAGAAGATTAAGAGGTGCATTAATTAAAAACAAAATTAATTTTGAAAATGAATGCTAAAGAAATGGATATAAAGTATAGTGATAATTACAAATTAATCGGAACGTTTGACTATAATTTAACTGGAATTTTAAAATAAGTAATATTTAAAAGAAAAATATTAAAGAAGAAGCAGAGGGTATTCTATAAGCTTTAAACGATATTCACGAAAAACCACTAACTAAGAGAGCGGAAACATAGAACTAATTAATGGGAAACAGTTAAAAGCTCAAATACGCAAGGTTNAAATGGATGGACAAACCCAATCATTCCCAAACTATAAATTTTCCTGAAATCACCTGAAGATGACCCGAAGGGTCGAAACCATGGTTGTGGAATAAATATTTTTGGTGGTAATGGTAGAAGTGAAGAAAATAAGTATCTTTATTACTTATAATGGAGGACTACCACAAAGTCGAGGCCAAATTAGTAGATTCAAGAAATGTTCAATAAGCCAGGACCTTGGGGTTGGAGCAACAGTATTCTAAATATAATAAATAAAAATAAGTATAAGAGAAAGGAAATAGGATGTAGAAATGCTATTAAAAACAAAATAACATTATCACGTTTCCATTTTATTCTGATATTATGATAGATATTTAGAGGAAAAACAGTATAAACAAAAGGGTTAAATGCTATAGCCCGTGGATGCCTAACCCGAACCCTTAGAGTCCATTCCAATGATTTCCATGATATCTGATACCCTGTTAGGCAGGAAACAAGAAAAATTGATGTACATAATTGATAACATTTGAAATGTTTCACTATCCTACATACATAAACTCAAAGGATGGTGGTATATTAATACTACCAAGTAAATGATTTCAAAACAATGACATTCAAAATAATTCAACACAGTGCTGCAAAAAGAGTACAATTATTTTGTGATAGACAATAATTCAATAAATATAACAGACACAAGATCAATTTAATCTGAGCAACACTCAAATTGGATATTATCTTATACTCCTCAGGGATTCAGTCTAGGTGCTTCAGCAAATCCTCTTTAGTAGACTTTCTTTTTTAAGAGTTCATATTGCAAACATTTATAACTAAAACATAAAAAGGAAAAAAGACAATTACTAAATTTATTGTCAAACCTTGGTATGCAAATAACTTTGTTTGTAAGTATTTTGCAAGATGAGCAAAAATGTTTAGTAAATTTTAACTTAATATGCAAAAGAGGTCTTGCAATATTAGCAAGGAGTATGTACATATTGTTTTGTCTGCTGTGTTCTTTGTAAAAACTACAAAGTTCCTCAGTTTGGTTTAAGCACTGCAGACAAAACAGCGTGTACATAAATTAATAAATTCAGTTGTTGTTCTACACAATTATTAACTAATGGATTAATTTATGTTAAATTTAAATAATTAAAATATAAATCGTAATTAGTGTTAACATTTATTAGGCTTATGAATATCTTTAGGTTGTGAAATGAATCATCTGGGTTTCCATTATTTATTAAAGGGAAATTGCGTTAACATACAATTGCTTCAGATTACAAGCAGTTTTCTGAATGGATTACGCTCACAATCAAAGCTTTAACTGTACTTTTATGTATGTCTATCTTGCACATAGCTTGAGCTCCATGTTTTACAAAAATTTTCTTGCTTCTCCCATTATTTTTCACCCTAAATAAATTGCAGCAGTTACACAGCTCTATAGGATTGATATTGTTTTGGTTATTTCATTTTTTCGTTTTGAGCATTAAAATCTAGATAAGTGATTTTGTAGAAATTTTTCACACTTCAACAACATACTTTTCCTTAGCTGACTATAAACATCTCTCAGGCAAAATGGTTAAAATTGCTTTCTTGAAATTTTGTGTTTATATGTGCAACTTAGACACAAGTGTATGGGGTAAGTGAAAATCATTAATGTAACTTTTTCCTACTGTTAACTTATATTACCGGAAGAAGCTTCTCATTAATAGTAAATATCATAAAAATCTTTTATTTCGATATATTGCATTTTTAAATCAACTTTTTAACTCGGTTAACTAAGCCAGTTTCTCACGGGGTCAAGTTCATGACTGAAGATTCAACTCGCATGCAGGAATAGCAAGGATACTGGGTTGTGCACAGATCATGTTGTTCATAAGACATTGTCTCAACAAAATCTTCAGTCAATTTAAGTAAACCATATGGTACTAGCAAGCTACTTGACTGACTTGGTCAAGCTCACTCCAACCTGGCAAAGAATAAATAATTTGCATTGGGAGGAGCCATGCATGCGTGGAAGTAGCATGACCTATGGTTTTCACTTGGTCAAGTACACAACTGAAGTGTACATAATTTCAATTGTCTTATCATTAAGACAAGACATTCCTGCATGAAGATAATTTTCAAGGTAGCAAGAACTTAAGCTAAGTAATTGCATGAGAGAAATGGTATGGAGAATAGCTTATAGAAGGAATTATGCCAGAAAAAAAACACTTTACAGCAAATAATTCAAATTTGGATTTAAGGAATGAATTAATAAAACCCTATAAGAGAAGACCTTTGCAACAAAGCATGCTTTACGTTCCTGGATAGCTAAGTGGGTAGTGCATTTTAGTATTAGTAGTATTATTAAAAGTGCTTCAACTGCTTTGGTCATTTTGCACATATGCCCCCACCGGGAATTGAACCCGGGACTGCTTTCGCCAAAGTCAAATGCATTGCCCACTCAGCTATCCACGAGCCCTAGTGCATTTGACAAAGTCAAATGCAAATTAATCCTCTTCTTGATACCTCTTATAGGTAATCGAATTCTTAGCTATCAAGGTGTAATCTTATAACTTGGGTATTACCTTCAATGATAACCAATATCATAGAGTAGTATTTGATTACTCTATTTCTTACACCTGAGACTTACATCTTCTCATATTAAACTGCTCTCAAAGGTGATGTAGATCTCTAATATCAAAGCTGTTTTTTCAGTTAATATTTCAGGTTTGGGTTCATAATTGCAAAATTACTTCCGCTGTTAAAGTACTTTTTAAATACCACTACCCTCCTAATTAAGAAGTTCATCTTAAAGTAAAACTTCTGGATAAAAGAAAAGTGACACAATTTAGGTACACTTCAACATTTGATAGTATCCAGAAGGCAGAATTCAAAGAAATCATGGGAGGAACTGATGAGCAATGTTAAAATTAGGAAAAATTAAGCAATGATCTATGGAGAGGATGGCCTAGAAAGCTGTAAAATAGTCAATCTTCTGATAGATAAATCATGGATATATAGCAGGAAAAGGCAGGAAAACAGGTAACTCTTGGTAAATTTGCATATAACTTGAAACATTTGCAAAAAAACAACATTTCCTATGAAATGCAAAAACAGATTTTTTTAATCAAATAATATGTATACATTCCTTTGAAGGCACTCAATTTTAGTGAAATTGATAAAGTTATTAACGTGAATAACCGGCAGAATTAGATGTAGAAAGTCCTATGTTATCTTTAAATGTTAAATTAAACTGTAGAAGTAAGATATAAATAGTTGACAGCTTTAGTAAAACAGAAAATAATTGTAAATTAGCTTTATTGCCTCTTAAAACGCGGAAGTTAATTTAAGTAGCAGTATTTCCACTTCCTAATCTTTTTCTCTGTTTTATTTCGAGGATGAATCTACTTTTAAAATGATCCCGAGTAACAACGCTCTTAAAGATTTAAATCTGACTCTTATCGCAAGGCTTACGTTATTAAGATGCGGAATCGAGTGTTACTGGTTTATGGAGGAAGATATCGCAATATCTTGGATTTGGAATTTTTTAAGGAAGATGTGTAAAATCAATATACGAGATAAAATTTATCTTTAACGAACGTTTAGCGAGTTACTTAATCGGAAAATTCTGATGGCATCTCTCTACATAAATTTCGAGTACGATACATGCATTTCCTGAACTTAAAATCAGAAAATTTTTAAACGTAGTGCTTCATATAATTGTGAATGAAGACTTCACGTTTTCGAGTTATAATTATATGCACATCCCTATAAAGAAAAATTTCGATTCAGGATGAGCAAGACTTAAGTCTTAGTAATTACTACACTAGCTGATTCACAGATTCCTCTACCCTTTCGCAACCTTGCAAATGTTTCCTTTCAGACTTATCCACTAATTTTTTAGACATTCCAGAGGCAGATTCCAGTTTCGGATTTGCGGTGGAGGCGATTTTGGGCAATTACCTTGCATAAAATATCTTAGTGGGTTAATTCTCTGCTATTAGCCACATAAATTCTTTTGTGATTAATGTAATAAGCCATAGAAATTGCTGAACAATCTCGCTATAAGTTCTTATTTTGAGCTACTCATTCTAACTTAGGCATATCCCAAAAAGGCATCAGGATGGAGGTAAATCAGAAGCAGAGACGCGGAAATTTTCCACTAATGATAAACTGAAGAAGTGATCTCATGGGGCCCTGAAGAAATTGTGGTACTGTTTACCCGTGGCCCATGTAGATGGCCCCATTGCTTTCCTTCCTGGGACGGAAATCTATTAATGGAACAAGATCACGTGAGTGTAGAATCAATGCAGCCCAAATCAAGCACAGTATCATGGCCCTTAGAACAATAATCTCAATAGCATTCTTTAAGGAGTCGCCAAGATAGTTGCTAAAATTTAGCATAATCATACCTCACAATAGCTTTCATATTATCAGTCATGAACTAGACCAGAGATGGGGAACCTCCGGCCTTCAGGCCGTATGCGGCATTTTTGGTCGTTCAATGCGGGCTTGTCTTCACTTTCTAGATACCTTTACTTAATTTCGTTTCCCAATCTCGCAAGTGATGCAACACGTAGATAAATATAATACCTCTAATAGTTAATTTACCAAATACAGTTCACATGACAATACTTATGTGTGGTCTAATTGTATCTCATGCGGCCAAATGAAGACGCGGCATCCCGATAGAAAAAGAATCCTCACCCCTGAACTAGACTAAACTAAAGGGGCAGATGACACATTTGCCCTATACTTCAAGATTTTAATTCGCACAGGGATATCCATCTCGCGGCCAACGGACAGCAAGCGACCCTCTATCCGACATCCTTGCGGCTCGCTGGATATTTCTTAAAACCTTTTTTTTTTGAAGAAAACATCCTAGTTGGAGCTTACTCTTAAGAGGGAACCACTACATACCTATTAAATTTCATCGCAATAAAAGAAATAAACGTACGAATTTCAATTATTTACAAACATTTAAAATTACAAAGAAATATGTGTGACCCGCGAAGACTTTGAAGGATCTGTAGCGGCCTACTGGAGGTCAAAGCTTCAGCGACCTTCTTTAGCCCTTCAACAGGAACAACACAGTGCCGAAGAATGCACATTAGATTGACTTTTAAAGCGAAAAATAAAAAAAATCAGCTTTCACGGGCTTGAAAAATCAGCACACGTCTAATGTGAGATATTTAAAAAAGATAAACGGCGTGTTGCGAGTTACGCACCCATTCTTTCGATTAAAAGTTCATTGCAAACTACTGAACATAAAGCGAATTGCCTTCACGAGATGCTACTCTCTTCGCTTGCTTAACCTCCCGAGACTCCCTTTTACACCCGACACGCTATGATTCCTAGTCACGCTTCGTACCCCTGCTCTGATCCCGACTCTAGTGGAACAAAGCGCAAAAAAAGAATGCAACTCTTTATTCGACGCCCGTGAGCAGCCTGATCCACTCGTTTTCCAGCCGAGCAGAATTTCCGGGACGATCATAGGGAAGTTTCCTGAAGCAAAGGTAAGAAAAAGGCTTTTCTGAAAAATTTGGGTTGATTTTGCTAAGGTGCCCTTTCAATGTTTTGGGGAGAATAAACCGTAGTTCGTGTACATATGCCCTTAACCTTTACCCGGGACTTAAAATCTTTCCCCTCTCACCTACCTCATCCATCAATACCCCTCAGTAGTGCCCAAGCCTCGTCCTTGAAAACTGCAAATCTCTCTATCACATGCTTGCCATTTTTCAACGAATTTAATGTAGAGAATGCATATACCAACAAAAGTTACTTGATTTGTTAAAAATATTCACATTAAACTGACAGAAACGTGACCACAAAATTCGTCGGAAGATGTAATATTAAACCTCAGGCGACTGTTCAGTCAATATGAATAGTAAACGAAGATAACTAATGGCCTAGGCCGCAATTTTGCTGCAGCAGCAGGAAAAAGTAAAATCAAGCGTTGAATGAAGTGAATTATAATTTGATTTAATTTTGAATTAGAATTTCAATTGACGTTATCAATGAACTTGACAAAATGGAATAAATAAATGGAATAATAAAAATCATTTAAAAGAAAATATCTTGCTCTGCCACATGGCTACTTTTGATGTGAGAATTAGATAGGCTACAGAAAATTTTTTCATAAAATCTCATTTCAAGAGTTTGGGGGTAATACACACTAGACTTACCCAAACAAATTCTGGATTACTCATTATTGAATCTATAGCAGAAATTAGCAAAAGTTGATACTATGATTGCCCTTAAAATTCTTTTATGTGACATCAAATTGAGGTTAATCCTTGATCCCACCAGAGAAGGAAGAATGAAAGATAATTTTTACTTTAGACATTTTAAATAATAAAAGAATATTTTCTATAAGCTATTTGTCATACTATACTTATAATATCTCTCAATTTCTGTTATTTAAATTGATTTCATTTAATATATATTTTCCATCAGCCAGACAGAATGACAGTGCCATTACTTGAGTATCAATGCCTTGTGCAAATTTAATTCTATTCTAACACCCTGGATGAAAACATTGAGGCATAGCATGTCAATGAAAACCCATTACCTAAAACCTAGCAAGGAAAAACAATTATGTTATGTTCTTACATTTAAATTTCCTCGAATAAATGCAGACAGAAAATAATCTCTACTCTTAGACTGTTTATACTTAATTCTGAAAATAACTAGCAAATTCAAATTTATATCTACTGTATAATGACAGACAATAAGAAATAATGTAAGCTATGAGCATATTGATGCACCAACCAGATTTTCTACCTAAGTTTCTCTACCTTTAAAAGATTTGTTAATAGCCTTCCTAGTAATAATAATCTCTTTCAAGGAAAAGGATTTTAGGTACTTGGCATGATAAGGCATGCACCAAGGAAAATTCCCAAGGAGAAACAGACATGAAAAAAGTCTGACGGAACTGGGACTCGAACACGGGTCTCCCAATTGTCAATTGGTTGCTCTATCCATTGGGCTATCCCACCAGAAGACTTTTCTTTGTTGTTTGGGAGACTTTGTAACTTTGTACACGTGCCCTTTGCCTACTGGCAAATCTCCCAAATGGCATGGAAAAATGTTCTGGTGCGATAGCTCAATGGATAGAGCAACCAACCGGCAATTGGGAGACCCGGGTTTGAGTCCAGGTTCCATCAGACTTTTTTCATGTCTGTTTCTCCTTGGGAATAGTCTCTTTCATATTTTTCTTGTTTTTTTATCAAGCAATTAAATTCATTCCATTCCCTTTTCCCCAACCCATTGTAAAGCCATTGGATTTGAAACGCTTCTTCTAAATAAATTCTGGTAGATAGATAAGCATTCCTGATACTATATCTTGATGAATGGAGCATTTTAATTTGCCTTTTGGTACAGGAACTAGGAAAATGTATTTTCACTTTCAGTAATTTATATATATGAGAAGATATGAATGCTATTAAGGTATGCAAGACACTGAATGATGGCATTTGGCCTGATCACTCCAAATTGAATACTGTTGAAACTGTTATACATAGGGTCATTGTGCAACACCATGAACTTATTCTATTCCTATCACTCTAGCTCAATAAGGAAAGTAAGGACTATCCCATTCAGGTTCTAGTACACGTTATTCCCTCTCTAAAGATATTACGATGGAGAGAGTGAGGATTCCACCAGCCTTTGGACTGATGGCCATACAGAATGTGCCAACAGATTTAATTAATCAAGCCATTGTATAATGGACTCTGCCACACTTAAATAGCCCAGATTAAAATGATGTTATATCTTCATGAGGAAATATTTTTCTGCCCAATTCATGCAATTATGGTAGTGCAAATACAAGTCACTGAATGTGAAGGGTGGCCAGACCTGATGCAAGCTGAAGCAAGTCATGAGAATCTTTTGGGCTCCGGGACCAAAGCATATGATATTTAAACTTTATATGTATATACAAATGAATATCAATAAATTCTATCATGGAAGGCCGTACTTCGTGGAAGGACATTCTAAAGATTAATCTTTCAAATTAATATCATTCAATAGCTTTAAATTATTACATATGAGCATTATTTTTTAAATAAATTAAAATCACATTTTATCATTAAATATGTCAAGTAATTAGCAAAACATCATTACTATTAATTGAAATGGAAGTTTAGTGGCTAGAAAATCAACCCAGAAAGTGAAGGGCATAGGTGTGAGTCCCAGTCGCGTTGATATTTTTCACCTCCATTTATTATTAATTTTGCTGGAAGAGAGCCAAACTAAAGTTATCGAAAAGGTACATGCATGTCTCAAGACAAAGTATGGGCACCATCCAAAGTGGGATAGAAGAATTCTAAAGTGAATTTAATTATCTATAGAAAGCTGGCTAATGATAAATTTTTGTTGTTAAATTATTTTATGTATTTCATGAGCTAAAACTCCTGTAAAATGTAGCAATACTAAAGAATACATTGACAATGCATCTCATTTTCCTTGTTTGCTTTACTTTAAATAGGCAACCTAGTTTAAAAACAAAGTGTAGACTACAACATCATGAGCTCACTTTCATGTTGAGAGCACTAAAACAAGTTGAGATACAATATTTCATTATGCTTTCATAAGAAATCAGCTGCTGCACGTTAAAAATTCTAATTGCTTTTCCATTCCTAACTCTTAAGGTGCCATGAATGTTTATAGGAGCATCATTTTACACGTTGGTCACCTCCTTGAAAAGTTTAATTTTCCCATGTTACACTTCATTTTGGACAAAAATTTCTATTCCATTGTTGTCCCCATTCAAACATTCACTAACTCTCTTATCCTCACACTACTGTTTGAACTGACAAAAACGTATAGAATCCAAGTCCATATTATTGTAATTAACAATGCATAAAAGTAATTAATTGTGAAATACTTCACAGTAGAATGGAGTCTACAGGTGCCCTGAACCCAGAATGCCTATGGCAACCCATGGAGCCATATCATCTGACATGGCTTGGAGCAGTTCTCATTGTGTGTGGTAAGTGAAAAATCGGCTGTTCTTGAGATGTTAATTATCTCCAATCCAAATTTAAAGGATTACAAGTTGGTATTCTAAAATGGTTGCAGTAGATGTAAATCAGTTAATTAAATATCATAACCTCAATTCATGCAACAATAAATCTCTAAAACATTCAAAATCTGAATAATGATAAAAAAAGGAGAAGAATATACAGTGAGTTTCACATAGCGTCAGGAATTTTTGGAGATCATCAGCCTGTTTGAAAAGGAAATTCCTGAGGGAAAACCATCAACCAATGAAAAGAGTGTATACAACCACAAAATATTACTTGTGAAATACTTCAAACTAAGAAATTATGAAAAGGGGATGACATTAAATTAAATTAAAATTACTCAACATATATTTAATAGCAAATAAAGATATTTCAACCACTAACTAGTAAATTTTGCTGAATAGAGATTAAGGTTTCCTTTTAGGGGCTGAAAACACAAAACTTTCAGCATGCAAATTAATCCTCTTCTTGATACCTCTTATAGGTAATCGAATTCTTAGCTATCAAGATGTAATCTTATAACTTTGGTATATCCTTCAATGATAACCAGTATCATAGAGTAGTATCATTACTCTATTTCTTACACCTGAAACTTACATCTTCTCATATTAAACTGCTTTCAAAGGTGATGTAAATATCTGATATCAAAGCTGTTTTTCCTGCATCATCACCAACAATCCATCTGAAAACTTTATCAAATTTCCAATATGCTCCAGTTCTGTGAAAAATTGATTACAAAAGAATGAGCTTTCAAAGATGTTATGATCGAAAGACTCAGAGTCAAGCAATTTTAACAAATCACAAATTTTAATATTTAATCTTAAGGCTGTCTCCACTCAATACAAAAAGTTGGTTTCTAAATTCACTCCATTTTATCCACCAATAACTTTCTCTTAAAACAAGATATTCTCTTATGAAGACTTTCATTCTCATTTTGCTCCAAAAACTATGAAAGACTGTCTTACAGATGAATAACGTTGAATAATTTAGGGATCCTAGGATCTGCAGCCAATGGCATGCTGAGTGCTGGATGTTTACTAGGAATTGGTATTCCCGAAAGTAGAGCTGACCAAGGACATAGATTGTTGTTATTAAATTTATCAATAGCATCTTTGGGAACACTGCTACTGGCTGGATTCCCTTTCACTGGCCCATCACTGATATATGGAAGGTTGGTGTATAACCATTCATTTTATGTTATAAAAAAGTAGCTTTATCTGAAAAATCTATCCTTAACATTTCAAATTACATTATCCTTATATGGTTCACTAAAAGTAACATGTTCAAAGGAAGTTTTGATAAGAAGTACACCATGTTAATCTGCTACTGTTTGAAAATAAAAGTATTTCTGCCAAATAAATTATTTGAAATTGATGATAGCCTAGGTATATGAATTATCTGCAAATCATTACATGAGAGATTTAAGAGTAACATTTGTATAGGGTACAAGAGGGTTTTTCTTTTACAACAAATGTTGCATTGCTCTTTAAGGTGGATTTTTGGAAATGGTTGCTGCCAGCTCTTTGCATTCCTCAGACAAATGTTTGGCTTTACACAACTGTCTGCATTAATGCTTCTGACTGCAGAACGGTACTGGTTATTTTATGTTATAACTAAAGGTAAGCAGTAAGTATTTATAAAAGAATCATATTTCAAATCACATAGGTATTAAATTATAATTAAATAATAAATAAAATATGAATAATTCATGAATAAATTATAAATTCCTCAGTTAGCCAGGTGTATAATGCATGCCTTTAGTGAAAGTGGTCCCTAACCTAAAGTCTTCTTTTATTATAAACATATTCTCATAGAGTACAAACAAAAAAATTTCCATCATGACGAAAATTTCCATCATGATCATGAAATGTAAAAGACAGAGATAATACTTACACGAAAGGTGAGTAATGTTATTATGGCTCCCAAATAGCCAATCCATAGTGCAATCGACTTTGGTGAAAGTGGTCCTAGGTTCAATGAACAGTGGGAGTCTGGTGAGTGCCAAATATATTCAGCTGTCAAAGTTGTTTTAACAATGCCACTACTTCTATAACCAGTAATAGTATTAATTTCTCAGTTAGATATTTCCTTCCACATGATACCTTTATCCCATAAATACCTACCTCAATCATATGATAAGAGGGCTGCATGATAAGTACCTGTGTTAGGCAAGAAAACGCATTTTTTTTTAACTTCTTTTAAATTTATTTCTTAATATAGTCTCCTTTCAACTCAAAGATTTAGTCCAGCAATATTCTAAGTTTTTCAAGTCATCCAAAAAATATGTTCAGTCAAACTCTGCAAAATAGACATCTGTTGTGGTGATGACTTCCTTGTTTGACATTAATCACTTTCCCCCAAGCCATTTTTTCATGTTTGCAAACAAAAATAAATCTCATGGGGCTAAATCTGGAAAATAGGGTGGATGAGGTAGCAATTCGTACTGTAATTCAACCAGTTTTGCTGTGGCAATTGCAGATGAGTGAGCTGGTGCATTGTCATGATGGAATCAGCATAGTACTGCCCCGTGATTGTCCTTCCCTTTTCCAAATAGTTGGTGAAGATGATGCCTCGCAAATCCCAAAAAACAGTGGCCATGACTTTTCTGGCAGATGGAACAGTTTTTGTCTTCTTTGGAGCAGGTTCACTCGGTGAAATCCACTGTTTTGACTATTCTTTCAATTCTGACATATAGTAATGGATCCATGTTTCGTCAACAGTCACGAAACGCCGTAGAAACTCTTTCAGATTGCACTTAAACATGTCCAAACAGTGCTCCAAAGTTGTCATGTGATTCAGCTTTTGCTCCACTGTGAGCAAATGCAGCGCCCATCTCGACGATAGCTTTCTCATGCCAATATCTGATGGTAGTCATTGAAGGTGCATGGTCCTTATAAACAGCATGCAACTTCACCTTGATTTCCTCACATGTCTTCCCATCCAAAAAAAGAAATCGAATGAAGACTCTTTCTCTATGGTGGCAAGCAACACAAACTTGACTACTTTCAACAGCTATCAAAACAAAACAACTCAATTAATCTGTCTGAAATTTTGACAGTCATATATCTAAAGATGGCATTAAATTATGGCATACACATTTTGTGTCAGTGATACCATCAGTCGCTAAACATGGGTACTTATCATACAGCCCTCGTAATTTCATATGTATTTGGAGTATAAGTTTAGAAAAGAAATTTTATTTCTCAATGTATCATTGCAGAACAAACCAGGATGATGTCAATCAAGGGATGTGCATGGATAATAGTGTCATTCTGGGCACTGTCAATAATATTTGCAGTTCCTCCTCTGATCCACTGGGGCAGGTTAGAAACTGTAAATAAACATCTTTGATATTTCTAAGCGCTTAGAATTCTGGAAGTAGTTGATTATCAACAAATGACATCGACAGCAAAACCATAAAAAATCCATTATACACTGCATTAAAGCTTCCAGATCAGTGATTAGTATAAGAAAGATTGCCTGAAATAGAAAAATGGTGTACATATACCCTACCTTGATAGAAAAGGCAAAATCAATGGAGGAATTACCATGTTGAAAGTGAAATTGAAATTATTTACTACACAGTCTGTACTCAAATGTTAGCAATTTCCTATCAAAACTAGATATTTAACATTGAAATTCAGGAGTTACTGTACAAATTGACTCAACTGAAGCAAATAATGTGGACCCTTTTTTATTTCAACACCCTCAAAGTAAAAACATCTATTTCCTCTAAAATCCTAATAATAAATTAGAAAAAATCCATTAATAAATTAGAAACAAAAATACATCTATTACCATTGCCAGTGTTTTGAAAATTTTCAACTGGTGGCCCACATTTTAATCTTTTGCAGCAATTTTTAGCTTTTATTAATGACATCACCACTCAATTTCCTTTCAAGAGCTTGATCTTTAGCAATATTTTTCCAAAATTTAACACCAAATGTTCAAAATAAGTTTGGGATGAGAAAACACATTAAATGCACACACAAATGCATGGAAAGAGTTTGATGCCTCACTAACTCTACCATTGGTCAGGTTATCATATTGCAACTGTAAAGAACTGATGGTTTCCACAGCTGAATTCAGCTGCTTGCAGACTAGATGATGCCTAGAATAAATTATCTTATAACTCTTAAGTTTAAGTATCAGTGGTACTTGCAAGGGTTTGAGATAGAAATAAATTTAAGGGCATGAAGAAGATGAAACGAAATTAATCTCTGAATATAAATTCAAAGCTAAATTTTATTTCATCTCAAAATCAGTTATTTTATCTGACACCTTCCCAAAACAACTATGCTCAATTTGATCCCCAGCATTCCACACTTTAAATAATGTATAGAATACAAATCCTCCTATGAATTTCTTCTACACTGTAAATGCTGACCAATTTGTTACTATAAAGCTACCATATTCTAACCCAAATTTCTGATAAAATAGTAACAAGTTCCATGCTATAGAGAATGAAAAAGGTCATAACAAACAATAAGGCATTCTCTACATACATTGAACTTTTTCCAGAAAGGAGTTAGATATTTTATTGTGCTAGACAAAGGAACCTCCTGCAACCATGTCTGCTATTATATATATTTATGAAAATTATGCATGCATGTGAACTTAGAATAACGTAAATATCTGAGAAATTAAGAAGATAAAAAGTATATTTTTAACTTCAAGCAAACAATTTTCCTTCAGGTATGCATGTGATAGCACCAGAACAACTTGTGAGTTAGACTGGGGAATGACCAACAATAACCAGGTGTCTTTCAATTTATTTTATCTTGCATTTGGTGTAATACTCCCAACAGTAGTTATGTAAGTATTAATGTTGACATTTATGGGTAAATTCAAATTTTGAAAATTAATGTATTAAATTAATGCTAATTGTAATTAATATGAAATAATAAATCTATTTTCCTTACAGTTTCATCTGTTTATGGCGTTCAAATAAAATAATAAAAGCACTCTCAATTGAAAGTAACGACTTTGGTGTAGACACTATTGGCCAATATTCCATTACAAAGGCAAGAATAATATACTAGCACAGTTCATGTTTATTTTATCTTTCATAAATGGGATTAATACTTAATTTTTATTTTGAACTAAGGTGGTTATGTACATAGTGATTGGTATGTACTTAGCATGGTTACCTCGTGGACTTTTGGTGTTCTTGACAATGGTTTTGGACTCAGAGGCAGAAAAGAATATACCAGATACATTGAAAATTTTATCACCTATTTTTGCTGAGGTATGTATCAATAATGGGGGTGATAATTTGGGCATCATAAAATATAACTTATTCCACAAAAATGCAATTCCAGGCATCTACAATAGTTCCTCTGGTTGTGTACGCTGTTTTGGGAACTAATATACGTGAAAACATGCTGAAAATGCTCAAGAAAAGAAGTTCTTTCAAAGCCAGGCATGGAATGATAAGACTGCGTTCAACATCATAGTATTCGTAAATGAAGGACCCTGATAATGTTTGTATTTAATTGAATGTTTTTAAACCCTTGTTTATAGAATAAAAAAAATTTAGCATTTAATTACATACTACACAATTGAACACTGTTGGTATAGCTGATGCCAGGAAACAAACTCCAGGACCTCCAGATAGCCATGTGGGAAACACAGTCGACTTAAGTGAAAGTAAGGGGGCTCATATGCATAATGTCCTCAACTGTCAAAGCACTTTTAAATTACTACTACAAACTCCATAAAAACATCCAAAAGAATAAAAAAGAAAGTATAACGAAGTGTACAGTGTGCAAACTGAAGGATGAGCACAGTCCCTTTCAAGCCCCTGATGATGCCTTCTTCTTCTTAAAGAATGAAATCTGCACACAGGGCAGTGTACACTTTTTGATTATTTTATAGGGTTTGCCCCAGGCATTGATAAATCACCTAGTTAAAAAGACGACAGCTTCTTCTTTTTTTTTGTTTATCGTAAATTGATGCTTATAGAAGAGAGAAGATAGATACATTCTTTTCCTTTATCTATGATCTTGACCCAGATGAGCTGAAGATGCTTAGGGGCCCACATGCAAAATCATATAAAGATGCCTCCATTTGGTTTTGAAGACTTAATAAAAATAAATTCATGAAAGAGCCCCTTGAAATACTTCATATCTTTTGGAGGTGTAGGTCAAGTTATTTTTTCTCACCCCCCCCCAATATCTATTGCATATATAAACACACCAAGAAGCCCCAAACATGATAAAGGTTTTTCCAAATTCCTTGATGCAACATGGAGGATTTAAGCTTCTTTGTACCTATAAGCCTAATTGAAAGAAGTTAAGATAATCCTTCTCTAAAAATGAATAGGAAAAAGGCTGATTTGTTAGATGAAATTGATACATATAGTTATAAAATTGCTAGGTAATCAAAGAGCAAAACAGTCAGGTACTAAAAGCAATTTCTAAAAGAGTCAATTACCTCTCCACTGCATCAACATACATATCCAGCTAATTCTCTTATTACACAGTATGTAAGTACCAGGGAATTCTATGCAATAAATCATTGGGTAGAAAAATAAACAAGGTTTATGGAAAATAGGGTATCCATTCCAATTCTTTGAAAGACTGCTGTAAAAATGAAAAGAATTAATAAAATTGAAAGAATATGTCTTCATACTTAATTTATCGCATAAATAAAAAACATTACCCACCTTTTTAATCTTTCATATTCACATAAATTTTGATATTTATAAATAAACCTTAACAAATTCAATCTAAAAAACATGGCATAAAACAGGAACTTATTTTATTGCTCACAAAAGATTGATGTAAAAACTATTTTATTACTTCAAGTATTTGACACATCATCTGTACAAGTAATCGATGGAGGGATTCTCTCTCTGTAAGTAATATCCTGCCCAGGAGTATTATTTCTATCCACAATTGAAACACTGTGAGTATTGGTTTCATGGATTTCTGCATAGCTAGAGTTTCATTTGGTTTGACTATGAGATCAGTTACCACACATTGTAATGTTTGCTTCTCCAGTCCATTGTGTGAACTTTGATATCAGGCCATACAGAAATTCTAGATCTCATTGAAACTGTTTAGCCCAACTGATGTTGAAACCATTTGACAGAATTTGTCTAGCCAGTTGAAGACCTTCTGGAATCAAGGTTGCAGTCAATAATACATGTTCTTCATTATCACTGCTTTCCTCAGAATTACGTACATTTTGAAAATCTCTTACTTTATCATCCATTGAACTTTTTCAATCAGCAATTGTTTAATTGGCAAAACCTTCTCCATCAACTACCGGTGCTATATGGATAAAGTTGGAATATTCAGACTTATTTGTGGACATTTTATCTTGATTTAAAGAATGTTTATGGTTTTAATTCAAATAACACAGTTGCAGTATGTCTGATGCAATCCATAACAGAAACACTTTTCTATGCATCAATGACTATGAATGTCTTACCCAATCAAATTCTAATTGATTGAATGTTTGCTTTATGTAGTAGGTCTTGAATGTGGAAATTATAATCTGATCTGGTGATTGAATTAAGACTGTTGTATTGAGCAGCAAGAATAACTGCACATTTAGATGAACCAAATCTGGATTTTTGTCCATATATGTACTTGTTACTTCAATAACATCTCGGGCTTAAATTAATAAGGAAATTTAAAATATCAAATATTATTTAGACTATTTCATTTTATGTTTTGGAAAAGTTAATTAGAGTCAAACTCCACTTAGATTAGCTTACCCATTGATATATTTTAGCTTGGTGGTGATCCCATGTTGTTCTGAAATATTTAAAATGCCATTGAGCAATTACCTCAAGCCTCAAATGTGAATGTCCTTGTCCTCACCGGAAAGTCAAAAAGGTAAATTATCAGAGAGAAAATGGGTTGATTTTCTTACAATGAGTTTATTCTTTTACACAATTCAGTTTTCAATCTTTCACATATATTCAAAATGTTGCGTGAACAGTACAAAAGTTTTTTCAGAAAAATTTCTCCCCTCTCGAATTACTATGAATTCATAGCATATGTTTCGTACATACAATTCTCGTATCAAATAAATCAAAACAACAAAAATAATTTGTATTAAATAAAGGTAAAGAAGAGACATTTCTTCAGAAATAGTACAAAATACAATTTTTAGAGTCAATTATACACTAAGAAACACTATCATAGAGCAAAAATTAAACAACTTACTGAAAATCTTGGATAGAATTAAGGATTATAATTTATGTCCATCATCATGTTTTGTATGGAGATTTCCAAATCTGTAGCCTCTTGTCAAGACTCCCAACATAAATCTGCAGATATAGAGAAAGATCTCTTAATATTATAAGGTAATTTAATTTTACAACACAGATTACAAGGGTAAAAGATTCTTCCCATAAGTAAGAGGTCAAATTTGATTGTAATTTCAAAAACAAGCCTAATGCCTGAAAAAATGAATACATATAAAGATACCTATTGTTGTGGCAACGAGACAGTTGTGGAAACAAGTGTTGTAGCAACAAGAGTTGTGGATACGAAAGGAGTGATTGTTGGGAGAGAGATCGCGGCAGACATGTTGGAAGTGCGGTGAACCGAAGGTGGACTTTATAAAAGTACTTAGAATAAAGTGCGGTGTTTTTCTTTTAATTTCTTTATTGCTCACTTATCCCTGAACCTAAGGCTACGTAACAATTTTGGTGTCAGAAGTGGGATAAGTGAGTAAAGATTTGCGAAACTGTAAGTGATTTATGGTGAAAACTCGTTCTACTGATTACGGCGATATGGAGGAGGTGAAGGGGATGTTTGAAATGCTGATGGACAAGCTCAGGCTAGATAAAGAGGATCAGTTACGTGAAAAACAAATAGAGGAGGAACGCCAAGCGCAAGAAAAAAAGGAAGAGAAGGAACGTTTTCAGCAGCTCGTACAAATGATTACAGTCTCTCAAGGTTCTATGATGCAGAAAATAGGCAGTGTGGAAGAACAGGCTAAAACCACACAACAGGAGGCAAAAGAGTTGGCACAACGCATTGACAGCTTGGAAGAAAGTATCGAAGCAGGTATGAGTCCTCGTAACATCTCTACAGTTTCGACTTCCACAAGGACCATCAAACCGCCAACCTTTGACGGAGAAACTTCATGGAATCAGTATAAACGACAATTTGAGGTAGCTGCTTTTAGTAACGACTGGACAGAACAAGAAAAACTCACAGATTTGATAATGGCTATGCGAGGAAAGGCTTTGGATGTCTTGCAAAACATTTCCGAAATAAACCAAAAAAATTACTCGTCTGTAGTGGCTGCCCTAGAGCTTCATTTTGGGCAGAGCCATCTTGTCCAAGTGTACAAATCCCAGCTGAAATATAGGGCTCAGCTGCCGACAGAAAAGTTGCAGGAATATGGGGCCGAGGTGGAAAGAATGACGAGATTAGCTTATCCGCATGCACCTGAGGACATCGTTCAAGATTTGGCCATTACAACCTTCCAAGACGGACTTCGGAATCCTGAAACTCAAAGATTTTTGAGGACCTTGAGGATGGCGAACCTAGCCGATGCAATCCTACGAGCATTAGAATACGAAGCTGCCGGAAATTACTCCAAACAAAACCAAGTGCGGGAGATCAAATTTTCATATCCGTCGTCAGACAAGGATGAACAGCTGGACATACGGAAGACATTGCGTGAAATTGTGGAGAGTTTGAAAAACCTGCCAAGTATGTCAAGAGCTCCAAACAGGGGGATTAAATGCTATTCCTGTGGAAGATGAGGGCATATTAGTAGAGATTGCCGCCAACGCTTTCGTTTCGCCGAAAGGAACAACCGAAGCCGTAACCCGAGTCCAGCACACAAGACAGGTTCGGGAAACGCTGAGTAGCCAGTGTAAGGGGGCGCATGCTGGCGAACAGGGTTCAAGCCCCTAGAATTAAAATGTCAGTCGTCAAGAAGAGCAATGGAAGCCTTATTTTGTCAGGCTTTGCGAATGAGCGGCCTTGCAATTTTACCATCGATACGGGAACGACCAGATCAGTGATGAGATCGGACATGACTTCTACTCGACCAGTGACCCGTTTATCTAAAAAAGCAATGTCGGAGACAGTCAGTGGAGAGCAATTCGCCATACGTGGGGAAACCTCCATCAAGATCATCTTGGGAAGCATAGAAATAGAAACTAAAGTGCTCGTCGCTGATATCACGGACGAATTTATATTAGACCTGGACATCATCATGAGTGGTAGTTATTGAGCCAACGAAGACCAAGAATGGACTACTGATTGCCAGGACTTTGGTGAAACTGAATAATATCATGACCGTAAAAGTGGAAAACTTGTCGGACAACAGGGCAATGTTGAAAAATGGGGAAGAATTGGGTGTTTGCAAACCTATTGTGCGAGTGACACGCTGCGATATCGAGTCTGACAGGGAGTGTAACAACGCGGAAGACATAGAAAAACTTGTGGATAACTTTAAGAAGACATGGAACCATCTCTCTTCGAAGGAATTAGAAAAAGCGACAAAGTTTATTGCAGAGGAAGCCGATCTTTTTGCCACTAACAAAATCACGGGCCGAACGAATCTGGTACAACATCGGATTAACATCGAGAGAACGCCACCGATTCGTCAACCACCTCGACGAGTTCCGTTCGCAAAACAGCACGAATTGAACAAGAATATTCAGAGCATGTTGGAGGATGGAGTGATCGAA
>KZ308340.1:1275104-1300666 GCA_000376725.2 Ladona fulva | reverse complement strand
GAGAGTTGTGGATACGAAAGGAGTGATTGTTGGGAGAGAGATCGCGGCAGACATGTTGGAAGTGCGGTGAACCGAAGGTGGACGTTATAAAAGTGCTTAGAATAAAGTGCGGTGTTTTTCTTTTAATTTCTTTATTGCTCACTTATCCCTGAACCTAAGGCTACGTAACAATTTTGGTGTCAGAAGTGGGATAAGTGAGTAAAGATTTGCGAAACTGTAAGTGATTTATGGTGAAAACTCGTTCTACTGATTACGGCGATATGGAGGAGGTGAAGGGGATGTTTGAAATGCTGATGGACAAGCTCAGGCTAGATAAAGAGGATCAGTTACGTGAAAAACAAATAGAGGAGGAACGCCAAGCGCAAGAAAAAAAGGAAGAGAAGGAACGTTTTCAGCAGCTCGTACAAATGATGACAGTCTCTCAAGGTTCTATGATGCAGAAAATAGGCAGTGTGGAAGAACAGGCTAAAACCACACAACAGGAGGCAAAAGAGTTGGCACAACGCATTGACAGCTTGGAAGAAAGTATCGAAGCAGGTATGAGTCCTCGTAACATCTCTACAGTTTCGACTTCCACAAGGACCATCAAACCGCCAACCTTTGACGGAGAAACTTCATGGAATCAGTATAAACGACAATTTGAGGTAGCTGCTTCTAGTAACAACTGGACAGAACAAGAAAAACTCACAGATTTGATAATGGCTATGCGAGGAAAGGCTTTGGATGTCTTGCAAAACATTTCTGAAATAAACCAAAACAATTACTCGTCTGTAGTGGCTGCCCTAGAGCTTCGTTTTGGGCAGAGCCATCTCGTCCAATCCCAGCTGAAATATAGGGCTCAGCTGCCAACAGAGACGTTGCAGGAATATGGGGCCGAGGTGGAAAGAATGACGAGATTAGCTTATCCGCATGCACCTGAGGACATCATTCAAGATTTGGCCGTTACGACCTTCTAAGATGGACTTCAGAATCCTGAAACTCAAAGATTTTTGAGGACCTTGAGGATGGCGAACCTAGCCGATGCAATCCTACGAGCATTAGTATATGAAGCTGCCGGAAATTACTCCAAACAAAACCAAGTGCAGGAGATCAAATTTTCATATCCGTCGTCAGACAAGGATGAACAGCTGGACATACGGAAGACATAGCGTGAAATTGTGGAGAGTTTGAAAAACCTGCCAAGTATGTCAAGAGCTCCAAACAGGGGGATTAAATGCTATTATGATGCCTATAAGATGAGGGCATATTAGTAGAGATTGCCGCCAATGCTTTCGTTTCGCCGAAAGGAACAACCGAAGCCGTAGCTCGAGTCCAGCACACAAGACAGGTTCGGGAAACGCCGAGTAGCCAGTGTAAGGGGGCGCATGCTGGCGAACAGGGTTCAAGCCCCTAGAATTAAAATGTCAGCCGTCAAGAAGAGCAACGGAAGCCTTATTTTGTCAGGCTTTGCGAATGGGCGGCCTTGCAATTTTACCATCGATACGGGAACAACCAGATCAGTGATGAGATCGGACATGACTTCTACTCGACCAGTGACCCGTTTATCAAAAAAAGCAATGTCGGAGACAGTCAGTGGAGAGCAATTCGCCATACGTGGGGAAACCTCCATCAAGATCATCTTGGGAAGCATAGAAATAGAAACTAAAGTGCTCGTCGCTGATATCACGGACGAATTTATATTAGACCTGGACATCATGACAGACTTCAACTTTGTGGTAGACTTCCAGAACGAGTTACTTAGAATCGGGAATGAAGAACTTTTGTTTCCATCGTCTGTGTCATCAATCAAATGGACCAAAGTTCTCATAAGTGAAGACTTGAGCATTCCCCCAAATTTGGAAGTTGTGGTTCAAGCTCGATTAGAGAAGAATGTCCCGGAAGAAGGAGTGGTAGTTATTGAGCCAACAAAGACCAAGAATGGACTACTGATTGCCAGGACTTTGGTGAAACTGAATAATATCATGACCGTAAAAGTGGAAAACTTGTCGGACAACAGGGCAATGTTGAAAAATGGNCCAGGACTTTGGTTAAACTGAATAATATCGTGACCGTAAAAGTGGTAAACTTGTCGGACAGCAGGGCAATGTTGAAAAATGGGGAAGAATTGGGTGTTTGCGAACCTATTGTGCGAGTGACATGCTGCGATATCGAATCTGACAGGGAGTGTAACAACGCGGAAGACACAGAAAAACTTGTGGATAACTTTAAGAAGACATGGAACCATCTCTCTTCGAAGGAATTAGAAAAAGCGACAAAGTTTATTGCAGAGGAAGCCGATCTTTTTGCCAATAACAAAATCACGGGCCGAACGAATCTGGTACAACATCGGATTAAATCGCAACCGATTCGTCAACCACCTCGACGAGTTCCGTTCGCAAAACAACACGAATTGAACAAGAATATTCAGAGCATGTTGGAGGATGGAATTATCGAAAAATGCTATAGTCCACGGTCATCCCCGGTAATGTTGGTCACCAAAAAGGACTGGACTATGCGATTCTGTGTAGACTACAGAAAACTGAACGACGTCACCCAAGAAAGACAGTTTTCCACTACCTCGGATTGATGACATACTCAACACGTTATCCGGCGCGAAGTGGTTTTCAACGTTGGATCTGAAGAGTGGCTTTTGGCAGGTGGAAATGCACAAAGATGATAAAGAGAAGACAGCGTTTTCTACAGGAAAGGGGTCATATCAATTCAGCGTGACGCCCTTTGATTTATGCAATGCCCCAGCTACATTCGAAAGACTGATGGAGTTGGTTCTAAGAGGTCTCACGTGGGAAACTTGCTTGGTGTGCTTGGATGATGTCATGATTATCGGGAGGGATTTTGACGAGCATCTTGTCAACTTGAAGAATGTCTTTGGTAGACTTAGAAATGCTCATCTCCAGCTGAATCCGAAGAAATGTTCGCTGTTTCAGGAGAGAATCAGTTTTCTTGGACATGTAGTGTCATCTGCTGGCATAGAGATGGATCCAACCAAAATCCAGGGTGTAAAGGATTGGAGACAATCAAAGAACAAACACGAAGTCAAAAGTTTCTTGGGACTGTGCAGTTACTATCGACGATTCGTAAAGGACTTTGGACGAATTGCCAAGCCATTACATGGCTTAACGGAAAAGAATGGACCGTTCATTTGGACAATCAAATGCAGGCAAGCATTCCAGGAATTAAAGCAACGTCTGATTACGGCACCAATTTTGGCTTAATCAGTGGATAACAGCCCTTTTGTGTTGGACACCGATGCTTCCCACCATGGCGTTGGTGCAGTTCTTTCTCAAATACAAAATAACGAAGAAGCGGTCATCGCTTATTTCAGTAAGACTTTGGAAAAGGCAGAAAGGAATTACTGTACAATGAGGAAGGAACTTCTTGCGATAGTGAAAGCACTGGACCATTTTCATACTTTTCTTTATGGAAGGAAGTTCCTCAATCGGACGGATCATTCTGTGCTGTGTGAACAGTGGCTGCTGAGGTTCAAGAACCTGGAAGGCCAATTAGCTCGCTGGTTGGAGAAGTTGCAAACTTACGAGTTTGAAATCCAATATCGCAGGGGTAAAAGCCACGAAAATGCTGATGCTCTGCCGAGAAGACCCTGCGCCGAGAAGTCAACCAAGTTTGTACTCGGCAAGAAGCAAAGGAAGATGCTGCGAATAGGAAAGTGTTCAACAGTATAACAATTAAGACATTTACGGGAACGAACTCAGAAGTTACCAAGGACACTGTGGCTCAGAAACAGCGAGACGACCCAGACTTAGGAATTGTCAGACAATGGTTAGACAACGGACATCGACCAAGCTGGCAGGAAATCTCGAGATATGGACCAACTGTGTCAGCCTACTGGTTGCAGTGGGACTCCTTGAGCTTGTGTGAAGACGTGATCATCCGGAAGTGGGAAAGCGTAGATGGGAAAATCAGATCAGATCATCCTCCTTCAGGATCTAGTGGGTGCCGAGCTAACAGAGCTTCACGACAGTCGAACTGGAGGTCATTTTTGTGTCAAGAGGACATTGGCACGAGTAAGAGACCGATTCTATTGGATAAACTGCCGTGAAGATGTAGAGCAGAAGTGCAAACGATGTGATTTGTGTGCCACAAAGAAGGGTTCAAGAACTAAATCACGTGGGAAAATGATGCAGTATATTTCGGGAGCACCATGGGAACGCGTAGTGGTTGATATTTCGGGTCCATTTCCAATGACGGAATCCGGAAACAGATACCTTATGGTGGCAATGGACTACTTCTCAAAGTGGCCGGAGATCGTCCCACTTCCGAGTCAAGAGGAAGCTATAGTAGGTGAAGCTTTGCTGGAGCATGTAATATGCCGCCCTTGGAAGTTCACACCGATCAAGGACGAAATTTTGAATCAGAACTATGGAAGCACTTGATGGATAAATTGGGAGTCAAGAAGACAAGGACTACACCTCTACATCCTCAGTCGGATGGCATGGTGGAAAGACAACCGCACCGTGAATCAGTACCTGTCAATGTTTGTAGACCTGAACCAACGAAATTGGGACAGTTTGATACCACTTTTCTTGTTGGCATATAGAAGTTCCCAACATGAAGCTACAGGTTACACTCCTAACATNTATGTAATTTATGTCATATATTACTAAATACTAATCATTTTTCCATATTGCATTTTTTATACATACAAGGAATGTGACATCCAGAGCTGTGCCATCCTATGGGTGCATTTGCACCTGCAACAGAAGCTTAGCCAACCATTATTATTATTATTACAAAAATATTATTTGTTGTTTCCTGTGTGATAAACATGACTTATCTAGGAAAGATAATTATGTGAAATTAAAGATTGATAAACATTTAGAGGAAAGAATTACGAATAACTCAAGACAAGAAAGGAATATTAGTGCAGCGGAGTTAATCAAAGAATTGGAATCAATAAAAGATTTTCTGGTACCAATAATAAACCCTCTTCAGATTTTAAGAGTGTATTATTACTAAAGATTTGATCGAAGTCTTTCCTAATTTGCAAATAGCATTGCATGTTTATTGACTCTTCCGGAGACTGTTGTGGCTAAGATGATGATACAAAAGTAATGTGAACTATTAACTCATATATGCCATTCACTGCATGTCAGCACATGGAATATGCATAATTAATTATTACTGATGTTTTGAGACCAATTTAAGCAGGAGAAGGAAGCCATAAAAATGGTTTTTCAATATCATACAAATAATTGTTACCTGCAAATCAATAAATGTATGGTTTTGATATTTAATTTTAAGGGGTTGCAAATTATGTTCACACCCAGGCAGAAGATAAGCTGGGGGTTGGGTCTGGTGACATCTATCAGAAAATACAGTAATAATATAATATTTGCTAAATTATTATAACAGTCATCAATTGCAACAGTAAACATGCAATCACACGGCTGAAAAGTAAATCATTCTTAAAATTTGTCACAGAGATGCAAAATAGCATAATAAACCCATCATAGCTTCAGGTTAGAGGTTCCTGGATAGCCAAGTGGGCAACATATTTGACTTCGGTAAAAGAAATCCTTGATTCAATTCCTGGTGAGGGCTTCAAGCAAAATGACATTAGTTGTTGAAGCACTTTCAGGAATACTACTACTAGGTTTAGATTAGCTAGAAGATATATAACTGATCAACTTTAAAGATTGTTAGTTTTAAGAGAGTTAATAACATAAATGGCATAAAACAGAAACTACTTATGCAGTTTGGTTAAAAAATACAAGAAGATAATCATAAATAATCCTCATGAGAAACACAATATCTTATTCTAATAAGCACTTACCAAGTGTTATACATGGAATTAGCTTTTTCTATTTCCTTTTCAGTTTCTGATCTTTCCGTCTTTATGATATTACAGGTTTCTGTAACTGCAGCTTCAGATTTCTTCTCATCTTCTTCCAAGCATTTGAGAAGCCCTAAGAATAATAATACAATAAAGAGAGAAAGTAGATTTAAGCAAATTAAGGGAATATGAGTTTCTTATCTTTTATTTACTATTACATTTCATAACCTCTAACATTTTATCAGCAATATGCCTACTTATCTACAATGGAAGACACAGATGTGTAACTCAGTTACAAATCAGTCATAATTTTCATACAAATATGGTAACACAATGAAATGAATATGAATGACCTCATTCTTTTGTGATGTGAAAGTGCTATATTTCCCAGCCCATAAGATGCACTCTTTTCCAGCAAAAATTTAATCTAAAATTGGCCTGTGTCTTATGGGTTGAGGGTGAACATTTCATCTGATGTAAGGAATAGCCTATATACTATAATTATGAACAATGTTGCGCTTTTACTCATGGGTTTTATCTTCTAATCACCACAGAAGCCTTTATAGCAATGTTGCAATTCTGTTTAATTTTTCCTTAAATTGATGCTCTTTTACGAATATCGTTTCTTTGTTTCACTTATAAGCGGCTTACATTCCTGTGAGTATAACCTTTGCTTCATTCATCTGAAAAACCATGGTGTCTTATGGGTAGGGAAATACAGTGATGTATGATGTATTAAAAACTTATCTACTTAAGTTTATGTTTTGAATCTTATAGTATTGTTTAATGTTGTCTTCTAAATTTAAAATAAAATTTGTATGCAAATTTACTACTTGTACACTGGCAAAACAAATATTGCAAAGGTCCTTGGCGTCTGAATGCGGTGAATGGCCGTACTAACTGAATTCAGTCTTCCACCGACAACTTGATAACACTGACAGAGCCAGTACAAACCAGGAATATTCAAACAATAAAAATGGCAATAAATTTTATACATCGAAAAAATAGGCACATATTGAAGGCCCACATTCGCATTATTTCCATAAATTACTGAGATTTCCTCTCCTCGCAGCCAGTCAAAGTTCCGAAGCAGTATTAAATAACGTAATGATATTCACAACAATTTTAGTGCAGTGACACCTTTAAAAATATCTATCTCTGTAGAAACTTAAAAAGTTATACAATAAATGAATATTACTTGGGAACACGATGCTTTTTTTTGCTTAGGATTTTGTCTATAATAGGAAAAGTTAGTTCATGATCCTAATAGTTATGGACTAACGTCATTAAAATACGCCCTATCGAAAACCGTATGACCTACTCATACTAATGTCAACTATACCAACATATTGTTGTGGCAACGAGACAGTTGTGGAAACGAGTGTTGTAGCAACGAGACAGTTGTGGACGTTATAAAAGTTCTTAGAATAAAGTGCGGTGTTTTTCTTTTAATTTTTTTTTGCTCACTTATCCCTGAACCTAAGGCTACGTAACAATTTTGGTGTCAGAAGTGGGATAAGTGAGTAAAGATTTGCAAAACTGTAAGTGATTTATGGTGAAAACTCATTCTGCTGATTACGGCGATATGGCGGAGGTGAAGGGGATGTTTGAAAGACTGATGGAGTTGGTTCTAAGAGGTCTCACGTGGGAAACTTGCTATGTGTACTTGGATGATGTCATGATTATCGGGAGAGATTTTGACGAGCATCTTGTCAACTTGAAGAATGTCTTTGGAAGACTTAAAAATGCTCACCTCCAGCTGAATCCGAAGAAATGTTCGCAGTTTCAAGAGAGAATCAGTTTTCTGGGACATGTAGTGTCATCTGCTGGCATAAAGATGGATCCAATCAAAATCCAGGACGTAAAGGAATGGCGACAACCAAAGAACAAACACGAAGTCAAAAGTTTCTTGGGACTGTGCAGTTACTACCAATGATTCGTAAAGGACTTTGGACAAATTGCCAAGCCATTGCATGGCTTAACGGAAAGGAACGGACCGTTCATTTCGACAATTGAATGCAGCCAAGCATTTCAGGAATTAAAGCAACGACTGATTACTGCACCAATTTTGGTTTATCCAGTGGATAACAGCCCTTTTGCGTTGGACACAGATGCTTCCCACCATGGAGTTAGTGCAGTTCTTTCCCAAATACAAAATAACAAAGAAGCGGTCATCGCTTATTTCAGTAAGACTTTGGGAAAGGCAGAAAGGAATTACTGCACAACAAGGAAGGAGCTTCTTGCGATTGTGAAGGCAGTGGACCATTTTCATACTTTCCTCTATGGTATGAAGTTCCTCATTCGGACGGACCATTCTGCTCTACAGTGGCTGCTGAGGTTCAACAACCAGGCCAATTAGCTCGCTGGTTGGAGAAGTTGCAAACTTACAAGTTTGAAATCCAATATCGCAGAGGTAAAATCCACAACAATGCTGATGCCCTGTCGAGAAGACCCTGCGCAGAAAAGTCATGCAAATTTTGTACCCGGCAAGAAGCAAAAGAAGATGCTGCGAATAGGGAAGTGTTCAACAGAATAACAATTAAGACATTTATGGGAACGAACTCAAAAGTTATCAATAACACTGTGGCTCAGAAACAGCGAGATGACCCAGACTTAGGAATTGTCAGACAATGGTTGGACAACGGACATCGACCAAGCTGCCAGGAAATCTTGAGATATGGACCAACTGTGAAAGCCTACTGGTTGCAGTGGGACTCATTGGGCTTGTGTGAAGATGTGATCTTCCAGAAGTGGGAAAGCATAGATGGAAAAACTCACCAATCAGACCATCGTCCCTCAGGATCTAGTGGATGCCGTGCTAACAGAGCTTCACAACAGTCGAACTGGAGGTCATTTTGGTGTCAACAGGACATTGGCATGAGTAAGAGACTGATTCTATTGGATATACTGTTGTGAAGATGTAGAGCAGTGGTGCAAACGATGTGATTTGTGTGCATCAAAGAAGGGTCCAAGAACTAGATCACGTGGAAAAATGATGCAGTATATTTCGGGAGCACCATGGGAACGCATAGCAGTGCATATTTAGGGTCCATTTCCAATGACGGAATCCGGAAACAGATACCTTATGGTGGCAATGGACTACTCAAAGTGGCCGGAGATCATCCCACTTCCGAGTCAAGAGGCAGCTATAGTAGGTGAAGCTTTGCTGGAGCATGTAATGTAACCACGGAGTACCTTTGGAAGTTCACGCCGATCAAGGACGAAATTTTGAATCAGAATTATGGAAGCACTTGATGGGTAAATTGGGTCAAGAAGACAAGGACTACACCTCTACACCCTCAGTCGGATAGCATCTACATCTACATCTACATAAGTACCCTGCAAGCCGCCTTCCGGCGTGTGGCAGGGGGCATGGTGGAAAGACCACACCGTGAATCAGTAACTGTCCATGTTTGTAGACTGGAACCAATGAAATTGGGACAGTTAGATACCACTTTTCTTGTTGGCATATAGAAGTTCCTAACATGAAGCTACAGGTTACACTCCTAACATGCTATTGACTGGGAGAGAAATGAGACTCCCCGTTGACTTGATTTTTGGCATACCAACCACTGAAGAGGAGGACCTACAAGTTGTACTTCCGGAATATGTCAGTTAGCTAGTAGACCAGTTAAGAGTCACCCACAATTTTGCTAGAGATAAGTTGAAGATGTGCAGTGACAGGACGAAGATGAAACTTGACCAGAAACTGACGGTTAGTCCCTATGAGGAAGGCGACTTGGTGTGGTTGTATCAACCCCAGAGAAGAAGGGGTTAAGTCCAAAGCTGCAGAGACCTTGGGATGGGCCATACAGAATTATGAAGCGGATCAACGACATCGTGTGCAGGATCCAATTAACGCCTTAGACCAAACCGAAGGTGGTTCATATCGAGCGGCTAAGTCCATATAGAGGGAGAGGCACATCATGTTGGGCATCTGGCAGCGCTATTCGGGACGAATAGCATTTATAGAGGGAGGCAGTGTTATGGCAATGAGACAGTTGTGGAAATGAGTGTTGTAGCAACGAGATAGTTGTGGATACGAAAGGGTGTGATTGTTGAGAGAGAGATCGGGGCAGACATGTTGGAAGTGAGGTGGACCAAAGGTGGACGTTATAAAAGTTCTTAGAATAAAGTGCAGTGTTTTTCTTTTAATTTTTTGCTCACTTATCCCTGAACCTAAGGCTACGTAACAATATTTTCTATCCACCAGTGAAATATTCCACCACAAAGGGCATTAAAAGAATTCTTTCGATACTTATTTATTTAAATTAACCCTCATTCTAACTCCTCTTCTTAAACAACACAGACTCAGGATTCACTTTGTGGTATTCATTTAACAAACAGCTTCATGACCTGATGATGTAGATTGGCCATGAAACCTAGGTCATACTGTGTACTTAACGAGTGGTTTAGTAAAAGTACTGCCATGAAGCCGTTTCTTCTTCTTAATTCTTTCGCACCTTCACTCATGGTGTTCGTCGTCTTCTATTCGATTTTTTTCTCTTTCACAGATATATTTATTGAATGAGTGATTAAATACATTTTAATTCTTATCTAACTCTGTGTACACTGATATCTTTATATGCCCTGTTTGAATGAAAGTTATTAATTTACTGGGATCGACTTTCCGATGACCACATCATATTACGTCCTGTGCCATTTTCATCAAAGAAATTCTAATCAAGCTGTCATCAGAATAAATACTGAGATGTAGGGAAACTTATAGTGGAATCACATGACACTGCAAAAATTTCCGTTATGGACGGGTGTCCGTAATACACAGGGTCGAAGTATTGGATAATGAAAATATTTGACGCAAGGGCGTCCGACCTGTTCCAAGAATGAAAAGTTCAACCTGAACAGTCTTCTCGAGGGAGAAACACGGAGGATAGGAGAGACCGCCAGTGGCCATATTCTTAGAAAATTTGCATAAATCGAATCTTCGACGCTGGTAATGCTTCTCTGATTGTGCAGTCTGCTTGTCCGTCTATTGACGTGAACCTCAATGAAGAAATTACCAATAAGCTTGAGTGAAGCTTCCACGCATTCGAAATTGTTTGTTGTTGTGAATGACGCATAGGTTTTAAATACACGGCATAGGTCTTGAATACACGCTCAACATGGCTCATTGCACTTTGAGAAATCAGGAGACCCCGTCAAATTGCTGTGATTGGGAAAATAAGTCAAACGCCACTGGGCCCCGAATCTTCGGCCGACACGCGGAAAAAATAAACTGCAGACTATGTCCCGAATTCAAGTCTTCTTCTAGATCCATTCCAAGTTTGGCTGGATTAATCTCATAAAATTAACTATCGCAGCAAAGATCAGTATTTCACATAACCCATGCATGATAGAAAATAATAAATTGTGGGAAGATCTTAGCCGACGTGCTGAGTTCTGCACAACACTGCTCTCTGTTTCGATGGCAGTGTAAATATCCCCTACGGTTTTACTGGGAATGCAAAATGCACAAATGATGTGTTTTACAGCCACACGCATGGGTGTAATGATATACATTAAAGAGATGTGTACCCCCACTCAAATTATCCCTGATCTAAGATGGGTTGATGGTGTTACTGGCTAACTCATTAGAGAAGACAATTGGGAGATACCAATACTATTCTTTGTGTCAAAGACAANATCAGTTTTCTGGGGCATGTAGTGTCATCTGCTGGCATAGAGACGGATCCAATCAAAATCCAGGACGTAAAGGAATGGCGACAACCAAAGAACAAACACGAAGTCAAAAGTTTCTTGGGACTGTGCAGTTACTACCGACGATTTGTAAAGGACTTTGGACGAATTGCCAAGCCGTTGCATGGCTTAATGGAAAAGAATGGACCGTTCATTTGGACAATCGAATGCAGCCAAGCATTCCAGGAATTAAAGCAACGGCTGATTACGCACCAATTTTGGCTTATCCAGTGGATAACAGCCCTTTTGTGTTGGACACCGATGCTTCCCACCATGAAGTTGGTGCAGTTCTTTCCCAAATACAAAATAATGAAGAAGCGGTCATCACTTACTTCACTAAGACTTTGGGAAAGGCAGAAAGGAATTACTGCACAATGAGGAAGGAGCTTCTTGCGATTGTGAAGGTAGTGGACCATTTTCATACTTTCCTCTATGGGAGGAAGTTCCTCATTCGGACGGACCATTCTGCTCTACAGTGGCTGCTGAGGTTTAAGAACCCGGAAGGACAATTACCTCACTGGTTGGAGAAGCTGCAAACTTACGAGTTTGAAATCCAATATCGCAGAGGTAAAAGCCACAACAATGCTGATGCCCTGTCGCGAAGACCCTGCGCAGAAAAGTCATGCAAATTTTGCACTCGGCAAGAAGCAAAAGAAGATGCTGCAAATAGGGAAGTGTTCAACAGAATAACAATTAAGACATTTATGGGAACGAACTCAGAAGTTACCAATGACACTGTGGCTCAGAAACAGCGAGACGACCCAGACTTAGGAATTGTCAGACAATGGTTGGACAACGGACATCGACCAAGCTGGCAGGAAATCTCGAGATATGGACCAACTGTGAAAGCCTACTGGTTGCAGTGGGACTCCTTGAGCTTGTGTGAAGACGTGATCATCCGGAAGTGGGAAAGCGTAGATGGAAAAACTGTCACCAATCAGACCATCGTCCCTCGGGATCTAGTGGATGCCGTGCTAACAGAGCTTCACGACAGTCGAACTGGAGGTCATTTTGGTGTCAACAGGACATTGGCACGAGTAAGAGACCGATTCTATTGGATAAACTGTCGTGAAGATGTAGAGCAGTGGTGCAAACGATGTGATTTGTGTGCATCAAAGAAGGGTCCAAGAACTAGATCACGTGGAAAAATGATGCAGTATATTTCGGGAGCACCATGGGAACGCGTAGCGGTTGATATTTCGGGTCCATTTCCAATGACGGAATCCGGAAACAGATACCTTATGGTGGCAATGGACTACTTCTCAAAGTGGCCAGAGATCGTCCCACTTCCGAGTCAAGAGGCAGCTATAGTAGGTGAAGCTTTGCTGGAGCATGTAATATGCCGCCATGGAGTGCCCTTGGAAGTTCACACCGATCAAGGACGAAATTTTGAATCAGAACTATGGAAGCACATGATGGATAAATTGGGAGTCAAGAAGAAAAGGACTACACCTCTACATCCTCAGTCGGATGGCATGGTGGAAAGACACAACCGCACCGTGAATCAGTACCTGTCAATGTTTGTAGACCGGAACCAACAAAATTGGGACAGTTTGATACCACTTTTCTTGTTGGCATACAGAAGTTCCCAATATGAAGCTACAGGCTACACTCCTAACATGCTATTGACTGGGAGAGAAATGAGACTCCCTGTTGACTTGATTTTCGGTGTACCAACCACTGAAGAGGAGAACCAACACGTTGTACTTCTGGAATACATAAGTCAGCTAGTAGACTGGTTAAGAATCACCCACAATTTTGCCAGAGATAAGCTGAAGATGTGCAGTGACAGGACAAAGATGAGACATGACAAGAAAGAGACGGTTAGCCCCTATGAGGAAGGCGACTTGATGTGGTTGTATCAACCCCAGAGAAGAAGGGGACTAAGTCCAAAGCTGCAGAGACCTTGGGATGGGCCATACAGAATTATGAAGTGGATCAACGACATCATGTACAGGATCCAATTAACGCATAAGATGAAACCGAAGGTGGTTCATATTGAGCGGCTAAGTCCATATAGAGAGAGAGGCACATCATATTGGGCATCTGGTCTATTCGGGACGAATAGCATTTAATAGAGAGGGGCAGTGTTGTGGCAACATTTATTACATTTTACATCTTACACACTGCTATACACAGGGGATACTTTCCAGTGCTTGGTGCCACTGGTGTTTGGGATTGGTTGCTTACACTATATGACATTTTATACACTACTACACATAGGGGATAATTCCCAGTGCTTGTTGCCACTGGTGTGTTATATCTGGACTCACATTCGGCGGTGTCTGGGTTTCTTGGGTTTTATCATTGGCAGACTTCTACACTGTTGACTGGTACACTTTGGGCTGTCTTAATTTGGGGACTTTGAACTTGTTTTTTTGATACTGTTTGGCTTTTACCTTGTTTATTTTATTTTGCTCTGTAAGGATCTAATTCCTTCTTATTATGGAATGTCTGGGACCTCTTCTTCCTTCCTCAAGGGACTATAATAATTTTCGAAGTTTGCAGTCTAGAATTTTGAATATTGAGGCTAACATTCATTTTTTGAAACGTTGTAAGTCACACCACATTTTCCCTAAGTTTACGGATGCTTTACAGAATGTCAAATCCACTAATGGGTGGAAAAATCGGGTTCAAAATTTATATAGTAAAAAAACACCACCTACCTTATTGTGTTTTACCTCCAAGCATAATAGCATCTTATTTGAGGCTTTGATGATATATTCTGGTTTGGAATCCTAAAAATGTTGCAAGTTAAAATTTAGGGCAAAATTCAACATGTTGAGTTAGAATTGAGAACAGCTATTACAAAAGTAATCCTTACCCTACAATCATAAATGTACACATTTCCATCATAACTGGCAGCATATATTTTCCGATTAACAACATGAACTGCAACTATTGATCCACAGCCTTCATACTGGTGTACACGTTTACCATTCTGAAAATAAGTTTGAAGAAAACATTTTAAATTTCACAGATAAATATAAGATGAAATCCATAAGCTGAAGTATTGAATTACTTTAATACAGGAAGTAGTACAATGGTACCTCAAGTTACCAACTGATCTACAAACGAAATTTTTCCTTCCTTGATTTTGCTCTCTGGAAACAAACTTAATTTTGAGATACAAACAAAAAACATGAAAAATATAATGGAAAACTAGGTTTTCAGATGGAAAATTTTGGAGTCGCAATCTACAAACTGAAACAAATTAAGTTTGAGGTTGAGGTACAACTGTATCTTTTAAAGTGTTTTGACAGTTGATATCATTTTACGCACAAGGGTCTCTATCAGAAACCAAATACAAAGCTGCTTTCACCAAGGGTGAATGCGCTACCCACTTGGTTATCCAGGAGCCCCTTTTCTGTTTAAACAAAAGATATTTGATGGAACTGATTTGGTCAACAGGTTGTAATCATCACCAGAGATTCGTTTCATTTTACTTACTAAGTTTTCTTTCACATAAAAATCTTTGAAACTGTTAATAAGAGAGAGACAGAAAGATGAAAGCAATAGAGTCCATAAATGTAACATGATTTCATATCAATTTCGTACATATTTTGTATCATGATCAAAGAAAAACCAATTTGTGCTCTTGGCCAGTACTACTGTACTGTACTGTAGTACTAAGAACTGTAATTTTTCTTACTCAATTCCCATTTCATAAATATGTTTTCCTCCCTCTTTATCACTGAAATATGAACGTAAAACCATTTGGAAAATTTTTCATATGAATAGGCTATTAACACGTACCGTGAAATCCCAAGCTGTCAGCCCATACAAACTTGATCCTGCATATACTAAACCATGAACAGCATGGATTGCATAAACAATATGCTTTTCAGTGCTCTCATTGACTGATCTGAGAAGTAACCCTATGAAATCACACCAAAAATAAGTAACACACATCATATTATGTAAATACAAACTGTAAATAAATCTATAATTTTCATGCTTTTCAGTAAAAAATAGCATTGCTACATCCATCTGCTTTACATTTTAAAAAAATTTAATAAAATCAACAGCAAAATATTTTACTTTTATACAATTTGCAAACATTTTCATTACTTGAGCCTAAATTAATCCAACTTGCGCTTGCAAAATAAATATTTTCTTTTCAAAGGAGAAATGAGCAGAAAGTTGATCTTACAGGTCAACAATGTGGTTTGGTTATCCACACACACTGTTTATTAATTATGTTAAAAATAAAATTTGAAATACTAATATAATATGTTCAGCAGTTTTAAGATACTCAACTAAACATACTATTTTGATGCTATATCAATATCATTGAAATTGAGCTTTCAATTATCTTAGATGATGAATAAGCGATGAATATTACCTGTAGATGCATCACGGACAATTATAGGTTTGTCTCTTAAGGCAACAATGAGCACCTTTCTGGGACCTTCCTTACTTGCTTGAATGGCCATCACTTCAGTTTTTAAACCAGGTAATTTTTGCTCCATAAATGTTAATCTCTGTCAAATTAAGAAAAAAACATCACCAAACATCCTTACATTTGTTTAAAGAAACAGTCTTGACAAGATTAGTGATTAGAAACTTCAGTGATTGGAACAATTCCTTAGTTGATAAATTTTACAGATAACATGATTTATATACAGTTTGCTAGCAATTTGTACATCCAATTTTCAAAACCTGATCAAATGTACAATAAGGTGAAATTCAATATTTTATAATATTACAAAAAACTTTTGAAGTTTTAAAGCGAATTCCTGGTTTTATCCCAGTTTAAACCTTTCAGTACTACCTCTATCAGTTTCTTGTGATCAGAATATGGTAACCCTAATTATCTCTCTCACAAGCATAGGAAACACATAAGGAGCCCAGACTGAAATTTTACCACCATGCCCCCATTTCTATATGGCAGGTCCTAGTAAATCATGCTCACAAAATAGAGATAAGTTTAGTATTTAAAGTAGGTGAGGGAGGCATAAACATTAGAGGGGGATCACAGCATGAGTATGTTGAACAGACTAAAGGTCACAAACAGCTACTTTTATTGCTGAAAACATGAGAAGCTGCACTGCTTCAAAACTGTATATGAATATCAACACTACGCAGCATCAGTGACTTTCAAAGCAGCTGCCTCCAACATTTGACAGCAGCACAGAGTATTAAAGTAGCTCTGCGTTGACAGTAATCTCTTTGCTTCTGCTGCTTGGCAGCTCAGTTATATCCTACTGAAACTTTTCAGTCGCAGTAAGCGCAGTTTTACAAGCCCAGGCATTCTGTACAGATGCACCTGGTGATTTGGTTATTGGGCAAGGATAAAATTCATGTTGTAAATAATGTTATTGCTGTAAATCATGCAGCAATTTATGAGGTATTTTCATCTTTTTTACAGAAAAGCTACAAGTGTGCTCTACTTGAATTCAAGGGTGCAGTAGTAGGGACACAAAGTAATCCAGACTTCAAAAAATGGAAAAAGTATTGCTCATATTCAATTCATGTCCTATAACGCAGAGGAAAATATAGATGAGGAGAAATCATAAGGATACATAAACCATCAAATGTTTTCTTGATAGTCCATTAAGTTGCAATTAATAATGTATTTATCAATTTTTATTTTGTAATTCACAGAGCATTGAGGGCCATTTCAAAATTAGGGTATAAATTTATAGTAGATTATATGAAAAGAGGAAGTTTTGTGAGATTGAGCATTTTAAGTTTACAGCAAGCAAAGAAGGAAAAAACGAGCTGTTTAAACCTACAACCTAACTGCTGCCTCAGCTTCTCAATTCACAAAGTTGCCTCTTCAGTCAAACAATTAGCAGAATGGTAATGCCATCATTTAAGTACCCCAACTTTTTAGATTAAAAAGTCCATCCTGATACTCACTAAGAGGTTAAACCTTAAAATATTTCCTTCTTTAGTTCCAATATACAGGATTCCCCAGCACTCTTCCATGCACGTTATTTTTTCTCCTACACTGTAAGATTGAAGCACCACACCAGTCTGAAATAAAGAAATAGAAATAGAAATATTTTACAGACTCTGAGCATGACAACTTGTCAATGATCAAAGGAAACTGAACAATGTATCCTTTCGAACTTTCAATCAATGATAATTGAAACGATAAACAACAACTTAAAAACTGTTTGGAGCTGAATATTAATGAGCAAAAGTTTCAATTACATCATATATACATAAAGAGCAAAATCTATGTCTATCTGTCAGTCCATCCCATTCCCTACCTCATAAACAGCTTGATGTAGATATGTGAAACAAACTGTATTATAAAGGAAAGGAAGGTAACTTAGTAGGTTGTAAAACCTACGAAAATCCCAAAGGAATAACAAGTGTGAAAAATAGCGACACGACTGGGACTCGAACCCAGGTCTCCCACTTTCCGGGCAGGTATTCTAACCACTGAACTACCGTGCCGCGTCTCTCTCACACTGTTAAGGGAATGCTTTATGAGCAAGACTGGCAGTCTCCACATAGTGGCACAACCTGCCGTCCGAGGTCCTCACCAAGGCAGCCGGCTCACAAAGCGGTGTTATGAGGTTATTTCCCCCCAGGAAATCACAAGGATAAAAGAAAGGAAGGTAACTTAGTAGGTTGTAAAACTTACGAAAATCCCAAAGGAATAACAAGTGTGAAAAATAGCGACACGACTGGGACTCGAACCCAGGTCTCCCACTTTCCGGGCAGGTATTCTATTATGTTTGTATGAGGTTAAAGGTTCACATAAACTATTCACACCTCTAGAAAGGATCAGGTTTGAACTCAGGAGCCCATAATACTTTTCCATTAGAAATGCACGGAAAGTTCATTTTCATGACTTGCAGACTGTTTATTTTGCAAAATTAAATTAGAAATAATGGACCTATGAAACTGAGACAAGTGTCAAAAGAAAGGAAACCGATTATATTCTTATTTTTGTTGAGAAATAATGTTATTGATTTGAAATTACACAAAATTTGATAATATATGAAGAAACTTTGTGAAATATTGCTTTAATAAACAACTAATTCTCTTGCCTACCAAGGCGATTGCTTAATTTGAGCTGATGAATTTTACCATTAAAATATATGGGGATTGTAGGTCTATTTAGAATAAATGATTGGAACTGATACAGACATAGAAATTACACAGTCATGCTTAGGAGAGTTAAATGTACACAATAATAGATATATTTTAAAAATAAATTAATTCCATCATGCTTGACAGGGGTGCTAACTAGCAAACTTATATAATAAACATATTCAGCTGATATTTCTGTTGATACTATTATAAATAAATACTTAATTAAGCACTGTTATTTAACCCACAGCCAAAACTTTCACTATAAAAAGGCACGATGACAAGGATTTACTTATAACATAAGTTACTGAATGTTACTGATTCCTTTGAATTAATACTTTTAAATATTTTGGCAGTAAGAATTATCTGAAATAAAATTAGCAATATATTCTCAAAAAGTGCTTTTCCAAAATAGAATCTACTCACTCTTGCAGAAAACATTCGTAGAGTTTGATCATGAGATCCTGAGAAGAGCCTGGATAGTTTATGGTTATCAACAGATATGTGAAGACTAGTAACTGTATTAGTATGACCACAGTACTGCATCTCGATTTTTGATGTTAGCAAATTAAAACAGTACACTGTAAAATCTGCACAGGCAGCATACAAGAATTTTTTATGGACCTGAAAAGAACCAGAAAATAAATAGTATATAACAAAATGATAGGTTACTTCAAACTCTTCTAGTTATAAACTGAATCCCCCGAATTACTTAAAATGCTTAGCTGCATTTCCTGGTTTTCAATATTACGAATTAATATATTCAAAAGAGATCTTATTTTTATCCTGAGCTAATTAAACAGTAGGATTAATAAGAACTTAACCAAAAATCTAACTTCTCATTTTTCAATGAAATATGCTACAAGTGTTAAGTTAATACAGTAGTACCCTGAGCTATTGTTCCTGCATTTATTGTTTTACAAGATCCGTCATTAGGTTTCTTTAGTCCCAACTACAGCCAGTGAGGAGCAATATTAAATAATATGGGATACACGAGGTCAATATGGGATTCATCAAACTATCAATTTCCCACATCTTTGTTCAGACATTTTTGGCCCAACCAGAAATTTTATCTGGTCAATCATTTCCAAATTTCTCTTACTTAAGGAGAGTCTTGAGGTCCAGTAATGGTCACAGTAACCATATTTTTGGGGAACACCATGGATAACTTCCCTATCCTGTTGGGTAGTGTTTGGAACTAGTTGTTTCTTTTGTACAGGGGTCAATTTTTAGGAGAGACATTGTGTTACTTCCACTAATTTTTTCTTTAGGGAGAACATTTTTCCTCTTTTTGCCAAAACCAATGCATTCAAAATCCTTTTAATCTTGGGAAATGAGGCTGTTAGAAATATGTAAAATGCCAATATTAAAGGCCAGGAATAACTTATTAATAATAATAAGGCCTTAAATAATTTAATTTAAGTGGCAAACCTTTGGAGATGTTAGTTTTGTCCAGGCCCTGCTTTGTGCTTTAATTTACTATGATATTCATCTTGTTTTGACTATTTCTGGTAGTTCAGGGAAGAATAATTAACACATCTTCAAGGAAAAAAAATTAATAAATCTTTTATTATATATTGATAAATTTTTATCATTTTCTTGTTCAATATACTTAGGGTTGGGGTCATTTAATACTATACACTTTGTATGTTCATCTTATGTTATTGTTTTAATAATGTAAGCTGGGTACTCATTTCTTGGTTTCACCTTATTCCTGTATCCATTGTCTTTTTTCCTTTGGTCCATACAAAGCCATAGTTTGCAATTATACTGTGGTTTCATGATTACCAGAACTTGCTTTCTAGACAAATGTATTCCATTCCAGTTTTTGGGAACTAAACAACTTTATCAGACAAGAAGATTTTGAGGTGGTTGCTGAGATAACTATTACTTCTCTTGTTATTAAAACTGATCACAGAAACAAGCAAATAATGAATTCATTGAACTTGAAGTGATTTCATTGCAACTCTGGCAACCAAGAGATAGATATTTTGGCATAGGTAAGGGCATTGAAATGAAATTATTGAGAGTACAAAAGAGAAATAGTAGAGAAATCAGTTTTTCCATTAAGATACATTTTCCTTATATAACTCAAATATTGTATGAATAAATTAAGCCACAAGCAGTGATTGTAAAAAATATGCGGAAAATATCTTTATTAATTAACAATGGAGATTGACTACTCGTATTTAAGATGTTTAAATGCTATGAAAAATATCTTGAAAATATCAGTTGCTACATTACTTCATTCATGGATAAGTTTAAGAATAAATCAATGTTTAATGGGTCAAAAAACTGCACTAAAAATTCATGGAAACAACTTCTAGTATTTAAGGGCATTCACCTTAAATCAAATACAATTCCGAAATTTTATTTCAAGAAGCCAATCATAAGATAATTTGATGATTAGAAGAAAAACGACTGATTCTCCAACCCTTTTGAATGTATGAGATATAAACTGTTGGACAAAAGAAAGCTCAACAAAAACAAATGTCAGTCAATTGTAAAAAATCATTTCCTTAGACACTTTTGGACAATTTCAGAGCTTTAACTTACTCAAGCGGCTTATTTGCACCAATATTATGCAGATTAAAGTACTTATATAACCCTCTAAAAAAGAAACTAATAAGAAATCTTGAATAAACAACTTGATGAATCTACTAAAACATTGTGATATGAGCAGACAAGAGAAAACATGGAGTAAAGATGAAAGATTTTCTGGATAGGAATTAAGTATATTTCTTCACAGGCAAAACTAGGAACTCTCACTGTAGCAACCCTCCCTGTTTGTTGATATTAACCTCATAATGTGAGTAATCAAATTTAATATTTTGTTTCTATGCTAGGACTTGTTAAATTGTTCTGAAGATTTAGAACTGAGGGGTGGAATAATATAAGAGTAACTAACTTAGTTTAATTAACTGTTCAACTAATCAACCATTAGCTTTAATTTTGAATTGAAATTCCAAAAAACAACAGAATAATGTAAACAAATAATCTTAAACAAATCAACATGATCTCACCTTGATTGCCAGCACTGTTTCCTTGTGTTTAGCAAGGCACATTGCTCCTTTTGTTATGATGTAAGGTTCAGTATTTGTCCTTAATTCTTTTCTAGTGTCTTTATTTTGATGGCTTGAATGGCCAGTAATTTCCACTATGTTTTGCACCTTATGGGACTCAGCTTCGTTTAGAGTTTTATCTCTTTCAACACTATCATTAAGTTTTCTTTTACTTCCACTTGTTTGCACAATTAATTTCACTTTGTTTACACTTTCAGCACCATCACAAGTTGCTGGAGGGATTTTAGAGCAGTCAATTTGGCTAGAACTGGAATGATTATCAGAAAAGGACGGCTGAGGAATAGTATGATTCTCCTCAGAATTTTCACCTGAAACCCTATCTACGATCACAAGTCTATTCAGCTCTGTAATTACACTCTCTGACTGTTTAGTAATAGTCTTTTTTATTGACTTCCGATTACCCTTTGAGGTGGAAACAATACACTGAGAATTTTGTCTAAGGTTTCTTAATTGAGTGAGCTTGAGGTAAAGTTGCTGTTTCTTTTCCATGAGTTTCCCTATTTCCATATCAATGTCCCACATTTTAGACAGTAACTTTTCTTCTGTTTCTTCTTCATCTTTAGGATCCGCAGGCAAAGCATGATTTGAGGGATTGACTGGAGAAATTTGGGAAACACTTCTCTCAGTAGGGGCACTCATTAAACTGGGTTTCAAGACTTCTTTTTTACAGCTCTTTACAGAGGCTGATTCATTTTTCCCCCTAGACTCCTCACAAATTGTACTTCTAGTTTCACATTCACTTGGGATGGTAACACTCCCTGTTTTAATTCTTTGTGTGCTACTGATTTCCCTATCATCTCCTACCAAACCCTTAGAATGGCTTGAGGAGTCCTTACTATTATCCAATTGTTGGTCACATTGATTAATAGGATTTTTATCCTCAGGTACTAAATTACAACTATTGGAAGGAACCTCTTTTTCTTTTCTGTGAAGGGTTTCCTCAGTTACTTTGGCTCTTCTTTTGGGATGCGGACTTGCTCTTTCAGGTGTACTCTTTTGCACTTTTACACTGCTAATATTTTCTTTTTTATTCTGATCTGGAATGTCTTTAGGTTGATGACTTTCACTGGATTCAGATACTCTGGGAACTGTGTCTTCTTCAGGTGTCAAACTCATTAAGTTAAGACTTTCGTTAGCTTGCTGTTGGATTTCCTCAATTTCTCTAGCTGAATCATGAGCAAGTTCACCAACAATCGCAATTTCATCACCTAAACTGCTCAAATCTACTCCCATTTCAAGGAAGTTACCTAGTTGCTCAATGAGTTCTTGAGGTAAACTTGAGATATCCACAGTCAAAGATGATTCGAGGAGAATATTAGTTAATTCATCGATGGCATCACTGGCTCCCCTGCTTCCCAAAGCTGAATCAGCTGTGTTCGGAGTTTCTGTCAGCTCAGTATGACTTTCTTTTTTCCTTTGATTACTCCCAACTTTTACCTTCCCATTTACCGTTGAGAACCTGGAACGCAGGGCTCTCTGAGAAAGTAACTCTTTATGCCTCTTCATCAATAAATTCAACATGAATTGCACTTTCGGGTTCCTGGGTTGATCCACCATTTCACTAAATTCTCTCCTTCTTACACCCAAGAGCTCTATGAGGGAAGGTTTGTGTCTAGATTTTCTGGATGCATCAATCTTTAGACTTGCAGTGCGACAACTATCGCTCTCCTTTTCTGATGCCGTAGGAATTTTCTCATCTTCTTTACTTTTCCCTTCATTTTCTGCTTCCACTTCTTCACACAACGTGGGAGATGCTGAGCGGTGTCGCCTCCGTGATTGAAAACATTTTGGTTTCTTCTTTTTTTCGATATCTATACTGTCAGAAACCTTTCTTTTCCGAACTTGCTTAATAACTTGGATTTCAGGGGATGTCTCATTTGTTGACTCACCCGTTCTGTCAGTAGGATGAAAGGCATTCTGCTTCTCAAGAAGATTCAACTCATTTTCACTGCAAGAATCGGCAGAAGCTTCTATGTTTCCTGTCTTGCCTCTACCAATACTTTTCAAATCATCAACAGTTAATGGAAGGTCCCAAGGAAAGCAGGTCTGCGGTTCGCACGTAGATTCCGCTTTGCTCGATTCGTTTGATTTATCAAACATCAGTAACTTACTCCCACTTTGTGAATGAGTTTTTTGAAACTTTTGCAGAGATTTTCTTAACTCTGCGGCTAAAGCCTCTTTCTTTGCGGACTCTGGGTTTAACTGTGGAGTAATTTTCTCTGGTTTGTCTTCTGCTGTACCAGAAGCTGTTTGCATGACATTACTTTCACTGGATACATTACTGCGACTAGTGCTCGGCGAATCTCTAAAATCATCACTACGTTGAATGAAATTTGATGGAAAATCAAGCAAAGTTCTCTTGCCAGGTGAACTAAAATTATGCTCCTCATCCCCTATGAGATCAAGAGCAAAATAATTAAGGTTATTGGGAGTTACAGGTCCCCTGTAATGCTCTTTGTAATTTTGGTGCATATTAACAAAACGGGGATGGGGAGTTATAAACATTCTATGTCTTACTGGATTGTAGTAATGATATCTTTCGAAATTTCTGCATCTTTGCGATTCTTGGAAGGGATAATTCTCACGAGGTAGCCTACCATAATCATTGTTCCGTGCCATAGGATTTCGAGGAGGAAATACATTTCCTGGAGGCGGAAAACGCAGCCCTAATTTCCAATTGTCCCCTCTTCCCCTACCTCGGGGATCAAACTTATCAAAGAAATGCTCCATTTTGTTTACAGGAGGTCATAACACAACAAAGTAAACAAATGTTTCTAAGTCAATTAGAACTTCACAGAAAAGTTGCCAGTAACATATATTTTGATTTAAACGATCAATGTCATTAAGTTGGCTCGATGTTGATCCTTGTAAAAGTCTATTTCCAGCACCAAATATCACGTGCTATGTAGGAGATTCTTACTTCCAAGAACATCACAATGGGTTCATAGAACCACGAGAAAAACAATGGAGTTCAAGTCCTAATTCTCTTGACTTTGTACTTTGAGACTCATTGAGAAAAAGCAAGAGGCAGACTACAGATTAGAGGACGTCACAGAAGAAAATTAAATCACATGTGGGCATTTTGTTGATCTTATGTGCCAAAATAACAACTTTGAGGATCCGACAGTATCGATTTCAACATCTACTGCTGCAGGTGAGCGATAGGGCGATAGCGACCGATATCCCTATCGAAAGATATCGAACTACGCCAACTACGATATTATACGATATATTGAAATCTGTTGAAATCACAATTGAAAAGAGGGAAGTTTCAATATTATTGTCAGTTTAAAAAGTGGTTGAACTTATGAATGATATGGCTTACAAATGAAAAGGAGCTTCTGATAACATTTATGTAAGTATAATCAAATATTACGTTTAAAAAATAATATATAATAACCATTGCTGAATATTTAAACGTTTCATGATATATTTATGTACACTGAAGTAGGTATATTTCGTGATTAACAATGTTGTTGCGCTTATTTGGTAGTCTTGCAGTTGTGAAAATTTTCTCGAATCTTTTCTGACTGATACTTAATTATGCAACACCTTTACTGCAAAATCTTATTTTATGCCAGTGCGCATTTAAAATATCCGGTAAATCTTTGACACTATCAAATATTTACCAAATATCCTTATCATGTGGGGATTTATACAGGATGTGTCGACCGACACACTGGAGCTTGCACCAGGGTGGTGTCGACTCCCATACATTGACGGCGGAGCAAGTTTCCTCTACTCATCAAGTTTGGGGGAAGTTGCGCTAGGCAGTTTTACGCGGCAATTTAAGCAATACGGCTAATGGGTTACCGGTTTTGGTATTTTTACTTTTCAATTTATCCTTAAAGGTGACATTCACTTAAAGACCAAAGAAAAAACCAAATTGAAGATTACAAAGCATTATTTATTTGAATAATAGTAGAAATATTACATAT
>KZ308340.1:1228949-1269561 GCA_000376725.2 Ladona fulva | reverse complement strand
GCACTCATACCTTTTTACAATTCCCCGTATACCTCCCCACTGTGACAAGTGTAACACCCAACTCTCTATATGTCACATCCTCACTGAGTGCAGGATCTATTCTAGTGAACAGGAGAGGTGTTTGGGAGCAAGCACACTGAAGGATGTCATTGCAGATGATCATGGCAAGGCAGACAAAGTTATTACTTTTATGAAGGAGACTGGACTCTTCCAAAGAATCTAACATAAATGTGGGGATTTTCTTTTTCCCCCTTTTTATTTTATTTAATTTTTATTCATAACACTATGGCTAACTCACTGCATTGCTACAAATAATATTCATTGTTCATTGTTCTTTTTGATGTAAAAATTAAATTATGGTAATTTACCATCACTGTTAATAGCCAGTGTGCTGAGAAGGTGCAAAATGACCTCAGCTGTTGAGGCACCTATCAAAACTACTACTACTATCCATTATTAGTCCGTTATTCTCTTCAACTAAACACAAGAATTTCTAATGTAGCTTGCAAAATTAGTTTCAGCTCTGGAAATACTGGGCAAGCTGATTGTGCATCAATCATCAATACCGCTTGATTCATGATTTAAATTGATACCCTTTTCTTGGTTGTATTAATTGATATATCAGTTCATGAAGTGAACAAGAGATGTGCTGAGGTCTTTTGAACTATGAATTAAAAGTTATGGGACCAATAATCAAATAAACAATGTTGTAGCCTGAATTGTACTTGAAACCAGCACAAATAACTAATGTTTCTCTGTTTTTGTCAATTGTTCAGTATCAAGTATCAAGAAGAAGGCTATGAAATAAAGAGTTACAGCGGTATGTGATAGGTTTAGTAAGTATAGAAAATCACAAATAATTAGATATTTAGTAGTTGCTAAATTTCCAAATTGTTATTAAAAATAGGCATATTTTCAGGGTGTATTTTCAGTTTTTACCTTTGTAGTAATAACTAGTGATTTTATTGCTTCCTTTTACTACAAATAAAACAAGATTTATTGAATCCTCGAGGCTTTTATACCAAAATGATCATTTTGTTATAAAAAACCTATTGCAAAAACTTTAATCCAGAAGAATAATAAAAGTTTTAATTGATACATTTGAGCGCTAAATATATCCATTAAAACACAATTGTTGTGTTGTTCTGTGAGTTGAGTTTCCAAAGTGGTGCTCATTAGCTGACATACAAGTTATTACATAAATGACTGAAGTTACATTTCAAGAGAATTCACTTACTAAAGATATTTATTTAAGGATCAAATCTTTCTTTTATTAAGCTACTTGGTTATCATAGCAGCTACTGATTTTTGCTGTCTTGAGGTTCACCTGGAAGAAATGTCGCTTTTCATTTGAGTTTTCTTATCCAAAATGGATATATGAACTGAGGCAAAATGGATAAATAGGTCCTTATTTCAGCATCTGACTAAGAAAGGAAAATAGCAGAAGGATACCTCTTTAAGCATTCCGGAGATGTTAATGGCAATTATTTGGATAAAAATGATAGTAGAAGACCATAGGCATGAATATTACCCATAAACTACATTGGATGTATGTGTTATTTAAATAACTCGTATATGAAATTCCTACTCTTATGTTTCTGATGTTCTTTGATTTTCATAAACATAAATATGATTATCAACTGATTATTCTGAAATAGCTATCAGAAATGTACATTATTAAAATAAAATCAATAGATGAAGCAGTCACTGTGTGGAACTCCATAACGTTAATTAAGGAAAAGAACACTATGTCATAGTTCCACAAGATAATTTAATATACTATGCGACTGGTTTCGACTAAGGTCTAGTCATCTTCTGGCCAGAACTATGACATAGTGTTCTTTTCCTTACTTAACGTACATTATTAAGTCCAACCATGAAAACAGAAAGAAGAAATTCACTTCCTAATGTATTTATATCATACAGTCGATCTATTGCTGCAAATTTTATCATTTTATGTGAGTCAATCTATGGCATAGTCAAATTTCCATGAATGGTATTTGAAATCCAGCTCTATATCTGTTTCAGGATTAGGTTTTTTTCAGTATCTTTCAACAAATTATATTCACCATTCTCCCTTGCCCTTCCTTCAATATTTTTGTGAAACTGTCTTTATTCAAAATACAATTAAATACTCTTTCAGTATTTTCTGTATTAAAGCAGAAAAATTAAAGATATGGCTTGTAAAATAATATAGCCTGTGATGTTTATGATTTCTTTAGTAGACCTTGTCTAAAATTGTGATAAAATTTTAGTTTTTGTAATTGCAAGATGATGGCTTTCTTTACTAATCATTAATTATGCAATTTGAATGATTAATATCCTTTTAAGATGAATGCCGATTGGTTCATCCCATTAATACTGAAAAATAAGGTACATACCTAAATACTGTGTGTAAGAGAGGTACATAATCTATTCATAAACTATGATAATCAACTTTGGTGATATAAGTTGATATAATGATATAAACAAATTATAATAATGATAATGATAGTCATTAATTTTCCTGCAAAGTATGGATTCTGTAACTTCAGCTATGTGATGAATATAAAATTATGTAAGATAAAAATTATTGTAATATATTAGTACGGACATATGTACTTGCGATATCAGCCACAATTGTCTTGCTGTTTATAATTTCACTTTCCTTACATATCTTACACCATTAATTTTTTATTGGAAATTATATTATATTTGAGCTTTCAATATTTTCTTTATTTCTTTCACAATAATTTAAAAAAATAAGATTTTATTTACATTAGAATAAGTCGCTCATATGAAAACAATGGAAATATAAAGATGCCATTCTCTGAAATGATCTATGGGAAATGAAATGGGAATAAGTCATATAAAAACTGATTTTCGCGGGAAGCTAGTGTCATTTGATTTCGGTGCCTCCATCTCACGACAAAAATCTGACTCATCTCAAGTATTTTTTATCTCTGTTTATCAATGAAATCTTCCTTCTTCTGTTTCTCTTCTGCAACGCGAAGTGCCAAGAAACTGTCAGCAGACCTTGAATTTCGCATTTGCAGTTTTAAGATTATTTATTGACTTGATCATTCGTTAATACTTTCTCCTGCATTTTCACTGTTGTGTTTATTTCTTCGAACAAGGTATGTTACATCAAATAATTTAAGTAAATCTGTGAGTGATATCATAGCTATTTCCGAGGGCGGTTTATCCCAATAGTTTCATAATATTATATTATATATTCTAAAATGAGGCTTTAATTTGTGTTCATTTTAACTGTGGAAACATTTCTTAGTACTTTTAAATACTTGCTTTTATTTCTTTAACGATGTCTTTGTTTTTGTTAATTTTTACGTGTGTTTATTTATAATAGTGCTGTATCAGAAGGTGATGGTTTCAGTTTTTAAATGGGATTGCTCTCAAAACTGGTCTCACAAGACATCGGAAGGATTTTTCTCTAGATGTTATCTTTCGCATGATTCGAGTGATTGTTATTGATTAAATATGTTTGAATCATATTTGTGTTAGTTGATTATCTTTAAAGCTAAATATACCTAATCAGTTATTTTCAAGATATTCTGATAACTTTGCCATTTTACCATCTTGTCCAATATATCATTGAGTATAAAATTTAGTTCGTTTTTACTGAAGGAGGTTTCTTTCGGTAATTGATTCACGGCAGAGGAAAAGAGATTTTTTATACATAGAAAGTGTTTAGAATTAATGATTAAACTCTTGATGATGTTACAAAAAGAATTATATAGCATGATACACGATATCAGTCTATTATCTTTCTTGGGTGGTGAGACTTACTTATGAAAAGCTTATTCTTTCCTAACTGAATAGATCCCTTTTTATGTAGAAATAAATTGCTTTATAGCCGTATATCGTGAATTATTTGGTTGGTCATGTACAACTCACCTTAAACTAAGATATATTTATACATTTGCTTTTATTAAGCTCCAACTTTGTCTTGTTTCGTGACCTCTTGATGAGGTTGCAATGTAAGGATAGATTTTTACTTTATTTTCATTAATCCCCAGAAAAGTATGTATGGTATTTTTTAATAATGCGTACTTAAATGCGTAAATTTAAATTTCTTACCTAATGAATTATTTTTATTTAGTAACGCATATTTTTTATTTAGCATATATTTTATTAAACCGAGGTTAAACTGGGTTGGTGCAAATCAATGGCACTGGAATCAAATTACGTTAAAATTCACTATGAAACCTCTCACTCGGATTATTCAGTTATCTTTATTGATGTAAGATTGATTACGTTAATGAGAGGTATTAGTTTGAGTATTTTTTCTTTGAATTAACTAACTTTTTTTATCTTTTATTTGGAAATTGTGTTTACCTCCTGATGGACCTAATGGTTTTATCAGAATATATTTTTACATTTTGACTAAAACAATGCTTGTTACCAATGGGAATTTTACTATCGTGGTTGTACAGTTACAGTGGTGGTAGTGGTTACAGTGTCTTATAGCTGCTACGTTTTCCAAAAAAGAAGTCATTACTAATGCATGTAATGTCTTACTAAGAAGTAATCACTTATGTATAAGTGCACATCTAACAATTTTTGTCTTCTAATATTATTTCAGACTTTATAAGATAATTAAAATTATACCTCAAGCTGTAATAATGAAAATTAATTGCTAAAATTGTGATTAGTCATCAATTAATTCATGTGATTCAGGGAGTGAAGTTGCATGGTTTTTTTCAGCAATTCAGCCATTGCTATCTGTCTTTTTACACCTGATGACACATTTAAATGTAATAAATGAATAAATAATAGTTGCCAAAGAATTTTGTATTGGCAAGTATTTTTATGACTTAACTTAAGGTGGAACATTTCTGACACCATAGTTAAATTTTGAATTGTAACATAGAGAGTATACTAAATAAATCTTTCTTCCAAGAATACTTACACTTCAAGTTGATTATCTCTTCCGAGTTTCTTTCTCATAGGAATATACAGAAACAACATCTACTGATTTGATTAAATTCCTTTATCACTGATTCTTCTGACTTAGAGAACAAACAAATGGTTATGATATCAAAGTTATTATGATTTTTTTAGCCAAAAACAACAGTTCATAGTGATGTGATGCTTCATTGAATTCTTTCTCATATGGCTTGTGTGTAGAGTTTTAATTTAATAAATATTTTTTTATTTTTCCAAAAGAGCAGAATATTCTCAGCAGACTGCTCTTGAGGTGACCAGATCAGGAATATTTTGAACTGCAGAAAACGACGTTCTGAGAAGGACCCATTATGCATTTCAATGGCTAAGCTATCATTATCTAATAATTAGCATTCTTCTATTCATGAAGATGATACCTTAGCCATTGAAACATGCATAGGGCCCTTCTTAGAACAGCGTTTTTCCAGAGTCTCATGGTTTCCTTGATCTGGTCACCTCATGAGCTTTTGAGCAGTCCCCTAATGTCTTTATTATTTCAAAGCTCTATTTTAATAATAGCTCTGTACACTTTCAAAAACAGATTTTTGATTGGTTTACTTTTTACAAAAACTTAGTAATGAATAAACACTTGTACGCATGGAACAATATGATCATTATATAGTGATTATTGGTGGAATTTCATGGTTGAATGGGTATTTGTAATGGGTGTAATGGTAATTTGTAATTTCATGGTTGAATGGGTGCTTGTACCAAAATCCACATGACAAACATCAACTGGTTTCAGTGTGAATTTACATCATCGTCAGAGTCCCTTAAAATCTTCTTCAATAATTGGTGTCTAAAGTTTGGATTCCCCATCTCAAGCAATTGTTTTGTAAAATTGGAACACCCAGTGGTTAGTTTGAAAGATGTAAAATTAGGATAAACTTAAATATACTGCACAATTTTATGGCTGTTATGCGTTTATACTTTCTCTCTTCTTTCTATGTAACATTTAAAGAAAAACTTTTGAGAAATTATATCCCTGAGTTTTTGTTATTATTTTTTGTTAAAGCTGGTTAATCTGATTTTTTTTCTAAATTTTCAGAGGACATCTCCAGGGGTCTGCTGGTTTCTCTCTTTGTTTGCAGTCGTTTCTTCTAAAGGTCAGTGATAATTTCGCTTATCATTGATGATTATCATCAAAAGAGATAATTTTGCCAAATTTTTATTAGTCGGAAAAGTGTCAGTGAAAGTTTCCTGTAAAATTATTGTGCTATTGTATGGTATTTAGCATAGAAAAACTCATTACATTCAGTTTCTATTTTTACCTTGAGAATAATTTGTGTGAAAGGGTTAAAAATTTTCCAGAAGAAACTGTTTGGAAAGTCACTCTTAATTTTCATTGTTGCACACACAACCTTATCAAGAATCTTTATTATTGCATTGTTGCAACAGTGCTGCTCAGCAGCTTCACTTAAAAAAATGTTATTTGAAACTTTTCCAGAAAAGGCTAAACTTTGTTTTGGTAACTTTTTGAACACCTCTTTTACAATTACTGCATGAACTTATTTCTGCATTATTTGACCTTATTTGCATAATAGAGAATTCCTTTGCTGTTCATGGTTAAGTAATTACAGCTCTTACTATATAATAGAGGCTCATGATTTTTGATTTTATTTATATTCTTTATTATAAATAGAAGAACCACACATTTTTCCAAAAAAACTCCCTTACTGTCAACCATAGACTTATGCCTAAATTTTTGTTATTTCCCTAATCTTTCTCAAATGCTGATGAAATCCAGATATTCAATGAGGCATAAGGGGCATTTTTAACGATGTTTTGAGGAGGAACTGTGGAAAAAGGACAGAGATATTGTATACATTTTTAGTTCTCATAGCTGTAGAATTGTTCAAATGCTGTTCAACTAAGGCAACTGATTATTTCAGACAACATAATTCTTAGAACTGGAAATATTTTAATGGAATCTTCTTATAATACCCAATTCAGAAAGGGAATAGCATAAAATGATCAGCTGTCATTTAGCAGATGGAAAATAGTGTAAAATAGCTATAAAGAAAAGAACAAAATAATATGGATTTGTAAGATAATACATTGAGTGTTAATGGAAGGACAACCCATCAGTGGTATTTTGTAGCTAATGTTTCTTTTAAAGAATGGTCATGGTTTATTCAGTTTCTATGAGTTTCATCATTATTGAAATGTCATATTCATTATGATATTTTTTTAAGTACAATTTTCATGTAATTTTCATTTATTCACTTATTTCTCTTTACTTATGGTTTATTAATACTGATTATTACAATTAAAATCTATAATAATCTATAATATTTTTCTGAACTGATTTGAAGATAAATAATGATTGATAAAAATACATCACATCTTACGCACCTCAGCTCACATCACTTTCGAGTACTTAAAATTTTTTGGAAATTAAAGAAATCATCTAAACAATTATATTAGAGAAACTACCCTAACTAGTAACTTTCATAATCATAATTCTGTGTCAAATGTTATAGGGGAAGATTTATAATTCTGTGACAAATGTTATAGGGGAAATAGGAAATTTTTTGAAAGATGAAAACACCAGTTAAAAATAATTAAATTTCAGTGATTCAGTTACAATTTAACAACCTTTCACCTTTAGGTCATTACCAAGTAACAACTTTAAAGTAAAAGATATAAACTTTCATATGTTACAAGTGGGAAAAAACAAAATTAACGAGAAACCTTCTGAGAGAGAGGCACTATTAATAAGTTTTGCTTTGCCCTTGGAAAATAAAATTTAATTAAGAAATCAAAGCTAATTTTGTGTGTCAGTAGAATCTGAATTGCAAGAATGGAAATTTCAATTTCTTTTAACATTGCTTTAATGAATGGTCATTTGTAAAGGAAGTAATGTTTTCCACATCTTAAAACCACTCATTCCTCTATTCAAGCTGTTTAGTTGGTATGCTTAAATATTCTGTGCGTTGACAACTATTCTATCATATTTTTATCCTTTTCTTTTTGTACCTCTCATACCTTCATGTATGGTACAAAGATATGGATACAGTAAAAGAAAGATTTCTTTTTCACGTGTTCTAAATAAGAATTTTGGAAATATTTTGAATTCATAGAATTATAAATGAGGAGGTAATGTGATGAATATGAAAGAGTGGTCAGCTAATTGGTGTTACTTGTAGAAAAATCATGACTAAGTATGTCATCATTCGAGGTAAGGAAGAATGACTAAGTAGGTGATTAGCTAAGCGATGATAAAGACTAGGAGAGCAATAGGTAGGGTAAGGTTTCTTCTGATGGATGAGCTTTAACGGAATGGGAGAAAGACCAGGATATCGAATTTGAGTCAAAAGCAGGAGATTTCAATAAGCTCAATACAGCACAAAATAATGGACGTGTTGGAAAGATGATGACGATATGTTCTGTATACAAGCTTGAATCAGGAATTAAGCTCTGTATATATTTAGTAATGCATATTTTTCATCTATGTTATTAAACTAGGTTAAACCGAGTCAATGCAGATAAATGGTAATGGAATCACATTATCAAAATTCACTAAGAAACCCCTCACTCTCATTATTCAGTTATCTGTAATGATGTGGTAGTTTTTGGTCGCATTTAGGGGTAGTTGTAGAATTGAGATTAGATAAGAAACCATTTTTCGGCCAATTAATGAGATCTCTGTACATCTACATCTACATAAATACCCTGCAAGCCGCCTTACGGCGTGTGGCAGGGGGTGAAAACACCGGGCGTTCGGACTATTTTTTTAGCCTATTATTATCATGTATAGCTCGCGGAAAGAATGAATTCTTAAAACGGCTCGTCCTAGCATCTATTTCTCTTATTTTGCGCTCATTGTCGGATCGTCCAAGGTAGCAGGGGGGTCTCATAATATCTACTATATCTTCCGCAAATGTACTTTCCCTATATTTATCGAGCAATCGCAATCTAGCTTCTAGTCTCCTATCTTTTAAGGATTCCCAACCTGCATCAGACAGCATTTTGGTAACGCTTGCTTTTTTATCGTAGCACTTCTTAACAAAACGTATTCGCGTTGCACTTCCTCGAGTTCACGGATGCATGTAACGTCTGCCGGATCCCATATACTTGATGCATATTCAAGATGAGGCCTAACCAACGCAAAATAACATCGTTCTCTAACTCTTTCGTCACATTTACCGACAATACGCCTAATGAAACCGAGTTTTCTAGTTGCTTTAGCACAAATGTTACGAATTAGACGGGGTGTCATTTTATATATTAGGCAGACTTCATAGTACTTTTATATCCCGTGTACTTTTTGGATTTACCGCTTGTTTCTACGTGCCTAGGCTTGTCTAGGCTTATACAACCGGATTTATTTGCAACTGAACTGTCTGTGTCTGTTACCGGAAAGCTCACGCGCTGATAATTTCTTTCCTTGTTCACGTTTTCTCAGAATTGCCAGTACCGTTAGTTTCACATTTAAGATGAAAACAATGTGATTACCTGTAGAAGTATGGTGTTGAGGCGCGTGTGCAACGTGTACTGATTGGTTCTCTCTCGTTTTACGTTCTATTTCCACTTCAAAAGAAGTACATACTTTCTACTGAAAGAATGCGGAATTCATTGAAGAACTTTCAATACTGGTGAATTAGTGGTGAAATAGTTTAAAAAGTTGCGTTAACCAATGTTATAAAAATAATTAGAACTTTAATGAAAGCTTTATTAAAGATAGTTTATATCCGTATTAATATACGAAAAAATTTTATTGACACCAGGTCTACTTCGAAAGTTATGTCACTCTAAAATGTTCCACGTTTTGTGAAAAATCGTAAAATTTAAAAATCAGTAACTTGGCCAAGATTTTGATTCACTTCCTATAGGACCAAAGCAAGATATTTCAAAGCACAAGGCCTCCCAGCACTCTTCAATACAGTTTTCACATGCACACTAGCAGTTATACCTGATGTGAAGATTAGGTTACAGTGACATCAGTGACTTACATTAGAGGCTGAAATTTAAGTAAACGGTGAAAAATGCCCTTAGCCGTCGATGCACCTTAAATAATAACTACCACAACTACTACAAAAATTTTACTCGATTGCAACTTAACCTATGATAATTTGTAGTGGATGTCCACAAATGCGAACATTTTCAAAATTTTTATAAAATACGAAGTAATTTTCTGTACGATATACAGTGAAATGGCCCATCTGTCATTTGTAGTTGTGCATTAGGCAGCTTTGGCATTGGTGAACTTCTGCTACTTTTGTAATGGTTTTGTTATTACGATGTATGATAAGATATTTGTTCAGCTTAATTCTCGAATGTTGTCATAGTAACATTCATGTTACACAACTGTACTTCCCTTCGTTAATATAATCTTAATCGATTCTGTAGCTCTCGACCCGTGTAAAGGACGTCAAAGAGTAATCAATTGCTGCTATACTCACGCTAAACTATTATGTGCATTAAAAGCATTTTACGATTCTATTATTCTTTTCTTTATCTTATCGCTGAAAGCTCGTTTGAAGCGGATGTCAAGGAGTTTTAAGATGCATTTCAGATCGTTGCTCATCGTTATGAACTATCCTCTTTTTAGTTACAAAATTGTGTATGCTAGATTGAGATATTTCTTAAAGTCGGTTCCAAGCATCTCGTGAACGAGATATTTTTTGGAGGTTAGAACAGGATGCCGTTGTCGCAATTGATAATCCATTGTCGAACAACATATAATCTTCCCTGTATTATAATGAATATAGGTGTAAGAAGTAGGAAAAAGTGAACCAAGGTTGACTATGCATTTAATTTCTCAAGTAGCTCGTTTTCAGTTTACTGGTTGACTAATTGTCTTGTAACGGTCACGTTTATCCAAGGAGCAGGAAACGTCTAGATACTGCTAATAACTGAGAGCTTTTTCTGCTGTTAAAAACTCTATAGGTGTTCCTTACATTCCTCGATAAGATAATTTTCGCATTTCTAAGTTAACGTAAATTGCCCACTTAATAGTAATAAAGGTTATCTGCATTTGTTGACTGATGTAATTACTCATTGTGACATACCTTTTTATTTTGTAGCTATTGTAAACACTACCTTTTCATTCACTCTTAATTAGGATCCACAATACTCGGGTTTTCAACTATTCAGGTAGTTGGGATCTCCTGGAAATACTTTTAAAATAGACAATTCCTTATAGAATTTTCATAGTGATATGAATCATAAAAGGGACATATCAACATAATAATTATAGGCATAAATTATTTATTTATTGAATTAAAAGTTCTAGATCATTATTTTATTTGGATGAAATAGTTGAATGAACTGAAACTACTTTATCGCAATCATACGGATGACGTATGCGATTTAAATAGTTCCCAACAATCTAGGATGAATCTAATTCTTATTGTGAATTTCATTAGAAATGGATCACCGAAGATCATAAATTATATACATCATAGGGTCAGGAATTGAAAAAAACGTAATTCTCAGAGAGAAACAAGAAGGGCTCCCGGACAGCAAAGTGGGCAACGCGTTCGACTTCGGTGAAAGCGGTCCCGGGTTCGAATTCCGGTGGGGGCCTACGTGCGAAATGACCTTAGTTGTCGAAGCTTTTTTAAAAATACTACTACTAGAAGTAAGAATCAAAGAGAGAGGGGGATAAAGTTGCCGATACATGTACTTCTCGCTGTTTAAGTCAATCTTCGCCACTCAACTCGGGAAGAGATTTTTTACTACAGACTGTACTACTCAGTTTTCGATTCTCGTCACTTGATCAAATACCCCAAACTTTCGGAAAATTATGCTACATTTCTAGTACCTAATTACTAGAAACTGTAGTAAATACGTGAATCTAAATCTCGATGCTAATATAGGTAGACCCGTAAAGCTGATACTATTCTTTTACAAAAAAATTATTGTTATTATGAATCACTGATGGCAGTAGTGGAGTTTCCCACGAGAAAAAACTTTTAACGGTTATTTTTACAATTTGATAAGAATTGAGGAATTTCTCATAGATATAAAGCACGTTTAGCAGCAGGTCGTCACTCCCGAAGAGGATACTAAGTGGCGGCTCCGGGCCTCCAAAAGGGTTTATCCGCCGAGATGTCATTTTTTGAAATCTTATGTCAAAAAAAGGCAATACTGTTAAGACTGTAAGAAATAATTTTAACGTGGCGAACGTGGTTCTCATAGATATAAAGCACGTTGATCGCCTGGTATACTATATATGCTTGAAGACGTCCCTGTAGGAGCGGAAGAAGTAAGGCTAGGAAAGTATGGGGAAATTCTATAAACAGAGGAGGTTTTTAGCTTTTCCTCTCAGGAAAGAGGTTACAATCGTACCTTTAATGCTATAGATAATGTGTATAATATGAAATGCAATTGGCATAAAGGCCTTCCGGTTAACCAATTGGGCTTCGCGTTTGCCTTTGGTGGAAGTGGTCTCGTGTTCGATTCCCGGTGGGGCCCACATGTGCAAAATTACCTTAGTCGTCGAGACACTTTCAACAATACTAATACTACTGCCATTGCCGTAAATATAGCGACAGAATTTTTGAATGAGGCGGGGAGTCTTTAATGCGTACTCGTTATACATCTTCGGATTCGTTTGCTTTGTTTCATTCAGTCAATGCACCGGTTTACCAGATATTGGTTAATCGGCTACCTTTTCTGTTGTATCTGCGGTTGAGTCGCAACGATAGCGTCATTGCAAAATGAGCTTTACCCCTTTGACTCTAATCGGAAAGGAAATTTGCTGACGTATTATATTTAGCAAACGACACAAACTTTTCTGCCGCAGGTAGAGATAGCGGTGTTTTGTTTCCTTTTTCGTGGTCACCATCGGAGCGCCTTGACCTTCTTTCCTTACCGGTAATCCCTTTTGTCATCGTCTCCCTGCGGTCGGCAGGGGTTGAAGGTGTCAGGAAGGCACGCTCTCGTATGTGGAAACAGGAAGGGGTGGGGAATAGGGGGTGAAAACGTTGAGCGTGGGAGGGGTCGGATCGATTGTTAGGAAGGGGTGAAACAGAGAAGTGGGCCATCGACATGGGGTAGGCAATCCGCAGCAGTTGGCTACCTCACCGTTTTCCATCCCTCCCCGACTTTTTTTTCGAATACGTTCCCATTTCGGGCTCCCCTAACCCCCTTTTTACCCCATTCTCCTCACCCCCGTCTTTCGTGGACCACCAGTAGGAGCCAAGTTTGCGCGAGCCCGGGGATCCTCTCTGCCCGGGATATCTCCAGTGTCTCAGTCTCCACTTTTGCTAAAAACCCTTTTGCTTTCAGCACTTTCATATTTCCTTCACTTCATCACACGTTGACTCGGTTAGCATCTTTTAGTCGGGTTGGAAGGTTCCTATCTTTCTGGGAGGTTGGCGCATCGATTTCGTTGGAAAGTTTTGGACCAAATTTCGGTTGATGAAAAGTTCGATTAATTGAAACAGATGGTTTTCAGTCGGGATCGACGTATCGTTTTATCGATTCTTGACGATTCCGGCTTAACGAAATCCGATTTCCGAGTATCGTACAATAGAATCTCATGTGCGATCGTAGTAGAATTGCTTTTAAAACTACTAGACCGTAGATGAGTGACAAACCTTCCAGTATCAGAGTACATCTCTAGATGGTAGAGAGGTACTCTCTACGTTAGAGTCTGTATAACATTAACATTAAAGCATAAAAATTATGTTTTTCAAAGATTAAAGTATTTCCATACCTTTAAAAGGTACTTTTTTTACCTTTATTGGCGATATTAAGCTGTACGTAATTATAAATAATTGTGTTAGGAAAATCTTTATCGAATTCGAAATAATATGTATAATAGTAGGAAAGATCAGCAAATTTCAACTTTTTTAAATCAAGAAAATAAGTGGTAGAGGTTTGGCCGAAGTAAATACATCGTGCTTATGCAATCGCTATTCAACTCTTACCTCGATCTGCCAATATTGTATAGACTCCTGAAATTGCTATCGACTCCTTGTTCACTTACGAGCTCTTGTAAAAAAGGGCGCCTCTGATTCCAGCTATTCTTTATTGGCATGTTGAGAACCATAGAAGTTAACCGATGTGGAATCACTTCCTTCTTCAGTAATATTCTGCCAGTAGCTAAGCCAGTATACCTTTACGCTAATTTTATAGTTTTATCAGGCTTTTTTGACCTCAACTAATTACAAACAGTTAGGTAAAAGTTATTTAAGTGTAAACACGAAATAGTGATGTGTTTATTCGTCAGAATAAGGAATTATGTGGGTTTAATTTATAGTAAAGCTATCATCTTCTCTCTTTAGGATAGTAACAAAAATAAACAGATTTAATACTAAGGAATAACTAGTGTGAAAAATAGCGACATGACTGGGAGACCTGGGTTCGAGTCCCAGTCATGTTGTTATTTTTCACACTTGTTATTCTTTGGGATTTAGCCGCAAAACTTCACTGTGCAAAATTTAACACTTTTACCTCAATCCTTTAGGTTTAATACTGTTGAAATCTCGACGCTGTCCGTTTAGAAGGAAACGCCTACTTTTGATAACATTTTTATTTCCCTAATTTGCCATTTTTACGTAACCTTTTATTTTTTGATATGTTATTAAAGCGATCTCTAAAATATTCGAATCTGTAAGTTTCAGTTTGAAAGTTGGTTTCCATCTCCATTAGATATTCAGGTTTTCGGGGGAAAATGAGGCATACTAGGCAAGGTGAGGAGTGAGGTGGTTGCTCTCCTCTCTCAAGAGCTATGTAAGATGAACTAGTTCTCCTAAGAATAGCACTATGACTGTATAAAATTTGCACCAAATTAGGAGTGACCAAAATGCATGCCATTGCCGTAAGAGAGGAAATTGTTCGCGGCTATTATTGAAATAGACGTTTAAAATAATTTCACCACCGTTCCACCGTTCTGATTAGAAAATATTTTGTAATTTTGTTTAAGAACAAACAAATTCGTAAATCCAAAACCAAATAGTGTACTGCTTAGACAATCGTTTTTATATTTAAGTCCAAATTTTTTTACTACTAGTCAGTATGTATTATTACTGCTATTAATGAAGTGAAATTTATCAAAGCAGTTAAAGAGTGCCTTTTGAATCACGAAGATGTTGAATTTTTGATAAAAAAGATTGTGTGAATGTGTTCAATGTTTTATGTTATATGTATTCTATTTCTGTATAGTTTTTTTTTTGTACTGACACTCGGTCTTGAGTTTCTTTCATTTTCTTTATTATTTTTCTACTGTATTTATCAATTTCCTGAAGAGTCGGTAACCCCGAAGCTGGTGATTTTTCACTAATGGGGTACATATATTCCTATATAAGTGATTTGTTTTGTACTTCCGGAATAAAAATTATTATTATTAATTACGGTAGTATTAGTATTATTAAAAATGCTTTGACTGCTTAGGAAATTTTGCATGTAGGTACACCCAAATAGGATTCCAGGTGGGACACCGGGAATCGAACCCGGGACCTCTTTCACCAAAGTCGAGCGCGTTGCCCATTTGGCTATCCGGGAGCCCTATTGGAATTACGTTAAGTATCTATTATGAACGCCATTGCTTAGCGTCTTCAGTTCAGAAGCTTTTACAATACTACAGTCATGACCAAGACTAAGATAAAAAGGCAAATGATAGATATTTTTCTCTACCCTGTGCATAAATTAAAAAAAGATTATATTCGTCAAGATGTGGCATGTTCTTTTGCTGTTTTCGATGTGTGCCTTTGATGCTCGCCTTTATCTTCCATTGAAGTCAGGGGATTAGTTGATGGGATATCCTTTTGTTCTTCTCCATGATCATTATCCTCCCTTCCCCTACAGAATCCCTTTCGACTTCTCATTAAAGATCTCCCTCGCTGGCGCAGAAACAATTTATCTCCCGTATTTCTGCGGGATTAATCGTTGTGGCTTCTTTCATTTATTCTTTTATTCTCCCAGCATATCTCACCTCTAATTTCTCTAGTTTCTTTCCCATCCATTTTCTTAATGAAATGTTTCACGGATCATATAATTTAATGGGGTCTCCTTCATTTGAATACCTCATTGCTTTTGCTTCGAAGAAGTTTTGCTATTTTCCTACCGCTTCGTTGTTTTTAGTTGATTTTGAGCTAGGGTTTCCCAGCCGCGTGGGTTGGGAGGCGTTATAAGAAATTTTTTCATCCTCGCAGGCGTGCATGAATTCCTTAAATTCGACGGTATTTCTAACTCTTCCAGCCCGTGTCGTTTGTATTTGATAGTTTGAACGGGGTGAAGCAAATTTCGATCGGAATGTACCCTCGAGAAAGAGGACCCCGGCTCTCTTACTTAATCGTGTACTATTTATTTTATTTTTATTTTAAATACATTAAAGTCGCCTAACGCATGGTTTTGGTCTTTCAAGATTTCTCGATTTAAGCCATTAGTTCATCCTTTTACTGGCGAGTAACAAAATATTAATGTTAAATGTCGCCTATTGGAAGGAACAAATATTTAACGTGAATGAGTACACGTATATTGAAACATATGCAGGTATATATGTCTGCATATATATGTCTTTTGAACATAAAGATCAAGGGTTCCAACCACATACGGCCATGTAACCAGTTCCGTGCGGCGCAAACTCTAATTAGTTCCGGGAAGTCTTGTGTAATTTTCTGTCGTAATACTTGGTTGCTGAAGTGGAGAAAGACAGCTTTTAGTAATTCTAACCTATGTGAAGCTTTGTACTGTTCCTTAAATATTATGTTATTGAAAAATTAAACTAAGCTTTTTCCCATCAAGTATAAACCAATTAATATATGACATACTGATAAAGCATTAAACTAATTTTTTGCGGCCCGCAAAGGCTTACAAGGAACATAATACGGACTTCTGCAGGTAATAGCTTGGAGACTCCTAATCAAAACGGGCAACAAAACACTCTAGTTTGCAATATTTGACCTTTGTTTTTTTCATTGATCAGTTAATCGCAGTTAATTGTTTTACTTGCACTTACTTTAACGGGGGTGGCGAACCTATGGTGCACGTCCCAGAAGTGGCACCGAGGGGAATTTTTTGGCACGCGGAACTTTGACGGTAATATTCTTATTATATATTCTCCACTTAAAAACATGAAGCTCCAGAGTAATTAAAGGTTGATTATTTTCATTATTTAGGATAGTTAATCACTATTTACGTCAGATACCTCCTCTTACTCTTATGGATGACTAATAAAATAGATAATAATAGCATCTCGCTGAATGATATTTATTTATTTATTTTACCCTTACGGCGAGGTTAGGCCCAATGGGCCTCTTACACCTAACCTATGAGTTATTGATATAAAACATTATTCAAATAAATTCAACTTACAACTAACATCTATGGTAAATTAAAACAAATTTAAAAGTCCTTATATTATGCTAAACCTAAATTAATACAAACATAAAAAAATAAAACAAAAAAGTAAAAAGAGTAAAGAACACAAAGTAAGAGATGTATACAAATAAAAAGATTTGGGTTGTGGAAAAAAACTCCTTGACTGAAGGTTTACGGAGAAAAATCCACGATATGTCGCCATATAGGTACACAAATCCTTTATATTTATCAAATATGGCCCAGATGGTTTGCTATCGCTGGCCCATAACGTAAATTGTCGAGTCCTAGCATTTAGTGTCACATCGTTGAAAGCCTTGTGTTTTTATCGCAACATTTTATCGTTGATCTTCAAAATTAAAATCCGACCACCCATCGCAGGTTCAAAAACCTCTTTTCCTTCATTTTTAACAGTACATTTCCATACAGAAGGCAGTGAGCTTCGAGAAGATTATAATGAAGTTATTTCTTCATCGTTGTCTTGTCGCATTGCCTCGCGATTTTGCTGTATGGTAGTTAATTTAAGGTAGAGTTTCATATCGTTATTTATAGTTTCAAGTACATATTCGGTTGCTGATCTTGAAAGGAAAACTCGCCCGTTATCTTTTGGGCTTGCAGACGTTAATTTTAGTGTGTAAGTCAACATTGAGTCAACGTTGAGATAACTGGTGATAAATATCCGAACTCGAAATTCAAGATGTGGAGCATTCCGAAATTTCTTTTCGGTGCTGTCTTAAACACCTGCTTCGTAGATCGGTTGCCTCAATGAGGACAGTTGCGGTGACGGGAATTGCCAAATCTTATCCATCATTCTCTTTGCACACAAAGTTTCCGTTAAAATGGAATATGCTGTTCGTGTCAGCTCAATTGGTAAGAACATCCGGAAAGTAGAAGTTCGGGTCTCAGTAACGTATGGCTATTTCTTTACCGTTTGCTCCTTTGATTTCCTCAGGTCCTAACACCTGAGCGTGTAAAGTTACGAAATCCCTTCCTTGTTTTGGTCGAAACTTTGTAACAGTTTTTTTCAAATGTGTCCCTGAGAACTTATGATTTTTTTCAATTTCCGAGTCCATCTTCATTATCTCTTGTGTTGCTCCGTCTGTTGGAAAAAGATAAAATAGTAGTTTTAAGCATGAGGTGTTACCATATTGGCGGTACGTAGTTTATTTAAACGATTTTATTAATTTTTGTCAATTGCCAGTGTTACCAATCAATGTAACGACTTCGGAATTTCGTCAATAATCCGTAGAATACGGGAATTACGTGAGTATGTTTTGTAGGTAGGTAGACGTGTGCATTATTCATGAAAGTGACGGAAATGGGATTGAACATTTTTAATGCGTGTGTAAATTCGATGTGATTTAGCTAAGTAGATGCACCATACATAAATAACTCCTCGACTAACAATCTGAATAATTATTTTTGAATTTTAATGTAATCGTGGTATTTTGTCCACTCAAAACTTAGCCCCACGCACCGGAGTCTATGTAGTTATCGCAAGATACTTTCGTTTTTCGGAGTTATCGCAAAATATAAAAGATAAAGATTTTCTTCGTAAATAATTCGCACGATTTTTGTAGCTTCTCCGCTGAAAGTTACTTCCTCAGCAAATGAAACAAAAAATAACCTGCGACTAAATTTCTTGATTCATACTAACAAAAGCTAGTTTGCATCAATTTCTCCGCAACTTGTCTACAAAAATGTCTCTTCCTTTAACTTTAACCCTTTCCCTCATAAACCGCTGAGAACCACCCGTACTTGAATCCCCACTAAAACGCGAAATTTAAATGCCCAGTTCCTTACTACATTGACGCCCGGGCGGTTTTGGGCGACTTATGAGGGAGACGGAATCTGTCCCCTTTAATTTTAGGAGGGAAAGGGTTAATTATCATGCTATTAGAAAGTGCATCAAATGAAGCAAAATTTGCGACAAATTTGGGGCGATTTTTGGATGAGATAACAAAATACAACGTTGCAAAAAAAATCGCAGCATATTTTCAATTTTCTTGAAAATTCCCTTTTTATTTCACTTGATATTATCTTAGTATTTAAACCTAAGTAAACCTCAATATACCGCCCAAAATTACTGTTAGTCAATGAAAAGTATTCAGTTTTGAAATTTTCCATCCTTGCGTTGAAACAGCACCAGGCTTTCCCTCTCCAAAATGCGTATCCATAAGAGATGCCTTCATCATAGCATACCAAGTACAGTAGTCTCCATTTCTTAGACACGGTGGAACATTTCCGTAGGTCTCCTATAACCCCTTCTTACCCACTCAGCTTTTATCTCTCTACTGCGAATCATTTAGCGTTTCATATACGGAAAGCCAACAGGAGCGCAAATGAAGGGGAGGGTGCCGTTAAGGGGGCTCTGAAATGGGCGGAAGATGTCGAAATGAGGTGGTTTGAGGTCTGCGAAGACCTGAGAACGTTTATTTAGAACTTATAGCTCCGTGTGCCTTCGTTAGCTAGATGTGCGCCATCGCGCGCCCATAAAGCTCAACTTCAACGGCAAGAAAAGATAACCTTCTCGGGAGCATTATTCGAAGGTGTCGTCATCTTTCGAAAGCTGTGCGATTGCGTTGGCGGAAATGAAGTCACTGTCTCTCGCGAAAGTTCGATGACGTCACAGATTATGTAGAATGCGGAAATCGCTTCTATAGATACGTGTTTTCTTATGACCTCACGGTTGCATTCATTGCCGATTCATATATATGTATTCGTACCTCTATATGTAACTATACCATAGCGCACCTCAAGGTGTATTATGGTTTAGTCACGTACCATATATAACATGGAACAGGTATCATGCAAAAGATGCACATACTGTTTGAATCGTACTCTTAATATATTTGTGTTATCGTGTTCGTTCCGCTTAATATATATATATAATATAGCTCAATGGATAGAGCAACCGACCGGCAATTGGGAGACCCGGGTTCGAGTCCCGGTTCCGTCAGACTCTTTTCATGTCCGTTTCTCCTTGGGAATTTTCCTAGATGCACGACTTATCGTGCCAAGTCATCTTACCCTTTTCCTTGTTTGTTATCCTTAAGGGGGGTTCTCCTTACACCACTTTGTATGGTCGGTGCCTCTGAGAGGCCATGGCTGTGAACGATGCCGCTGAGTCGGACGAAATCACGCGCCCATTACCTACAAAGTCTCCCAAACGGCATGGAGAAATGTTCTGGTGGAATAGCTCAATAGAGTCCCGGTTCCTTCAGACTTTTTTCATGTCCGTTTCTCCTCCATTTTAATGAAACGGATAGCCTTTTAGATTTTCCGTTTGTAAAATTACCCTCCGAGATTGCTGTAATTGTGGCAGTGACAACGTACGATATTCCTCCATACGCGAGTTTTCGCACAAAGTTGTTAAGCAACCCAAGCTTTTTGGTCTCCCGTATTTTCTAAAATGATCCTACCAAATCGTAGATTATTTTTTGATGTTCTTTCAAAAACGCATTGACTTGCTATCTCACTTTTCTTTGTTTCCAAATTTGTTTGCTCCGATTGTTGTCTCTGTGTTTGCGAGGTTTTCGTCAGCCCAGTTTTTCAGTGGGTGTTTTTCATTTATCAATGTAGGTTTTACATTTATCAACTTCAGTCAACAAATTGTTTTCCGATAGAATTCTTTTGGTGTATTTTAAATTTATTTAAAAATCTTTTATGGTAGTTGTAGGAATTTTAGAAGTTCGACAGCTTAGGTAACTTCGCCAGTGGGCCCCGACTGGGAATCGAACCCAGAACCATTTTCGCCGTAGTGGAACGCGTTACCAACGTGGCTCTCGGGAGGCCCTTATAATCTTTTATACTACGGAGACTTTTGTTCCTACCTGGCGTTGTCCCGGACTTTGTAAATAGTTTCGATACAATTCTTCTCTGACGATAAAATATACTTCTCAAATTTTCTGGCAAGTTCCTATCTATCCTTTAACATTCTTTTTAAACGAATATTATTACGTTTCTACTCGAATTTCTTTATTTATATACGAATGTTATTATCTTTCATTATGATTGTCCTCTCTTCATCATATAATTTTGAAAACTGATAATTATGATTCTTTAGTTTAAAATGGATATCTGTAATAAAAACTTTCATCCAAACTTAAATCTTTTATGAAGATATTCAAATAGAAGAATAATAATATTATGGGAGGAATATTACTGAACGATATTAAACTTTAAGAACAAGAGTTATATTTTGACGTCGGAGGTTTGCTTGAAAAGAGGCCCACTGTCCTACCTGTTCGGATCATTCATTCCCAAAAGAAAAACATTTTCCTTGTTTTTCTTTTCTAGCTGAACCGCATAGATTGCGGATACGGTTTCTCGCACTATCTTATCACCTAGAATTTGACTGCTCCGCATTCGTCGGTGGAGTTACATTGTTGTGTAACTTTCGATTAACTAGCGTTAGTTTTCATTTATAGGAAACTGCCCTAAAAAGAGGTAAAAATTTCAATACATCGCGTTCGAAAATTCTCTATTAATTATTCTCGTTAACAGTTTAAGTACTTAAACGTTTTTGTACTAGCTGCGAGTATAAGATAGCCGAATTTAAATGATGTTGATGTATACATGTACTTATGTTTTATGATGTATGTTGTAGAGCATTCATACATACTTATACCAGCTCATAACTGAATTCCGTTGTATTGAATTTCTTGTATCCGGAATGAGTTTACATAAAATAGCGTTAAACTCTTTCAGAGGCCAAGAAAAGATTCACCATCAGAAAGAATTAAAATAAATTTATCGAAATAGAAAAGGAAAATTAAATCGAAAAATAAGGCTCGCTAGAACAATTTTCTGTTATATTTAAGGGAAATATTCACAAATTTCGATGAATACAGCTTAAAAGGCGAAGAATTCTCTGAATAGAATAGAATTTTGTTTAGGAATACGTGAAACGTCGTTGTTATTTTGCTTTAACTATACTATAGACTCAAGTACAATAATGACGTTTTCATTCAACTTTTAACTCGACAGAAATGAAAGGCAAACTTGCGTTGACCGTCTAATTCCTGGGTTTCCTTATGTCACATTTTATTGCTTTTGTTGTAGTGTTTCCTTGTTAAGCGGATAAATAGAATCTAAAGGTATGTTAATTTTACGTCTCCATGTCACTGATGCCTTATCGCCAAAAAGGGTACAATCTATTCGAATTTGAGATTCAAAGGAATCAGCAGTATAAGCGTTTTTTTATTTCGTCTTTTCTTTGAGATTACTTCGACAGACTTCCTTTGATGTCGGATTCCTCATTTCGAGTATGAATCCTGGGTTAAAGAAATCAAGGCACTCGATACAAATGCGGATTCTTTTCAGTAATGCGGTAGGTTTTGTTAGGGATAATGGAAATTTCCGGGTTGAAAAAGTTCTTTTTAATACCAGCTTTGGACTTCTTTGGTGTATTTTAGATTTTCACTGTGAATAAGGTATTTTAAAGCGCGGATGACGTTGTTTATTTGATTGTGATAAAGCTAGAAACGAGCTAGTTATGGGTGAAGAATAAAGGAAGATGAATTTTGCCAACTTTGTACTGAGACGTCCCGATGTAAGGTTCCTTGTCATATTTCGTAGAATTTTCGAGTTCCAAATTTATAGAATATTTAATGATTTCGAATACACGTAGTTCGAAATAAATTTTCTCCCTGACTTGTCATTGTTTGCTGAAACTTTCGTACTTCAGCGTGATTTTCTTTGCATGACATACGTTAAAATTTAAGTATGTACTTAAAAAAATCTATCTGTGATTAATGAGAAACTAAGATAAATAAGTAGAACTATCCTATTTTCTTGGTTCGTTGTCGGAGGACTGATACGTTTTAGTTGCTACTCCAAAGGTTATCTTCAACTGTAAATCTTCATTACTGTGGATTGTGTTGGACGGCGGTTCAAAAAGGAACGTTATATACTCGTACGATGCATATCCGTTGATGGATATCTTTTGTACGCATGCCCATCCCCATTGTTTTTTGATATTTTTCTTCCTTTATTAGCCATTTACAAAAATGCTTTAATGCCCTTTCCCCTAAAACTACATTGTGTCGTGGAAGCTATGGAGCGAAGCCTTTAGGGTGGTACTTATTTTATATAAAAATAATTCATTCCTTACTTTCAAAAAAAAAAAAAATTGTTGAATGAATTGGACAGGTTAAAATTTTTTTTAGTTATGTAACTTTTAGTATTATTTTCTTTATTTATTTTGCCTTTTCCTCATGGTTAGATTTTACCCCTTTTGATTTGGGATGGACTTCAAACTATGAATGCTGTGGTCATTTTATTTAAGTTCCTGCTGAATGAGCCGAGTCATTGTCCATTAGAATGAAGAACAGAATATTTTTGATTTTAATAGGCTTTAAATAATTGACTTTCCTTTACTGCCAACGAGATTTTAGAAAAAAGATCACCTTAAATATAGCTGCCCTTATTTAGGCAATTTCGCTGTATTTTAATATTTGATGAGAGACGTTTATTCAAGATTTTCTTCCCTCCAAGCGGCCCAACGGCGACACTTGTTACTATCGTCAGAAATTAACGGCGTATTTTATTTCCGGAGGCTAAACATTTATTAGGCTCTCTTTTATAAATTAATGCATTTTTCCTTTATTATCATTTCATGTGCAGTCATACGGTAGTGTAACTTTTTGTGTTATAATCTGTCTTTTCGCGGTCTCCTTGCATTAAAACTGCAATTATTATTATTATCACTCAAAGGCTGCGGTATGGAATCTATTCAACGGTGGTAACCGTATTCATAATAAACATCATTCCTACATCATAACCAAGAAACATAATATATAGCCCAAAATAACTACAATATATGCCCCAAAATAACACAATATATGCAATACTAATACAGTTATGAAAGCATAGAGTCAACTTATGTGAGGGGAGGAAGTATGCCTGGTATTCACTCTAGTTGGGAGGAAAACCCCTCCAAAACCTCCCGAAGGCAGTTCGTCGTACAATTTCAAATACAATTACAATTAAAAACATATATGCCTTGATTACAATTCCTAACCATATCATTATTATTATATCTTACTATACACAAAATTCGATCATCACAAGAAATATATTTTCAAGGCATACTTTTTACAATCTATTTAACCGTTCAGTTTTCTAGTTCTATTTATGAGAACGCTACGGGATTGGGGAAAGGGTTCTAGAACTTCCTCAGGTAAACTGTTCCATTCATTTACGGATTCAATCTTTGAGTTTATTTTCTGTCCTTAAATTCCTTCTTTTCGTCTATCTTGCTGTGATGTTATTATTATTATTAGAACCTTTAATGGCGAGGTTAGGCCCGAGTGGGCCTCTCTTCCTCCTAACCTCGTATATTATTCTACATTGATATTTACTATTTATAAGAAAGATTCACAAAAAATTTAAAATTCACAAAAAATACAAAAAAAAAGATTTTGTTTGCGGGAAAAAATCTCCACAACTGAAGGTGGTAGAGAAAAAACCCACGTTGCGCGAAAACATCCACACAAGAAGGGGGGTGAGAAAAACCCGCGAAAACAGCGAGAAATAGAAATCAAAATTATAGAAAAAGAAAAAAAAACAAATGTTATAAAAAGCAAATATAAATCTTTTCTAAAGATGAAAATGCAAATCAGATGCTGATGTGGTTTGCCAAGTATCACCCAAGTTTCTGTCCCATCGGTGATGGTCGGTGTCATTAGTTGATGCTGAGCAGAGCCTGAAATGAAGTTGGTGAGAAAGAGTGATGTTCAAAGGTTCTGTAACTTTATCGGATGACGATTTTAATTAGGAATTTTAGGTCTATGTTCGATGGAAATAGGACCTAATTGAAATGAGAGACGGGTACGACGTTCATTAAATTTTCCGCAGTTTCCTTTAAAATGAACTTCTAAGGATATTTTGTGTCATTTTTATAAGAATTAATTAATTACACGTAATTAATTGAGTTACATACCATGGGCTATGGTTAATGCGATTACGCAATCGCCTTTGCAAAATGCAGTAATTTTTCTCGTATTTTTTTGTCTCGATTTTCGTTTTTCTTATCGTTTTCAAATGTTGACGATCTTAATGACGAACTTTTCTTGGCCAACTGAAGCCCAAAAACGGTCTATTGTTATATTTAACTTTACCCATATGTTCTTATATCAAGATATCATTTTCCTTCCCGTTTCTTTTATATTTTCTCTCTTTGCAAGATCACTTGCATTAATTTAGGGCGTCGTTCGTGCCTCAGTATGATGATAACGATAATTTATTAATGTTTTGTGTAAAAACCTAAAAGAGCATGAAACGTACACAAAATATGTCTGCTCTTCCATAGGTAAAATTAAAATAATGCAAATAGTGTTAAATTATACAGAATGATATAGGATAAGTAAAAAAATGAAATAGAAACAGAGCCATAACCATGAGAAAAAGAGACAATTTAAGAAGAAAAATTAAAAAGGATGTAAAATGACAAAAATTAATAGTACGAGACAAAAAGGTAATTATGTAAAGATAATTATACTTAACCACTTCCCTGACGTAGCCGTGATATCTCGTGGTAGAGTGGCTTAGTTAATAATTAAAATTCAGTCGCCCGAAATATCTCGTAGGATATTAGGATTTTCTACTTTTTAGACTAATTTTTGTTCTCAAAAAGATATCTCAGACAAGGAATAACTGATGTGAAAAATAGTAAAATGAGTGGGACTCGAAACCAGGTCTCCCACTTTGCTGGCAGGTGTACTAACCGCTGAACTACCATGCCGCGTCTCTTCCACACTGTTTGGAAATTCCTGGGGGGGGGGGTTACCTCATTAGACCGCTTTGTCAGTTGGCTGATTCAGTGAGGACCATCTGGCGGCAGTTTGTGCTATTAAATGTGGAGGCTGCTCGCCTGGCTCACAGAAAAACATTGCCAAACAGTGTGTAAGAGACGCGGCATGGTAGTTCAGTGGTTAGGTCAGGGAGACCTGGGTTCGAGTCCCAGTCGTGTCGCTATTTTTCTCCCCTGTTATTCTTTAGAATATAGCTGCACGGCTCTTCCATGCTATGTTACACACTTCTCCCTAATCCTTGATATCCCAGATAAGCTGTCGAGCTTATTGAACTTGGCTAGAATGCTTTCTTTTATCTGTGTTCCATCTTTGTGTTTCTATTGTTTTATCTAGCATGTTGATTCAACGTAAATAGGTTAAAATTAAAGGAAATAAAAAGGTGAAATATGTTAAATTGCTACTCAAGGGGAAAAAAAGACTTTGTCTCCGTTCTGAGTGCATGCTCACGGATTAATAAATAAAAAGATATGCTTTTTTCCTAGTCCAACTCATACCAAAAATTTGTCAGGGAAGGGGTTAAGTGATAGAGAAGATGAGAGTTTTAATTCGAGAAGTAATGAACTGGGAACTGGGAAGATTTGAGGTAAATATTTGATCATGGAATTGAGCAAGTAAGGTAATATTAGCCAGATCGGGTTTTCATCTAGGAATAGAGTTTTAGGGTGAAAACTTCATAAAGATACTGTGGGTGGGAATATCGAATTGAAGTAAAAGAAAGAGCATGTACTTTCTTCCAAATTTCGGTTTGAGCAACTATGAGTCACGACGATTTAAGGAAATATGTTCGTCCCCGCCAAAGTTTGAAAATTAATCTAATGCAGCTATTTAACAAACGTAGAAGCTTTTACATGTACAAAATACTGAATTCCCAAGGGGAAACGGACATGAAAAAAAAAGTCTGACCGGGACTCGAACCCGGGTCTCCCAGTTGCCGTTTGGATACTCTAATCGAATAAGACTATGAGATTTGAGATTTTAGGTTTTGATATAGATGCAAATGAGGAATTCAAGGAAGTTTTCTCCTTATCAGATTGTTTATCAAGTATTCAGAAACTTCCACGTCCCGAATTTGTATTCTTCGATTCAGCTGCAGGTGGTCCATATGCTATGAAAAGAAGCATGGGCTAATATACAAAGCGCAACATAGCCTCGTGGCGTTAGCGAAGCACTTAAATTGGTAATTTATTGCCGAAGGACGGAGGAGAGCGCCATTTAATCCCCTTGATTAGCTCAGATTGGGAGGGATTAGCGGAAGAAGTTTTAGGACGAATAGTAATTTCAAGATTAGTTGGGACACGGGTCGCGGAGGCGGGAAAAATAAATTGCGAAGTGGGAGAGATGTCACGGATTGTTCTTCCCATGCCCAATTAGCGAACGGAGTCGGGAAGTTTTTAGTCGCACGTTAGAATAGCGGAGAAGTTACTAATAGACGATTCCCTACAAGGGACAGTAGATATTGTCCTTTTCTTGTAGGAAATGTTGGAAATTTCCGGGGGAAAGGGACCAGAGTTTAAGAAAAACCTAGAGCTTTTCTGATGCTCATAATCCTTAATGAGTTAAATATTTTAATCCTCTTTCGATACTTTTTACAATGCATTCACAATATAGCTTAATCTAATAACACAAAATCGAAAACCTGCACTCATGATCATATGGAATGTAAAAAACAATATTCGTAAAAATATAAATTTATAAATGATTAGCCATCCAAAGAAGTAATTTCATCAAAAGGTATCCATTAAATTTTATGTAATTCATATTAATAATTTGATCGATGTGTCTATTGAAAAAGCGTTGTATTGCGGGATATTTCTCGCTGTACGTCTGGCAAGTAAAAATTAGCACCCGTGTTATTTAGCTTGTCCCAATTCCTCCAAACAAACCCCTCAGGGGTTAAGGTTAGTGTCTATTTATTCAAACCAACTAATCCCTTATCTCGTGACACTGAGAAAGAAATCATAAGAAAAATAGGAACTTTATTGTGTCTGCGGGATAGTACCAATCTTATTATTTTTAGACAAACGTCATAGTGATGAAATGATTGATAGGAGTTTATATCATTGGCGTGTTTTTGAATTTTATTACTTAAATCAAGCCTGGTAATAGAAGAAAGGTAGAGTGTCATTTAGCTTGAAAAATATCAAAATATGACGCTTTAAGCACTAAAACAACGACGATGAATTTTTTTTCCAAAATGCAATTAAAATTCATCTATTGCGCATCTCAATAAAATGTTTTATTGATGTTTTAGTAATTAAAGTAGTAAATTTTAAGTGAAACTAAATATATTTGGAAAATTACATTCTTTCCGAAAAAAGTAAGTAAGCTATTTCATTAAGGAAGTTTAAGTTTGAATTAGCTGACTAAACTGGGTTGTTTTAGTCTGAAGATTGTTATCTGTTGCATGTTTTTGTAAACTCCATCGGGATATGTATTAAGCTTTCTTTTCAAAATCATGGATTATGTGAATTGTAACCCCAAAAGAATCTATAAACTTGTTGACAATGAAGAAATTAAGCGTATCAGCGTAAAATTGCTCGTGTTTGAAGAGGAAATTTCCAAGTATAGCCGAAGAGTAAAGGTTTTGCTGATTTGTTTATTAGAAAGTAATGGTTTTCTCTATGTGTCACACTATACAATACATTACCATCTTTGTATCAGCATAGATCCAATTTCCTCAAAGTGTTTAATTGAATGGTGTTAAGTATATAACTCGTGAGGGCGACGACGAATATTCACTTCCTGCCGGAAATCTTACGTTAATGGTCCCTGACTCTTATTCATGGTTTACTATTAAATGTTTTTCATCTTTAAGTTCGCTTCTTTTAAAAATTACGGGTTAGGGATCGCATCTGACTCGAATTTAAGTAATGTTTAGGTCAAGGGTATATTCACTCGGTAGTTCTTGGGCGGTGGTATTTGCTGTTTGTTGTTTTTAGATCGTGTTCCCAGATTGTGGCGTGAATAACTCGGGTATATTGAAACTAGGAAATGTGCAAAATGACCTTGGCTGTCGACGCACCATAAACTCACTACTACTACTACTACTACTACCATATTTTTGTTTCGGTTAAACTGCAGTCCGTTTTGGAAGTAGATCATTTTTATGATAAATTTTACCGTTGGTACATATTCATAATAGGGCTCCCCGGTAGTCCGGTAAGTGATGCGTTCGACTTCGGTGAATCATCATTTGATTCCATACTATATGTTAATATCTTCTCATCCATCATGGATTCATTACAGAAAATTAAAGTTTTAATTGTAATTAAGGGTTAATTAGCCATGGTAAAATTAACAAAGTTGAAGTATTTCAAACACTCGTGCACGATCAGGGTAATTAAATTTAGAGTTTCATTGGTACGTACAAAGATACGCGAAAAATAGCTTGAAATGGTGATGAGTTTCCCAGTCAAAGCCGTTTCGCGATTAAAATGTGGTCTTTTGGAAGATCAAGGGAATCAACGTATACCACTCGACCTTAGGTTCTCCCCTTCCTCTTTTGGTAGTAATTAGTCTAATACATTAGCCAAAGAGCGATGAAGGTTTGAATTTCACGGTTTTAAATCCGTGGCTGCCTTCGTATCAAATCCCTGTCTCAAATACCTAGCCTTCCTGCCCAGCCTTTCGTTACGTTCCTACGTAGCAAGTCCCTATTTTCTTTTATGACATTAATTGTTTCGACTTTTGCTTTGTCGTTACATTTCTGCGAGGCGCATGCTCAGTCTTCTCTTCCGTCGCAGGAATTGCGAGCATCCTGCGGATCTCCCGCGCTATGCAGCTGTGATTTCATTAATTGCGCAGAACTTTGAAATGCATTTCTTTGCATCCTCGCTGGCTTTAATTCCCTTTTATGCCATTCACTAATATCCCCTCGGTGCTTTCTTTATTTTTCTCTGGGTGCTCTCAACCGGGGTTATTTCTATTTAGTCTCTTTTCTATCAACTCCTCCCTAGCATTTTTTCGCTTTAAAGTTCAGCCAACCTAGCCACTAATGAGATAGTCGAATTTTTGGCCCTGGGTTTCTCGTCCATTTTCTCCCGTTTGAAATCTCATTTTTTTCGGCATGAAAATGCCTTTATGTCATTGTCTGATTCGCTGAAATAGGGGGCCGAAGTCCCATTCCGTGCCTCTTTTCCTTTCCATTCATGTAGATAACAGATGATTTTTCGTCTCATTTTCTTGCAAATGGTTATGGTCTTGTATGATAATTCAGAACGGCGGAAAGGATTTTTCCTCTTTTCTTTTTCACGTGCTTATAGTTTTAAGCGATTTAAAAATCTGTCAATTAATTTGTAAATTAAGAGAAAGCATGCCTAAGGAAGGCTCTGCAATTTTTTGATACTAATGTATTCTGTCAATCAGAACGTGGAAATTTTCATTTAACCCCGCCGTAGTTCCTGGCCTTTCTGCTGGGGAAATGAGATAATAGAAAGGAAAAATGAGACAATTAATTAATGAGAGCATTAGTTTCTATGTTGGTTTATACCTACTTGTTTTGCTGGAGCAGTATCAGAAGTAGATGCCGCACAGTGATAATAACTCAAATGAGAGAATTACCTTCTTCGATATTTAGTTGTCTTCTTACTAATGATTATTAAATGCTTACATATCGTATACATTACTTGCCCGATAAGAGAGGAATAAACTTCAAATTTTGGGTATTAATGTGGTACCGAGTTAATGTTAAAATTTGTTCTTCTAGGAATAACAGATGTGAAAAATTGCGAGAAGACTGGGACTCGACTCCGGGTCTCTAACTTTCCGGGCAGGTATTCTAACCACTGAATTTCCATGCCGCGTCACGGTACCTAGTTCATTGGTTAGAATACCTGCCCGAAAAGTGGGAGACCTGGGTTCGAGTCCCAGTCATGTCGCTATTTCTCACACCTCTTATTCTTTGGGTTTCAGCCACATGGCTCCAAAATGAGGCCAAAACAGTGGATCTCGATATTATTTGCTCTTTTTCTTTCTTTGAAAATCACGCTTATTGCCGTGTTTATTCTTCTGTACTTATTTATGTTTTATCGATCAAGTCTTTCTCTTCAGGCACGGTCATACATCTTTTCGGGAATTTTCTTTTAATTCTTTAAGCTTCGTAAATCTGTTCTCTTCAGCATCTCATTCACCACGTTCGGTTAGATATACCTTCGTTTAAAACAGTTTATATTCCTCTCACACCTTCTTTTCTGTTCGCTTCTATGCACCCATTGTCATCGTGATGTATCAGTAGCCATCTTCATCAGCATTATAAGGAACAGTTGTAGCGTCTTGTATTGCTAGAGGGTTATTGAAAATTCCAAGTCGGTATCATCAGTCGCTCCTTGCTCAGGTGCTTCAGAACGGATAGAATATTTAAACAGATCCTTAATTGAATTGATAAATTCAGGGTAATTATGGTTTTAGAAGTAGTAACTTTTATGAGATCCGCCTGAAGGGGATGCTGGCGGTGAGCAGACGCTCCGGATCCCGCGCCTGTGGGCGTTAGAGATTTTGAGAATTTCCCGTTGAAATTGCATTCGAAATAAGTTTGTTAGAAGTATACCCAAACAAATATTTTGTAGAGTGATTCAAACAATCCAGACACAGTGGCATCGGCTGAAAGATCCTTTTCAGANCGGGAGACTTTGTGGGCAAGGACATTGCGAATTTTGTCGCAAATTTTTTTTTGAATCGCTATGTCCTTGCCCACAAAGTCTCCGAAATGGCTTGGAGAAATGTTCTGCCGGGATAGCTCAACGGACAGAGCACCCGACCGGCAATTGGGAGACCCGGGTTCGATTCCCGGTCCCGTCAGACCTTTTCAAGTCCATTCTTCCTTGGGATCCTTTTCAGAGTTCAAGTCTATGAAAAGTCACTTAAGAGCGAACTTTCCCCAAGAGAAGAAAACATTAATGTATACTCGTAAATGTCAATCGAGACTAAGGAATGTGATAAGATTGGTAAATTAAAGGTTATCGAGAATTTTGCGTGCGTGATATATAAGAAAATCAATCTTTTAATTCTAACGGTATTATTATTTTTCGATAAATCTGTCTGGACCTCAGCAAATAGTTTCAGAATACATATTCCGTGGTTTTAGAAAATTTAATGAGAATTTATTCATTTAATCGGGTCCCTGGATTTCACGGTATATTCTACCAATATTATACATTCTATTTGTTTACATAGGTCGTTCTCTTGCTGTGAGAAAATTCGGAAAATGGATGCTTGGGCAAGTCTCTTCAAGAATTTCTTTTTTCCTGAGAATATTGTCCGGAAAAATAGGTTATAGAGGTATAGTCACGGTCCATTCACCCCTTGTCACACGCCAAAATGCGGCGTGCAAGGAATACATGTAGATGTATCTGAAATTTCGGATAGCCGTTGGGTACGAAGAGCTAGTCGAAATTTTAAATTTTATGGCAAATTTGTATTTGAACAATTATTTAGTCAGACGAGATTTCTTCAATGAAGGATTCTTAAGTTTTAGGAAAAGAAACTGAGATAGTTATTAGTTAGATTCAACCCTTTAAAGATTGCTGTTGGTGAATAGGTCAGCTGTCATGGGTAAGCGAATGAGGAACTAGCAAACTTTTTCTAGGACTGGAACAGGAGTGTCTTTTCTACTTGTTTTCATCGAAATATAGCCTATTTACATGCGTCCGTGCCCAGTAATTTTTTTAATCCTCTTAGGGCCGGTTGCCCTGATTCCTTTGGGAAATTTGGTTGTGTTCGGCAGCTGAGATTAATCTGCGGTTCTAGCGGTCGGGGAAGTATTTCGTTGTCTCGCCGATAGGTGTCCTCTTAGACTGCGCTGTGGGAGAAAATGCGCAGTATTTCACACGACGAACGTCACAACTCTCCGAGGGAATAATGGTTAAAAGTAGGCCCTGTTTTGAAAAATGAGGGTTTTCTGGTTCACTAATTGAGCGAAGAAAGTAGTTCACGCCATTTGCAATTGCTGTAAACTCAGTCACACACACGTTTCAGTGCCCATTTTAATGGTATTGTTGTATATGTGTACGTCAAATTTGACCGAAAGTGTTTTTGTTCGTTTGTAATTAACGAAAGAATCAATTTTGCATATATCATGTATTTTATTCGTAAGGGGATTCCAACTGTTAATTGATTACGGAGAGTTTAACCGATTACAATTCTCCAAGTGGAGAAATATACTCGTTTAGAGCATGCTTCAATGAAAATTGTATAACTTAGATGGATATCATGTTAATTATAAAACAAGTCGCAAACTGCGAAAGCTATTAGGAGAACATAATTTGAGTACGACCGCGTAATTTGGGTTTTGTTATTTTTCGTCGTATAGCTTCCTTTTGAGTATTACTCACAGCTTAAGTTATTGGAGTCAAACATTTAAGGCGTATAATGCGTTGATTTTTTTAGCATGGACTCTATTCTTTATATCTATATCTTTTCTCTATTCAGTTGTTATCTTGACCGATGATAAATATTTTTCACACTTGTTATTCCTTTGGGAACAGCTACACGACTTCATCGTGTAAAGAAATTCACCTTTCCTTAAATCATAAAGTATTTTATCGTTGTTCTATATTGTATAAGTTTACTGTTTTACATGAAATACCGAATAGAAAGATAATAATAATAATTTATTTAGCGCAAACAGGTAGCCCCAATTAAATGCTCATTAATAAAAGAACAACACAATATACAATTAAGGTTTTAAATAAAAAGATAAACAAATACTTTACTTTAACAAACTGCTGGCTGATAATTCTGAACCTTACCTGAATTATGAATGGAAATATTTCTTAATGAAGATAATTTCAACGACGTAGTTGGTGTTTTCAATTTCAATTTCTCATTCGTTTTAAAATTTATGGAGAACCTGCGCAGTATCGTTGGTTTAAAGGACAATCAATTGGATAACAGTCGCTGGAAATGAAATATTTGACTTTTTGCTAATTTGATTAATTATTATTATTTTTAATATTTTTATATCAAAACTAGAGGTGAAATATAAGTATATGCCCTTGTGCATGTAGTTTAATTAAATCTTGAAGATGATATAATTTCTTCGATTTTATGGTTATTTAAACAGAAGAAAAAATCTGATCATGTTATCTTCATGTATCGTCAAAATAATAAATGGTTTACATACAGTGCTTTTCGATGGTGGTCGAAGATACTGTCGTTACGGATATGATTTAATGAACATATCCTAGTTAAAATTACGATAGTTTCATGGTTTTCCTATACGCTCACTGGACAATTTGTAAAGATTTGCACGAGGATTGGAGATATTATTATTATATAGTGATTCATATTCAGCCTACTTTGACTATAAAATTCATGCAAGAGGAAAGTTGTATTCCAAATGCTCTGCTTGAAATGAAAAATGCCAATTTATTACGTGATATGCTCGAGTTATGAATTATTAATTTTGTTTTGCGATTTTTTCAGTGGAATATTATTTCTCGTGGAACAATATAAAAATAATTACAAAATTAAACTTGGATCGTTGGTTTATTGTTCATTTTGCGGAAAGTGTCATCAGGCTTCCGAGGCTGAGATAAGTGTGTGAGTCGGCATGTAACACTTTGAAGGTATCCGAGAGTCAACTTGGTGATAATTTAAATTTAGAAAAAAGCTCAAGGTTGGTAACTGATGAGAAAACAAGAAAACGATCTGGTTTTTGCGGTGGCTGAAATGGAATACTATTCATGAAATTCGTACTTACTGCCTCTTCAGTCATTATGTTCACATTTTATAGTTCCTACATATTCCTGTTTTGACAAATTAATTAATAGCAATCTTTGGAGTCATATTTATATTATTTATTTGCACCATAGGACTACAAATAGGCTCCAGGCCAGGTGGTAGTCATCTTTTCAGGGGGAGAAGGAAATACAATACCCTGCCTGGTATTCACCCAAGTCGGGAGGGAAACCCCCCAAAACCTCCCGAAGGCAGTACGTCATAAATATAAAAGAAAATACAAGTAAACGATACCTACAATTAATACAATATAATAAAAACTTATAAAACAAAAAAGAAAAAAAAAAGAAATAATAATAATAATAACAATACAAAATTACCCACACTATTATAAAGCAATTAAAATTAAACATCAAATTCCACTATTACAGTTTAAAATACAAATGCTACACTGTTAGGATAAAGTAACTTACATAACTAAATGATTATTGATAAAATTTATTTAACATCACACAACTCTTTTAATTCTATTTACAAATACATTCCCAGTCTGAGGAAAAGGTTCGAACACTTCCCCAGGTAAATTGTTCCATTCTACTATTCCCCTATTTAGAAAAGAGTATTTACAGACATCCGTTTTTTGTTTTAGAGTACCAACTTTATGATTGTGATCATTCCTTCCTAAATAATCCGGTTTCCGGAGTCTACTGTTTAATTCTTTCAATGAAGGCTTCCCTATCACGGTTTTATACATGTTCCCTAACCTTTTGGTTTTACGTCTTGCTTCTAACTTTTCCCAACCAAGTTCCTTAATCATTTCATTGACACTATCCGTTTTCCCATATCTGCCCAAAACGAATCTTGCTGCGCGCCTCTGTACATTTTCGAGTTTACCCGTAAGACCTTTTTGATGTGGATCCCAAACGCTATCGCTATACTCTAGCATCGGCCTAACAAGTGTTAAATAAGCCTTTTCTTTAACTTCCCTACGGCACTTCTTAAGGTTTCTGATTACAAAATTAAGTGTTCTGTTCGCTTTACAGGTTATGTTTTCGATATGACTTGCCCAATTTAAGTTATTACTGAAGGTAATCCCTAGATATCGAATATTTTTATCTGTTGGAACGCATAAGTTTCCTATATTATACTTGAATTGAAATTTGTTCCGGTTAAAGTTTATTATTTTGCTTTTGTTAGCGTTACATTTCAATTTATTTCTAACAAGCCATGCGTTCAACTCTGTTAGGTCGTCTTGTAGAGCGATGCAATCTCCAAGATTTCTTATTGTTCGATAAATAATACAATCGTCAGCAAACAAACGAACGTTCGATTTAATATTTTTCGGCATATCATTTATATAAATTAAAAATAATAAGGGCCCTAACACACTTCCCTGAGGTACACCTGAAGTTACTTTGAAAGCTTGTGATGATTGTTCGCCGATTTTAACCTTTATAGTCCTATCGCTAAGGAATGAATGTATCCATTTAACTACTCTTGGATCAATATTTATGCGCGAAATTTTTTCTAGAAGGATGTTATGATCTACTACGTCAAATGCTTTAGATAAATCAATTACTACTGCATCTACTTGCTCTGATGTGTCGTATGCTTCGACTAGGTCTCGATTAAAACATAAGAGTTGGGATTCGCAAGAATATCCCTTCCTAAATCCATGTTGACGATCGGTTATCCAGTTCTCATTGTCCCAAAAGTTTCGTATGTAATCAGCTACCATTTTTTCGAAAATCTTACATACAACGCTCGTAAGACTTATAGGTCTATAGTTATCTGCCAATTTTTTGTTTCCCCCCTTATGTATTGGTATAACTGTAGCGGATTTCCAGTCATGCGGAATTTCACCGTTGTTCAACGCAATCGTAAATATTCTATGAAGATAATATACTATTGCACGTCCACCAATTTTTAGAGCTTCTACCTGTATGTTGTCTGGTCCTACTGATTTTTTATTCTTAAGTGCATTAACTCTTTTAAGTATATCGTTAAAACCTATGTTGAACCGCGAGTATTGCATTTCTTCTTCCTCTGGTTGTCTTCGATCCCCTATGTCCTTCGATTCCCTATGTTCGATCCTATGTCTTATGTCAGAAATTAAATCTTTTTTTTGAGATTCCTCTCTGATTCGTTGTCTCTACGTAATCTTTATCGACCTATTGTTTACCTTTCCCTGGTAAAGCTATGTGAACACCCGTGTTTAAATTTTTTTATTCCAAGAAGGCGTATGGTCAATGGAAAAGGGTCACGGTGATTGTTTCTTGGAAGTGAAATCATGCCATTTAAAGAATGCCTTTCTTTGGTGGGTGTGGCAAGTTGCGAATCTTTGTCCATCGACCCCATTCCACCTCTATAGATCTTTATCGACCCTTTCGGCTCCACACAGAGCACTTGAAGGACCTCTCATCTTAATGAACTCTTAATTGATGTATCTTGACTCAGCTACAATTTCAGTCACATGGACTTTCCCCTCGTATGTTTCTATGATCACCCTTAAGCCATCAAAAACGTTTATAAAAATAATTTAAAGTAATAAGACTATTTAGATTTTCCATCCAAGCTGTAGTATTTTGATAATAGACAAAGAAGTTGTTTTTAAATCATTATCTCCGGAGGTGCGACAGAATTACATATACTTCAGAACTATTTCCTTTATATTTTTGAATATTATTGTTGGATTACAAATAAGAAATTCATGCTCTATGAAATAATTGCTGGCCGAAAAAGAGTTTTGGCTACCATGTAACAATCTGTTTCAAATTGACAGAAAATGAACACAAAGGAAGAAAAATTCGTAAATTTCCTCACTATTAGGTCCAGGTGAGACCTGACGGTGGCCTATCTGACGAAACAGGTCGGAAAATAAAATCCTTTGTGGAAATTTACGTAGTTTCTCTTTTTTGCGGTTAGAATGTCTTTCTACGAAGTACGGCTTGTTACTTGGTTATGGCTTGTACGAAGTTATTCCTGCTATCACTTGATGAGCGGAGTAGATTTAATTAAATTTTAGTATAGGATAATTCTTTTATCTTATTCTGTGCCAACCTTGCTCTTAAATATGATTGTATGAAAGCTACTGAGGTATGAATGATGCTCACTGATAGCTTTTCTTCTGGTCGCTCTATATAGAATGCTATGAAAAACATATTCTTAAGGTAGTAGCGCTTGTATGAGCAAAAGAGAAAAAGTCTGCCGTAGCCAGCAATCGAATAGTAAATAGTAGCGCTTTTTTACGTAGACGTTTTCCACTTCCACATTCCGGTAGAATTCTGGCTCATTGAGGAAAGCAAGGGAAAACTACTTCTTTCTTCGTCTTGCATAGTAAACTTCATTTCCTCCTCAAAGCTTAAGGTGGAGGGAATGAGAATCTATCCAGCCTTTAGGATGATCAATTTACCTCCAGATAACGTGAAGTTTCTTCTAAACTCAAAGCATACGTGACTTAGTGGAATGCTATAGTAAAAAGAAATCATTTTTAAATAAAGTAAATTAATGGAAGGTTAAACTTGTTTTGCTTTATTACGGAGGACGTAAAACATGACTGGTTCCAGCTGTTCCGGTGACCGTTGAATTCCGTGATTTTTTTGACACAAATTTTCTACTTACAAGTAACATTAGCACATTTTTCCTCCGAAAACGGATTGTTTTCTTTTGAATTCATTTTAGAAAACCAATANGTATTTTATCGTTGTTCTATATTGTATAAGTTTACTGTTTTACATGAAATACCGAATAGAAAGATAATAATAATAATAATGGTTTATTGATTGTTGATTATATTATTACAATTCACAATTTTCAAGAATTTAAATGTATAATAATAATAATATTACACTCATTCACAGATCTAGTAAAACTACCTACCTTATAGAAATTTCCGTTCCAAATTCCGTCAACATGCAAAAGAAGCATGCAGAGAAAATACAAAAATACCTCCCACTAAAGGAAGAAATAAAACAAATGAGGTACCAAAAATCTGTAAAATTAGTACCCAATCACACTTTCATCAACTGGAATAATTCCAAAATCATTGCATAACAGTTTAATGGAGATACGTTTAAGACCAAAAATTTGTATCTCTCTAGAAAAATCTGTAATTCTGGACACCTGCTCGATAACGAGAAAATTTCTTTGTAATCAGTAATCAGTAGAATAAGAAATACCATAAATAACGACAACAATATAGGAACATGTGACTTGGTGAATACCCGTCACAGGTTCAAAATAATAATAATAAAAGAGAAGGTTTATTCCAATCATGATTGTAACATTAATCAAACGACTTTTAGGGAGAGTTTTGGACTACTAAATTGTAAAAGAATTAGCAGTGAAAAAGTAGCAAGTATAACTAGTTAATGATTTTTTTATTACTATCGTTTCTCCTTCTAGGTTTTTACATTTTTTTATATTTGTTTAAATTTCTTTCAAAAATATTGAAAGATATATTAGCGCGTTGTGGAATTTTTACGCGGTATCATATTTAAATAAAAGTCGAGCGATCACATTGAGTCAATGCGTTATTTTACGAAATTGGAGTTTCGAATGCATGTATGCGAATTTTCCGCCGCATTTGACGTGTTTTATTTTTAGTTTCGAGCTCTTTTATTCGACAGCCCGGGAGTTGCAGCTTGACCAATCGATATGCCGTGTCCAGTAGCGCGACGGAATAATTACTGACGAAATTGGCAGCAAAAATGGCAATGAAAGTCCTTCACTCTTTTAAGCACCTTTCATTGGTGTCCGTCGCAATCAGCATCCTAATAGCATTGGTTTTTTTCCCAATAGGTTACTTTTTTTATGGATAGCAATTCCGTACCCGTCTATTTCTTTGCTTCAACAGCTGGCCATCAGGCCCAAAAACTACGATTCATGTCCCTGATGTTGCTTCATCAGAAAAATGTTTCGATGTCGTTCTAATATTATGAAACGAGGTGCTTCCTTTGAGTTTTAGCGATTCAATCTTTTTACAACCTTAATTATTTCTCGAAATTTCTCTCGGATAACCAACAACATCCTGTCTTATTTCTATAAACAGTTTACTGCTAATATTCAAACTTAATCTAGTTAAGTTTTAAGAGAAATTTAAATTATTTTTGGTGACTCGGTGCTTTTAGGTATAGACGAAAAGTAACAACTCAACTTTGAAAGAAAAACTTTGTAAGTTCCACACAGATTTTAATTGGCAACCGGTTTCATAAGTCTCCTTACATCATCAGGCAATTATGGCTTTCCACGAAGTCACGCCTTCCAATATTGATTTCATTAACAACTCAACGTTCAAGAATTTAGATAAGCAACTATAATCTTTTCAATTTATCTCTTCGTTCTCATCATTTTACAGAACCTATCGAGTGGATGGGTTCATTTCAGAATTACTTGTGTTCTATAATAATTTCAGTGAAAGTCAGTCCATTTTTCCGGAATTAAAATATTGGGTACATTCTCTACATAAAATAGCTCTCACCGTAAAATAGAGCTGAAATGAGTTAAGAGATGATATAGTAAGATATTCGTTTGTGACACGATGTCTTGGATGAGTGCATATTTTTCAGGATAGGGAAAACATTTTTTGTGCTATTTTATTTAGTTTTTGTAGCCGCTTGTCGTCACTCTGTACTTCGATTTTTTTCTTGGCTACGCGCTGTCGTGTCTTATTAAATATGTACAGCTAAAATAATCCAAAAATTCTTCTGTTTTATACCGGTTTATTCCACGCAGTACTGAAGGAGAATATAAATGACATGTAAAAAACTTAGTATTTTTCCCAAGGAAGAATGGACTTGAAAAAAGTCTGACGGGACCGGGAATCGAATCCGGGTCTCCCAATTGCCGGTCGGGTGCTCTGTCCGTTGAGCTATCCCGGCAGAACATTTCTCCAAGCCATTCGG